>JAZKJV010004776.1:0-211925 GCA_037367405.1 Ottelia alismoides
TCTTTTATTTTTCACAAACAAATGATTAATTGTAATGTTATCTAATCGGTTACAGAACAAAAAGGTTGCTATTATTCTTCATCATTTACATTTCTTATAAATTTTGATCCATAACATTTAGATTTTAAATAATTTTAAAGCATATTATATTATCTTAAATAAGAAAGCAATGTGTCGTTTTATATATAAATACGCAATTGATATAAAATAATCAAAAGGAGACAGAAACATGTAAATTTTCACCCATTTTATCGTTCATTGTAATTACTTTGAATTTTAAAAAAATTTATATTTAGAAACTTGATTCTAAACAATGATTAATTTCGATATATAAATATATAATTCGATGGAATACATCTTACATATATTGCATATTTATAAAAACTATATTCATAGTTGCAAAAAAGTAAAGATTTTATATGGTGCGTATGTTATGTTCTGCATGATATTAATCATTTCATATCAAATTTCTATCAATTATCATTTAAATAAATATGTTCTACTATTATGATCATGATTTATTATATATATGAAATTAATTTATGGAAAAAATATATTTCATTTGTGGAATAAATTTTAGAAATCTAGTCTTAAATATTTCATTATTATCAATATGAAGTCATTTTAAAATATATGTGTGCGTATCTCAATGGTGATAGTCTAACTCTCATAAGAATAACAAATTATAGTGTAAAAAAATAAAAGTAATAAATTACGACTTTGAAATCTTGATCAACTGCATTATATAATTTTTTATCATATAATGACCCTTGTAAACTACACCACAACCCCTTTTTCGAATCTTACACCATGACATCATGATAGAAACATGTGTTAGATAGGACAAAATTATAGGGGCCGTGATGTAATTATAAAGATTGCAAGGGTTGTGGTACAACTGGATAAGATTTTAGGGGTCAAGTTGTAATAATTCTTTGAAAGATATTAAATAAAAGTAGACGATGCACATTCGATTTTCTTTTTTCACATTTCTTTGTGCTAAGTCCTACTATGTCGTGATAAGATAATATAGTACGAATGATAAAGAAAAATGGTATTCTCCTAATCCACATTGTTACTTAACGTTAATTACGGGTGTAAGAGGAGACCGTGATACACACATAGGGTGGAGCATTGGGCCGGACCAGTCCGGACCCGACCCTGACCCGACCGGCAAAAGCTCGGGCCCGGCCCGAACCCGATGTACAAATGGGCCGGGCTCGGGTCCTCATTTTTCAAAAATATTATACTCGGATCGGGTCGGGCCCGAACCCGAAGTACAAATGGGCCGGGCACGGGCCCTCATATTTCAAATATCATATTAGAATTAAATTAGGGGACACGGATTGATAGTCACAATTAGGGCTGCTAATTGAATTGAATCATTCGAATTCGATTAGGATTCGTTCGATAAAAATTCGGAAAAAGTTCGATTCGAAATCAAATGAACTGAATTTGAATTTAACTTTTGGATTCGATTCCCAAATGAATCGAATCTGAATTCACTTGGATTCGTTCGATAACAATTCGATTCGATTCGACACACACATACATATATGATATGGTTAAAGCATTATATATATGTAAATAAATGTAGTATATATTTTGTAAAATACTCACATATGATACATAACTTAATATAATAAATAAAATTTTTCATCATTTTGTTCTAAATATCACAGATTTGAGATGCTCATTACATACACCATACCCCCTTTGTACTCCCTCAAATTCTTTCTCTCCCCTCGTCACTCATGAGAAAAAATCCTAACATTTGCTTCTGCTCTCCAACGCCGCCAGCTCCAACCTCTCGCTCATGCTCGCTCTCTCCAACGTTGCAGGCTCTAGCCTCTCACTCCTGCTCGCTCTCTCCAACGCCTTCGGCTCCGGCCTCCTGCTCTTGCTCGCTCTCTCCAACGTCGTCAGCTCCAGTCTCCCACTCATGCTCTCTCCCACTACTAACAACACCACCCTCCCAGTAGCCAACCCAACCACCAGCTCCTGCTCTCCCCCATCGTCGACAACGACACTGGTTCTAGACTCACCAACGTCGCCAGCATCTCTCCATCACCCTCGCAGCTATTGGTATTACCACACATCCCCCTTCTACCCTGAAATCTTAAGATTTGGGTTCTATCAAAATAATTTATTTGATTCTAAAATACATCATCTATAAACAAACACATACTAAATTTTAAAAACCATCCCGAGGTCATAGATGATGATATGTGTTTTCATTTTGTTTTTAGAAGTCTAACTCAAACATGCAATCTTCTCAAGATAGTGTCCATGAGAGGGTTTGAACATGATGATGATATTAATGAAAAGTGGAAGAAGAGGGTGAAGAAATAGAAAAATCGATTCCTGAAATAATTAATAAGATTGATAGAAAGAAAAGATCAATAGTTTTATGAATCATTTACCAAAGAGAATGAGAAAGTTGGTGGAGTGCCAGTTGAAAGGTGGAGATGCATTGATTGAATTTTCATCACAGGTACAAAAAGAAAAAGATCAATGGTTTATCAAGATGTCAATAATTATTTTTTCTTTACATACTCAATTCATCATAGGTACAACAAGAGATATGAGGATTGCAAGAGACATACATGAACAACAAAAGTTAGGTACTTAAATATAATTTATATTATCTATTGAATTTTACCGTTTATGTTAAAAGTTTTTTTATTTATCTCAATTATTTTTTTCACAAATTAGTATCACAAAGTTTATTCAATTCTTTGAAACTTAAAATATTATTAATATAAATTTTTTATTATTAGTTACATTATTAAATAAAATTATAATTCCATATAAAATGAATCGAATTTGAATATTCGAAACTCCAAACGAATTGAATTTGAATTTAGATTAGAAATTCGTTTAATATTCGATTCGAATTCGGATTCGAAAATTTTACAATGAATTGAATCTGAATCTAAGTGGATTCGAATGTATTCGATTCGATTAACACCCCTAGTCACAATACATCCAATATTTCCTTCATCCATCAATAATAATATTATATCATAACAATACATCCAATATTCATGTGTTATGGATGAATTATTATCCATAACAATAATTTTAAATCGAAATGCAACTTCATATAATCAAAATAAGTGCAGGTTAAGCCCGACCCGAGCCCGAGCCCGACCCGAACCCGAGCCCAATCCCGTGGGACTTGGGCCGGACCCGGGTCCTCAGTTTGCTGAAAAAAGCGGGCCTCGACCCGACCCAAGGCCCACGGAAAATTGATGGATTCGGGCTGGTATTTCCCGAGTTAGGTCGGATCGAGCCCAATCCTCCACCCTACACACCGATTTACAACGCTATTTTCTCATGCATATTGCAGTAATTTAGATCACTACTTCTTTTAACAATAATAAAGCAATAACATCACAACAAATATTGTATAATGGATGTGGAAAAAGTCACTGAAAAATTGATGATATGGCATATATAACATATGAGAATTTAGCTTTGTATTATAAAGAATAAAAGAATAGAATATATTAAATAAACACGGGTAGATTTGAGCTTATATCGGGAAGAGAGGAACCGAGACATGAGAAGGAGACGATATAAAAGAAAGCGCGTGGGAGGGGAAAGAGTTGTAGGTAGGGATGCAAATAGACCACTAGAGATTATTGGAAGTATGTGTTATCATATCTTTATTTTTTTAGAACTTTGGATACGGTTACGAAAATAGATATTGACAATGTATGTCAATATGGATATGGATATGAAAACAAATAATCATAATTCAGATACTTATATTTTACAATTGGAGACGGATTATCCTAAAAAAATGATGAAGCATTCTCCCACTATAAGTAGGATCAGCTACATGAATTCTTGCTCAAATCCATGTTAAAGATTCAACTATTTTTTACGCTAGTTGTCAACTACCTAATGCAACTCCCACAAGAAGGGATGTGAACCACGACCTTTTAGATGGTAGGCATAGTGCACTACCATCAAGCCATTTATCGGATTATCCTGGTGATAATAAAATTTTTCCCAACACTCAAATTCAATGTCAAAATTGCACAAAATGCAAATATAATAAAATAAAAAAAATAAAATAAAGTAACATGTTGAACTAAACTTTTATAACAAAAGGTTAAACACCATAAGATATATACATGGGTAAATTACCAAGAAAAGTGTCCCAGCTATGCCACAAATCCCAATTAGGAGCCTCATTTTTTAAATGATATAAAGAGGGTACTATAACTTCACATTTATATTGTAGCATCGACAAAGAAGAGTTGTGGAAGCTTATGGAAACATATATTTAAGATAAATAAATAATATTGAACCCCTTATTATTTTCCATAATAAAACCCTACATGGAAATCAATATATAGTCGGGGTCCTTTTTTTGTAATTTACTCTATTTATTTTCTTCATGCATTTGAAATGATGTATAACCCTGTGATATATTTAGATATTTGGTTATACGTACGTTTATAAATATGTCCAGATATACACAGACATACACATGATTTTTTAGTAATATGGATATCCATATCTGTATCCATAAAAATTGCAATCATATCCGTTATCCCAAGAAAAATTGAAAATGATATTTGTAGCATATCTATATCCGCAAAAAAAATCCATATATATATGTATGTCAAAATAAAAAATGTATATCTATATCCTCTTAAAAACAAATATATTGGAGGTCAGATACAACTATATCTTTATCCAGTTACATCCCTAGTTGTAGGTAGAGAGAGACACATGAGATAGAGAAAGAGATGAGAGTGTAACAACTCATACGCCGCATGATGCTGTCATGAACTTTTTATTTAAAAAACAAACAAGGAAGGGATGGATGTACATGTTGCATCAGAGAAGAAGAAAAAAAATAGGCGAGAGGTTTGGGAATTTTAAAAAAACACCATCTATCGGCACCTCAGATGTCGATTTGAAGCATCACGTCAAAATCGGTACCTCAGATGTTGATTTGGAGATGACCATTGTGGCTCTCCAAAATCGACACATGAGGTGCGGATTTGGGAGGGGACCGTTGGCAATACTGTTGTTGGCCCCCTCTCCAAATCTCATTATAAATACAACTCATCATCTCCATTCTCTCCTCACTTCATTCTCTCCATCCTCTCATTTCTCCTCATTTATTCATCTCTCATCTCATGTATTTATCTCAATATCCTCAATTCTTATTAATTTCTCCTGGATTACTTTTCTCTCATCAATCTTGCATTGCTTTTATTCATAAGAGCGAATCGAGAATTTTCTCTCTTTTTTCCATAACAATTTTTTACAGTTTTTTTATCGACAGAGGAAATTTTTTTGTGCGAATTTAGTTATTGTCTTTTCGGGTATATTTGCTTGCTTTGAAGATAATCTTCATTTTAGGTAACTTTAAATTTATACATATAAAATTTCAATTCTAGATATTACTGAGATGTGCCAATTTATTTAAATAATTTTTGTTGACATTTGAATATTTATTAATGTGTCTTAAAATATTCTAATATTAAAATAAATTACACTCTCATACTATTCATGTAACTTTAAATTTATACATATAGAATTTCAATTCTAGTTATTACTGAGATGTGCCAATTTAGTTGAATAATTTCCGTTGTCGTTTGAATGTATACAAAATAGTTGAAAAATTAAAAATAGTTACGTATTTTAAAATAAATTTTAATTCCATAATTTAAATTACATATTAAATTAACTATTCGTTTATATGGGATCTAAACATTCACATGAATGTATTCCAAATAACTGAAAATTTTAAAATAGCTACATATTTTTAAAAATAAATTTTTAATTTTATTAAACTACATATTATTATTATTTACGTGAATATATTTAATTTCATAAAATAAATTACATATTACATTAAGTATTCATCTCTGTAGGATCTTAACATCCGCATGAATGTATTCCAAATAATCGAAAATTTAAAAATAGTTACAATCAAGTATTTATAGAAATATATTTTAATTTCATAAATTAGATAACATATTGGATTAAATATTCATCTATGTGGTTTATCCGTCACAATCAAATATATATTCACATCCGTCGAAATGTATTGTTCATTTTATTTTATTCCTAAACTAGGCCTAATAATTAATATATGTAATTTATCCTTATATATGGTATCCAAAAATATTCCCGTTTCATTATATTAGGATGGTGCGACGAATGTACCTGACCATCACGTAGACTATATTGAGAGACAAAAGTACATGGTTATATTCCCACATCAGATAACTCATTTTGATATGTTAGGTCGTGTTTTCAAGGCTACCAGTATTACACTCTATCGATACATCCTTACATTAACTTGTAAGTAGTTGCATGAAGGATCACATTTTATCAGTACCAATTCATGATGACGAATCCACTTTGACGATGATGGATTCAATCGACAAAGTGAGGTTCATTCACCTTTTCGTAGAAGTTGTTCCTCTTATTCAGGAAAATATGTCATCCTCATCGAGGTAATATGGTTAAACTTAAACTAAGTTATAATTATATTTTTTGCCAACTCTAAATTGACAAATATATAATTTAATTAGACCAACAAATAACTCAGTGGTTGAGAATATTGATGAACCCTCACAATTAAACAAAGATATTGATTTTTCGACACAAATATCCCAAGAAGACAGTGATGAAATTGCAATTGAATCTGATTCATCTGACGAGAAAAACATGAATACTTACACATATCATGATTTCGGATATGGTTCATTAGCATTGGCCTTAGACAATGAAGGTAAGGTTCACTCTTATTGTACAAATAATGAGGATATTGTCGAAGTACCGATGGAGGAGTTGCCTAATGTATTTGATCATGAAATTACAGAGGAGAATATGTTGCCTTTGTAGAGAGAAAAGGTGCTCCTATCGACGATTTTGGACTAAATTATTGATTTAGTAGGAGCTACAAGTCAAAGAAGGATTTGAAATATGACCTTCAAAAATAAAGTATGGAAAATCATGTCCAATATAAGCTCAAAACCTCAAACAAACAAATCATGACTGTTGTATGTATTTATGAAGATTGTGGACATTGTTTACATGCATCTAAGAGGAAATCTTGTGGGGATTGGTATATTTGAGATATAGTTGAAAGCAAACATGTAGGAACCATGTGCTCTTACTCAAAAACCACCAATGCACATCGGCATTTATAGCACAATACATACTTTCCTCATTTAGAGCACAAGTTAGTATGACTCTGGGTGCAATTATGTATAAAATAAAATATGAGTTGAAGACGGATATTAATTACATGGCATCTTGGAATGCAAGGAGAAGTGTGATGGATATCATTTATGAGCATGGTTTAAAATAGAACAAGGTGTAACCACGACGCAGGTACATTTTAGAGATTGTTTTTAAGAGATAACTGCAACATCTGTTCACAATATTATTCAAACAATTATTATCGTCAGACATAGAGATTCTTCTTTTATCTGATCCCATATCAAAGCTATTGGGGAGAAAAAGATGAAACCATTATGTTACTCTTGATTATCGAAAAGAGGAACTCCGATCGCCCGGTGCAAGAGAAAATTCGAAATGGAATGGATGAAATGTGTGTGCGATTGAAGCTGTGTAAAAACTACAAGCAACATGGTCATAACAGAATAAGTTGTCCACGGAGAAATTAAAGAACCGTAGCATATGATAGGTAACATGCAAGTTAATATTTTGTTAATCAAAATACTACTTAATAAGCAGTTTCTCTTGTAAATATTTAGTGTTTTTTTATTGACTAACATAATATGAACCTTATTAAATGTAGATGACACACATGGATCCGGTGGATGCATTTGTGTTGTGCATGTAGAGTAAGCATCGATCTTTACAGCCTACCAGATCGGTTAGTACTTAAATTCGTTAGAGTATTTTTAGTACTAACATAATGGTTTCTTATGTGAGATATTATAAATCATGTGTTATTAATTTTGTGTAGATTCGATTTGTTGAACACAAAAAGATGTTAAATGAAATTATTCAAAAGAAGAGTACAGTGATGGAGAGACTGCTTGAACTATCAGAATTTTTGTATGTAGTAAACATGAGAAGTGTACATATGAACCATTAGTTTTTGACTAGTTTGTTGGAGCGGTGGCAACCTGAGACTCATACATTTCACTTTTGATTTGGTGAGGTGACTGTTACACTACAAGATATGTGATTGATCAGTTGGTTGAACATCGATGGTTTGCTTGTTACTGACCCGGATGTTCCGTCCGGAGAATGGGAATCACTTTGTTTAAGCTTATTAGTATTATTCCCACTCGCATAAATATTAGTAAGGTGAAGATGTCATGGATCAGAGATACCTTCTTTGGCAATGTTGATCCACTACTAGATATTGAAGCTGAGCAGGAAGTAACAATGGTGTGAGGGCCCTGATTTTTTTATCATATTTGGTGTAGTGTTCTCGCAGATAGCAGTGGAGATACGGTGCCTCTCATGTAAGCATATGCAATCCTTAATATAAAAATCTCAATTGATTTACTCATTAATAATGCTTATCTGTTCAAATAGGTACATGCTCCATTTACATGAATTGGAAGAATGTGCTCAATTTGCTTGGGATGCTGCTACTTTAGTATATATATGCGCTGAGTTGGACCGGGGTGCACATATATGCATGTCCAAAATTTATGGTTTTTTCACAGTTCTGCATATATGCATTGTTTACAAAGATAGGAACGTCCACATGACTCGATTTATTTCGATTAATATTGATAATGGGCAGGTTTAAGCATGGGAGAATGTGTACATAGGAAGGTTAGTTGCGAGACAGCTTGCAATGATCCAAGGAGGATCAGTGGTCCTAAAATGGATCAGTGTACGAAGTTTCAAGGAGAACGTGCAGACTGTGATGCTAGTATTTTACTGTGAGAGTTGAATATAAAGTAGAGTTATCATGTAAATATTAAAATAAATTACACACTCATTACAACAATTGAATTAATGATTGAATGACTTCCTTATTTACTGAATGCTGATAAGTTGGACACCCTACGTCGATGAAGAAATAGCACAACTGCACGAGCTTTGTCGAAGTGGTCAGCCTGTTTGGATGAGTAGAGTACCATTGATATGTTATGATATTATAACTATGCATTTACCGGATCGTGTTATGCATCAATTTGGGATGCGATAACATATCCCGAACTCCGTTGAGAGGATACACATTTGTCTCTTGATGAAATAAAGCACAGAGCACTGATATCCTAGATTTGTCTATTCTACGTCGTCAACATGTAGGGCGATGGGAGTAAAAAGTCGATAGTACTTGAGTATGCGGATGCAAACAATGATGTGTAAATACAATTGTGCTGGAGCATAACAAGAAGGTAGATCCAGACGTAGATTCCACCTCCTACAATAGCTTACCAACCTCACGGGCTAATAGAAAGACGAGTGGCATATTGTATGTAGTTATCTTTAATTTAACAACATTTCTATTGATTCATTGAATCATAAATTAAATAGACAGATACGATTTTAGAAGTAGGGAACAATCTAGATGAAATTAGATGATTAGCATATTTGTCGTTTACGATGAAGGCAAAAGTTGAAGATGCAAATACATATTTTGATGAAACGATAAACATGTTCTCTTTAATATATCCATTCTATCACTATGACCAACAATACATGCCACAACAAGAGCCGCATGCCATAGGAGCATCAGGTTTTATTAATTCTTTAGATTTAGTCAGTTCCCTTTTGGTCGACTCATTTTGATAATTATAGAATGCAAATCCCTATAGGTATGAGCTATGCGGATATAATGGGGAGGGGTCTCAACAACAATAACAACCGATGTTTGAGACTTCACATTCAAAAATTTCTTTATATGATGATCTCAATAATTCAATTTAGATTTAACTTTTTTACATATTGATTATAATCAAAATCTTTTAGGTATGCATTATGCGGGATTCACCGGACAAGGATCTCAACAACAATAACCAATGTTTGACACTTCAGGTATGCATTATGTTTGATTATCACAATAATTCAATTTAGTTTTTACCTTTTTACAATATTGAATATAGCCCAAATCTTATAGGTATGTGTTATGATTGATTTAGCGAAAAAGGGTTGTCAAAAGAGCAACCGCCTTTTGGGAGTTCAGGTTGAAATAATTTCTTTGTATGGTTATCACAATAATTCAATTTAGTTTTTTCCTTTTTTGCATATTGATTATAATCTAAATCTTTTAGGTATGTGTTATGTGGGTTCTCCAAACAAAGATCTCAACAACAATAATCATTATTTGACACTTCATGCATGCATTATGTTTAATTACCACAATAATTCAATTTAGTTTTTACTTTTTTAAAAATATTAAATATAACCCAAATCTTATATGTATGTGTTATGAGGGATTTAGCAGACAAGGGTTGTCACAAGAGCAACCATTTTTTGTGACTTCATGTTACAATAATTTATTTATATATATATATATATAATTTTCTAAATAATTTAATTTAGTATTTATTTTTTTAAAATTTTATTCATAAAACATAATTATTTCATACTTATAGGATATATTGAAGCTTCGATTCAATCACAATTTGCAGGACCGTTATATGTTGATCTTTCAAGTCAATTTGATTATGAACCCTCTCAAACTCACACAACCAACTCAATACAATTTAGAAGGTCTTCAAGCTGAGATATTTTTCATGATTCACCAAACTGAGACAACCAAGTTCGAGAGACAACTCTTTGGTCTTCCCATGATAATACCGCAGCATCCTCCAAAGTCGTTCAGTATACCATCGGTAGGAATAAGGATTAATGAGTCTACACAAAGAGATACACCACGGCAGTCAACAAGTACGAGAACCACAACAGATCCAGTTATTCAACTAGTTGAACCTCCGAGAAAGTCCTCAACTAAGTCGCATCATCCTAGGCATGTACCAACATATTCAGAACGAAATATCAAGAAGAAGACAAAAAGAACAATACAAGAGGATAGTCATAAGAAGACTTGAGACAATGGTAAAGGAAACGACAAGGGAGGTGAAGGAGGAAGAGGAACATGCCTAAAAGAAATTATAAGGAAATTGATACCATAGAATATTGTAAACTATCTTAAATTATTTCTTAAAAAATTGTAATACTTCTATATTTTTAATAGAATATCTGCATATGTCATTATCAATATCTTTATATTTAGTTTCTATTGACTATTTACATTATTAGATACAAAGATCTTTATGGCATATCGTAAGAAATTCAGATGGTCTTCAAGCCGAGACTATGTTATTTAGAAAAACTACACTTCTATCCATATGAATCGGATAATACTAAGTTATTTCCCCATGGATTCTTATCATTTTGAGAATGGGTATGGATTTATAAGATGCAATTTATTCCGTAGGTATAGCATCTTTGGGATGTACATAACATTCATTATTTACCGGTCTATTTATTCATCTTTTCAAAAAAATAATTTTAAAATTCTTTGTGAGAATTTTATTGGGATTTTTAAATATTTATTAAAGTAATCTTAATTAATTAAATATACAGAAGGTTTGGGAATTTTTTATATCGAAAATATATATATTATGTAATAGTATTGTCAACTAAGTAGGGACTAAATTAAATTAAAAGGAGAGGAGGGGAATGGGTTGGTGCCGATTTGGACACTACAATCCAAATCTGTACCTCAGGTGCCGGTATGGACACTGCAGCCCAAATCGGCAACCTGAAGTGCCGATAGATGGTATTTTTTTAATTCTCAAACTTCCTGCCTATTTAAATACTTAAGATTGTTTTAATAATTATTTAAAAAAGGTTCAAAAAAGGAAACATAAGAGATGGAATGTGGGGCATGCATGGTATGAGCACAGAAGAAAATTGTTGTCTCCATGAGGTGTCTACTTGTATGGACATGGCAATTTGCATGGTATAAGTGGATGGATGATTTGACTTTACGCATGAAGTGCTATGAATGGGAAACACATACCCCACCCTATGTGTCGAAGACTCAACCCTCTCACCTTATTATAAATTGGGATGAGAAGGGCATTGTTGAAATCCATCAAGTAAGAGAACACAAGGGAGATAACCAGAGAAAGAGAGATAAAGAAAGAGTAAGTGAGAGAGGGAATGCTCAAATTAAGTATGGTCACTCTTGTTGAATATCTTTATTTACCAATTTCATTTGTTAATCATGCAATCATTTTATATGTCATTTTGGTTATATTGATTATGCAAGATATTTTATTATACCAAAATATTATGCTTAGATAATTGCATAAATTCAAATAGATGTGATATGTTAAACATCGACATTGAAGGACATTCTTGATCTATGATTAACATTGTAACTTAGCAAGTATACCAAGGTCGAACTCAGGGAACGGTAATTTTTAGTTGTGTGGTTTTTTTAATCAAATTAAATAATTAATCATACTTGATTAGTTTCTGCGTTGAGGAAATGTACAATGCAATGAGATGCAAAGTGATGCAAATGCGAAGAAACATATACAGGGACAACAGTTCAGCACAGAATCTGCGATTTTTAGTGATGTTTAATCCAAATAAGATTAATCAATATCCTCGAAATGAAATCACAGATCAAATAAGAGTTCTCAAAAGAAAATGTAATCAATTTAATCCAGAGGCAGGTAAGAATCCAGATAGAAATATATATAATCCTGCGATGATTTTTATCTCCAAAATCTTTCTAATTTTATTCTCAAGAAATGTTCGTAGTCAATATCAATAAGTCAATACATCTCATCTATCCCTGAATTAACCCCTGCAAAAATTAAGTCCTTAAATGTTAGTTCAACTCCAACAAATCCCTGCAAAGTAAATCGTCAATTTTTCCAAGGAAAAAGTGGCACAGATATGTCAAAATAAGCCTGCATATGCCAACAGATATCCTCAAAAATAATTATCAATAAACAGCCTTGAATCTGTCCACACATTATGCCAAGTGATAGAGCAAGGAAATAGCTTCAAAATGACATATTATATGCTCAAAACGGAGTTCGTATGAAAAAGATATGCTAAAATGAAATTGCAAGGACTAAAATGTAAATAAAATAAAGTTTTTCTTACAAAGAGAGCCCTGGAGGGGCTTATATGTAATTTTATAAAAGTTGGACGGGCCCCTCTGTAATTTACCCCTGGCGGGGGTATATTTGCAAATTTTGAAAATGCCAGGGGCCTTCCTGCAATTTTTCCACTACACACGTATGCTAGAAGGCTCGGGCGGTGGGGTTGAGGCTTGGGTGGCTGACCTCAGGCTCGGGAGCCGAACCAAGGGTTCGGGCGCCAAACCAATGGCTCGGGCGCCAAGGCACAGGCTCAGAGCCTAACCTAAGGCTCGGATGGAGAACCTCAGGCTCGGAGCTCTCGAGCCTAGGTGGCAGTGGCTCGGGGGCGAGGCTGCTCCTCGACCGACACATGACGCGAGGGGCGACACGGGGAGGCTGACGATGGCGGAGTGGTGCTGCGGAGATGCGTGCGAGGCTCGGGGGCGAGGCTGCTCCTCGGCCGACATACGGCGTGAGGGGCGGCGGCTGTTGGGGGCCCAGGCGGCGGTGGGAGAAGGGGCGCCGAGTAGGGATGAGCATGGGTCGGGCCCTACAGGGCCCAGGCCCAGGCCCATTTAAGTTTGTGGGCTTTGGGCCGGGCCTAGGCCCACTAAAACTTTTTTTTGAAGGCCCAGGCCCAAGTCTAACCCAATTATTATGGGCTGGGCCTGGGCCGGGCCAGCCCATAATGTCTCAATCGTCAATTGGGCTTGTACCGGCCAAAAACTTATGGGTCTAGACTTGGTGGGCCCATAAACTTGGCATACCCTCATTTGGTTATTTTGATTGTAATCTTCGTTATGAAGTATTTATTAGTTATTTAGGTCTTTATTATTTAGTTATCCTACTGTTTTGCACGGATTTGGTCATATCTATGATTCTACAATATCTAATGGAAAGAGTTTCTTGGAGATATTATAGAAACATGTGCAAATAATAGTAAACAAACAGGTTGAAAATGTACCTCAAGTGGATTAATCTGTCGACATCGTCAACTCCCTCATTAAATCCAGATGAATATATTAAAGTGAGATATCAAAGTCTAGACACATATGGGTTCTATGTAGGCTAGGCTATCGGGCCTAACGGGCCTAATTTTGGGCTTCTACGCGGGCCGGGCTATCGGGCCTAATGGGTTGGGCCGGGCAAAGCCCAAGCCCGGCCCAATTATCAAATGGGCCTACATCTTTGGCCCAAGCCCAGCCCATAAATAATTCGGGCTCGGGCCAGGCCAGGCTATGTGGGCCGGGCTGGGCCGGCCCAGCCCAATGCTCATCCCTAGCGCTGAGGCGCGGGGCGGAGTGCGAGGGGCGATGGGGCGGCTGATCTTGAAGGAGCAGGAGGAGGCGACGGTGGATCCTGAAAGGGTCAGCAATAAAGGGGGGGGCGGTGATGCCCACACTCGGCGAAGCGTGGAGGGTGAACGGAGGGGGAGAGGACTCCGGCCTGTGCGAGGCCAGATGAGAAGAAGGAGAGGGGAGAAGGGGAAACAGAAGGGGAGTACCTGGAGGTTGGACTACTATGGAGCAGCTCCGATTATCACTCAAGCCACACAGCGAGGGTGGCGAGCTGAGCAGCTCGATAGAGATGCAACAGAGCTCGAGCTCTGGATCACGCCGCAAGAAGGTTTGCCAGGCCGCTGTCACCGGCCGTATGGGGGTTAAGGGTGGATGGATCTGATGGCTTGGAGGCGGCAGAGCTTTATAGGAGAGAAGATGGCGGCGGTTACATGCGAGGGAGGTGATTGGAGGCGGCACGAATAATGGCAGGGCACCGTGCATGGTGGAGGTATTAATGGCAGGAGAACGGCTGCGGGGAAGGGGAGGCAACGACTGGCGGGGGGGCTGAAGAAGGGTGCAGGTGGGGGTGTCACGTGGCACACCCTGGAGCTGCCACGTGGCACCCCAAAAAATTTTCAAAAATTTAAGACAAAGAAAAATAGAAAAGAAATAGAAGGAGACCTCGGATCAAAAAATTTCCTTCATAAAAGTTCTTCGTATCAATGAGATATACAACTTTTGTGAAGAACCCATGAGCAAAAGAGGTCACCTACGTGAAGTGGTATTTTTGGTGGTTCTCTGTGTCTATAAAAAACCGTGTTTTTGGGATTTTGTATTTTTTTGGTGGTTTTAGAGGGGACAAAATTATAGAAAAAATATAATAAAATACAAGAAAATTAATTACACACTAATCTAATTTTTTGGAATTTAATAAATACGAAAATAGGAAAATAAAATAAAAGTAAGAAACGCACAACTTTTGTACAGACCGACAACAGACACTTGGACTCAGTCAGTTTTTTTATATTTCAGTTTTAATCTAGATTTGGATTCTTGTGTCTCTTAATAAAACTTTCATCAAATAAAATAAATGAAAACGAAATAAAATTAAAAGGGTTAATTATGAATATAAAAACTGAGGTCAAAAATAACAAAAAGTCAAAATGCGCAAAAGAGGCCCAAAACCCAACTTTCACATAAGAGCTCCGAATTTTACGAAATTGGTCTTCTTTGAAGGTATTCGAAAATGGAGTATTTTAAAAGTGAGTAGACTAAAATCGGACACTGTATGTGGGAGATATGCTCATTTTAGTCCGTTAGATGTGAAATTAGACTTTGGGATTATTTGACACTTATTGCAGTTAGTAATTTTTTGTATTTTTTTATTTAATAAAGTTAGTAATATCTACACAATGGAGATGGTTTGGGGTCAATCGGAGTTAGGATGAATTAATTAAAAATAAGAGAAGTTAGAGGCTTTTTTTGGGCTAATTTACACTTGGGATTTTTAATGCAATTATGCATGATGAAATGCAAATATTATTAACACATGTATGGATGCTAATAATGCTCTATTAATGATTAATTACAAGTGAATGATAGGGAATAGAGCCTAAATGACCAATTTTAGCATGATGAATACGAGATTCATCATACCCCTATGCTTAGACCATGCTCGTCCCCGAGCATGAATGAATGACTTAGTTGAATACATCCCTGACTGTGCATGTGAATTTCTAATGCTTAATTTGTAGAAGACCCTTAATTTGAGTGATCCTAAAATTCTGGGCTCATCCAAGCTTTAATCAAAAGGAATCCAACTTCTCTAATTTTCAGACTCTCTGTTTGTACATATAATATAAGGATATGATTTTTAGTGTACTGCGTTCATGAGAGTCAAGTCGAGACATCACCCAAAGTTCTAATCCAAGAGACTCTCCTCTAGAACACTAGGGAATAAGTCTATTCTTGCTTCAGTCAACCATCTCAATAGTTTGTCAGACTTGAAAGTGTAGATGGACAGCCAGATGATGGAGGGAATAGGATTGTGTCTGATTTTTCTCCCTTACATTGGAACAAGGTACCTCTCGAGTGCCTTATTACTCAACACAAGTATATTTTTATTTTGTTGATCAATGTCTCCGTCAAGAGAATTTGGAGTCGTATGCACTTGTTTTTCTGGGAGTACACTGGGGTGTGTCTCTTTTGAGTATTTAAGATACCTTCGACACCCAGACTTGTATCGCTTACGATGCATAGCTCTTTTATGGTGTCAGCTCGACTCCTTGGTCCTAATTAGCGCTTGGTCCAAGTGGACACTTTAAAAATGTTTGGGAGCGCTCGCCATTAGTGGAAGCTCATTTGGAATTTGATTTTGGATGATAGAGCTTTTCTTTGACATTTCTATATTTTTTGTTGGCTAGCTCCACTGCTTTTACCAAAAGTTGGCGCACATTGATCAACAATTTTCATTAAGTTTCATCACACCCTGGCATTTAGGTCAATATCAAAAAGATAACATATGAATCTTGTTCACATACTGGCTAGGGTTTTGCTGACACTCAGGTTTTCTGCAGCCTTCATTAACTTATCCCATCCTCGAATATCATCAGATCAGTCTAAACTCAAATCTCCAGTCCTAATTCCTCAAGTGATATCTCAACTCATCTCATCAATCATGCAGTTGTGGGAGTGATTGTGCTGATCATATTCTTTTTTGAAGGTAGAGATGAAGAGTGCAATATAGCGCTCAAATCTTTCAAACTAGGGAAGTGTGGATTATTAAGTTCAAAAACCCTAATGACTAAGGCAGGCTAACTCAGAATCTCAAGATCTCAGAAATCAAGTGTCCTCAACAATCATCAAGCCTTGAGTGATGGTGAATGTGTCAGGAATATATCAACCAAGGAATGCATGAAATGCAAGACCATGAGTGATTTTTTTATGCAATGCAAAAGGGTTTTTTTGTGTGTTTTTTTGTGTTTTTTGTTTTGTTTTGTTTTTTTGTGTTTTTTGGGTGTGTTTTTTTAAATAGTTATTACACACACTACTTGTACCTATCCCCATGTTAGATAAAAATGATTAAAGTACGAGCTATGGATAAAGTAGATAAAATATATACAAACACCCCCCCATACTTAGCTTGTGCTATGTCCTCATGGCACAAAGTGAAATGCAGACATAGCTCGTACTAAGTATAGATGGGACAAAAAAAGAAAGAGGAGAAGCGATGTATACACAATGAAATCAATTCCCTTAAACTAAGTATCGGGGGACTGAGAGCGGGTGGATGGATATACAGAAGAATGTAGGTTCCAGAGAGGTGGTTTATATGGGCAGATCATGTTTTTCGTCAAAATCTATTCCCTGAGTGAAGGAATCTGTTCAACTTTTACTAATTGCTTGTTGGATTCGACGAAATGTTTGAGTTGCTGACCGTTGACTATAAATGTTTGCGTGGTATCTGTGGTCTCAAAGATCTCAACACTACCATTATTGTGTACCTCTCTTACAATGAAGGGTCCCGTCCATTTTGATTTCAATTTCTCTTGGAAAATTTTCAATTTTGCATTAAATAGCCAAACTTTCTACCCTGGGACAAAGATCTTGGTTCGAATGTTCTTGTCATGCCATATCTTTACCTTGTCCTTGTAAATGGTGCTATTTTCATAAGCATGATTTCGGATTCCAGATAGTTCATTCAAATCCATCTCTCGGTTCTTCTTTCCTTGGTGACAGTTCCAATTAATCTTTTTGATTGCCCATTCTGATTTATGTATGAGTTCTGCGGGCAAATGGCATGGCTTTCCATATACCATTCTAAACGGGGAGGTGCCCAATGGGGTCTTATAAGCCGTCCGGTAGGCCCATAGAACCTGGTCCAATAGTTGGGACCAGTTCTTTCTTCAGGGTGGACGAGCTTCTGTAAAATTCCTTTAACCTCCATGTTTGATACCTCGGCCATGCCATTGGATTGTGGATGGTAAGGAGTAGCGACACGGTGCTCGATGCCGTATTCCTTAGTCAACTTCTTCACCTCCCGGTTTACAAAATGGTTTCCTCCATCAAATATTAAAACTTTTGGAATTCCAAACCTCGAAATAATGTTATCTTTCAAAAACTTGCAAACAATTTTGCTATCTGTTGCTCGAGTAGGGATAGCCTCCACCCATCTCGATAAATAATCAACCACGAGAAGAATATATTCAAATCCTTGACTATTAGGAAATGGGCCCATAAAGTCAATGCCCCATGCATCAAATACATCACAGATGATCACAGGTTGCATAGGCATGGCATCTTTGGAACCAATGGTTCCTCCCATTCTCTGACAGATGGGGCACGACCTGACAAAATTGTAAGCATCTTTAAACAAGGTCGGCCAGTAAAATCCACATTGCAATATCTTCTCAGCGGTCCTCTTCCCAGAGTGATGTCCTCCCGCCTCCAAGGTGTGGCATAGATTGAGGATACTTTGGTATTCCTCTTGAGGATTACATCTTCTCCATATGCAATTCGGTCCTTCAAAGAAAAGGAACGAATCTTCCCAATGATAGTGTCTCTCTTCAGATATGAGTCGATCGATTTTGTTTCTGGGCCAACCTTGAGGAACTTCCTTGGTGACAAGATAATTCACCGTGTCTGCATACCACGGGAGTGAGTCAATAGCAGAAATTGACTCGTCTGGGAAGGTTTCACGGATGGATTCAGATTCCGGAATTTTGTTATGTTCGATCCGTGATAAATGACCAGCCATGATATTTTTAACACCAGGTTTGTCTTTAATCTCCAAATCAAATTCTTGAAGCAGTAGAATCCATCTCAGAAGTCGTGCTTTTGCATCCTTTTTGGCCATTAAGTATCGAATGGCAGAGTGGTCTGTGTAAACTGTCACCTTAGATCCTAGAAGTATAGATCGAAATTTTTCCAAGGCAAAAACCACAGCAAGCATTTCCTTTTCGGTCACAGTGTAATTTTTCTGAGCAGGGTCTAAAACTTTGCTTGCGTAGTGAATAGCATACGAGATTCCATCTTTTCGTTGTCCTAATACAGTCCCTACAGCAAAATCAGATGCGTCTGTCATGATCTCGAAGGGAAGAGACCAATCGAGAGCTTGTAGGATGGGGTTCTCAATGATCCTCCTTTTGAGTAGTTCGAAGGCTTCAAGACACTTATGGTCTACTAGGAACTCGGTATCTTTCCCTAGGAGGTCAGTTAGCGGTCGGGCAATTTTTGAAAAATCTTTGATAAATCTCCTGTAAAATCCGACATGCCCTAGAAAAGACTGTACTTATTTCACATTTGTCGGTGGCTCGAGCTTCTTGATCACATCAACTTTGGCAGGGTCAACCTCCATTCCCTTCTTGGAGATGACATGCCCCAATACAATGCCCTCTTTCACCATGAAATGGCTTTTCTCCCAAGAGAGCACCAGATTCACTTCCCTACACTTTTGGAGGACTCGATCTAGGTGCGCTAGACAATCATAGAATGAATCACCATGGATCAAGAAGTCATCCATGAAGACCTCCAGGAAATCCCCAACCATGTCGGCAAAAATCGCAATCATGCATCACTGAAATGTGCTGGGGGCATTGCAAAGCCCAAAAGGCATTCGTTTGAATATGTATGTGCCGAAAGGACATGTAAAAGTAGTCTTCTCCTGGTCCTCAGGGGTGATGGCCACCTGATTGTAGCCCGAGTACTCGTCTAAGAAACAGAAGTATTCTCTCCCTGCCAATCTCTTCAGGATTTGATCAATAAAAGGCAACGGAAAGTGATCCTTCTTCGTTGCGGCATTCATGCGCCTGTAATCCACACAGACATGCCACGACGTAGGTACCCGTGTCGTGATCTCTTCTCCCTCCTCATTGGTGATAATCTGAAGTCCCGACTTTTTCGGGACTACATGCAAAGGTGACACCCATTTGGAGTCGGAGATGGGATATATGAACCAACTTTACACCATTTTTCGATCTCAATCTTAACCACTTCCCGTAAGTTTGGATTCAATCTACGTTGGCATTCACGGGAGGGTTTAGCATTATCTTCCAAGTAAATATGGTGTGAGCACAGGGCTGGGTTTATCCCTGGGAGATCAGACAATCTCCAGCCTATAGCCCTGCGGTTTTTCTCCAAAACATTAAGCAGGCAGATCTCCTGCTCTTCGGTCAGATGTGAACTGATAATGACCGGAAACTGTCCCTTTTCTCCTATAAGGAAGGCATACTTAAGTGTAGGGGGCAATGGTTTGAGTTCAGGAAGGTCAATGATGTTGCTCGAATCTGGTCCCCTCAGTGATGCTTCTTATTGTGATGTGGTTGCTTGCAGTGTATCCATATTGGCCACCATCGTGGTTGTTTCTGGGATCGGATCGCTAATGATGGAATGTGGTGTGGCAAGCGCCGCGTCCCATCTGTGTACCTTACTCAAGGATTGTCCATAAGGAGAGTGGACTGACAGGTCCAGAGGGGCCTCTGAGTCTCCTAGAGTATAGGTAGATGCATGAATGAGCTGGCAGACTAAATCATCAACAATTTCCTCTCCAGATGAGGTTGATTCTATCATAGCAGTTGGGTTTTGTCTCTAGGGCCCAACTGTTGCTTCTGTGAATTCAGTCTCAGTTTCTGATTTTTCAGACTCGGTGCTCGACTCAGTGTCAGGTCTTTGGAACCTAGTTTGCTGCATTTTAAGTTCAACTTTTCCAAACTGGATTCTCCCGGATGTGTAGTCAAATATAGCTCATGCAGTCCTAAGGAAGGGTCACCCTAGTATCGTCTGAGAATCTTTCCAATTTCTAGGGACATCCATGTCAAGTATTGTGAAATCTACTGGGTAGTTTTGTCCCTCTATGTTGATGACAATGTTTCGAATCTCGCCCCTAGGTCGCTTAGTTGATGTGTCTGCGAATTGAAGTACGACTGCAGATTGCTTAAGAGGACCTTTAGATGCTCATATAGGGTTGTGGGCATGAGATTGATGGATGATCCATTATCTAACAATGTTCTTGCAAAGTTGATTTTTTTGATGTGGCTAGTGACAAAGTGAGCACCCATGTCTCTTTTCTTCCTTGGCAGCTCATTTTTTATAAGACGAGATGTGGCGACTGAGAGTATGTGTTTCTTTGTTCGGCTAGGAGTCTGTTTGCTGGCCCTTGTTGGTGTGCATCTCACCTTAAGGTATTTTCGAAAAGCTGAGTCTATTTCTATCATCTCGTCTAGGGACAGTGTGACCTTAATATTTTCCTTACAGATGCGGGCCATCTCTTCATCATTTTTTGGTTTTTTATGTTTTTCTTCTTTCCTGCCGTAAGAGCACGGGGGAAAGGGATGGACTTGTTGTGATCAAAAACACCACTTTTATTGAATGAGAAATTATTTACAAGACTTTGACTAAAAGCAGGGAAATTGGTGGCAAGGTGATGCAGATGACTTTGTGGTGTGTCCTCGTTAGACTCAGACTCTGACGCTTCATTTTCTCCGGGTGGTGTGGGTGGGTCTTCCTCATCCTCCTCCTGTCTTCCTTTGTCAATTTCCCTAGGGCTGTGTGAATTGATGGACACTGGGGCTATGTCACCGGGTTCCCGTGCTCGATCAGGCATGATTATGGTCCTTCCGTTCCTAAGAGAGATATGATAAGCGTTATTATTTGATGAGGGTTCAAGTTCAGGTACAGAATAGTCGGAGATTAATACCTAATTGTGTCCAAGGCTATTTGGGTTATCTTGGACTTGGGCTGGAATGACGGTCTAGGGTGCAGTCACCTCATCCCTCCAACGAGAAAGTCGATTTATGTCGACTCTCATGTCATGAAGCTCATCCAGCACTCGCTGGAGTTTAGGAGATATAGAAGAAGAGGATGACCCTTGGCCCTTCCTGGCCTGAGGTCGCTGATATTGGCCCTATTGGATTTGGCGTTGGTTCTGTTGTGGCTGAGGTTGCGGGTTCTGATATCCTGTGCGATACTGTTGTCGTTGCTGCGGTTGAGGCTGGTAGGTGGGTCTGGCTTGCGGTGGACGAGGGTTCAGAGTAGAGTTTTGGTTTGAGCGGTTGATCGGTTCCAGATTATACCAAACTCCGTTTATCTCCATGACTTGTGGAGGTTTCTCGTAAACAGTTTGAGCAGAGGTTTCTTCAGTTTGATGGGACAAGACTTGGTCTCCACCCCAGTGGCTCTGTTGCCCTACCCCTTGACCTTGAATGTAGTGAATTTGGTGTATGGGTGCGGGGGGTGAAGTCAGGGCTGGTATCTTAGATACCCTGTCAGCCAATTCCTCCATTTGCTTAGGTAATTTAGCCAATTTCTCCATATTAGATGATTTATGGAGTTCGTCCACCTTCTTATAAATCTGCTCGACCATAGTCAGCTTATCAGCTATTATTCCCATATCAGCACTTTGATCGGTCATCAGATTATTTACCATTTTTTTGGAGCCGGCTATGTAAGCCCAGCTGGTGGTTTGTGCGCGGTTGGATTCAGCCAATCTCTCGAACACCTTGTAGACGGTGTCCTCGTGACGTCCCATGTAGCTTCCTCCGCAAGATGCACTTACTAACCCTTGAGTCTCAGGGTTCAGCCCGCTAACAAGACTTTGTACCATCATCATTTTACTTATCCCGTGCCCTGGGCATTTTTGGATTAAGTCTGTGAATCTTTCCCAGGTCTCATGGAATGGTTCGTTTGGGTGTTGGGTAAAGCTTGTGAGCTTGATCCTCATCTGATTGATTCTACTTACTGGGTAGAATTTCTTTAAGAACAAAGTCTTGAAGGTGGCCCATGTAGTGACTATTTCCCTAAATTTTTCAGCCAGTAAGCCGCCTTATCAGTCAAGGCGAAGGGGACAACTCTCAACCTTATGTAGTCTTGGCTAACCTTATGGTGGTAGAGATTAGCACAGACTAACTCGAAGTCACGGAGGAAGGCATACGGTTCTTCATGATTATTGCCTCCGAACTTCAGCAATAGTGCAAGGAAATGTGGTTTGTTTTCGAACGCATCCTCAGGGGGTAATGGTCTCAACCAATTATAGTCTTCATTAATTTCTGGTAGATACGTGTCTTCCATAGCAGCCTCGCCTTGTTGCATTGTTGCCAACTGTGTCCTAAGTAGTTCATTGTGTTGTTCGGCAGCTGTTATCCTAGCCAAGAGTGCCCGAATGGGGTCATTGTCATTCTCATCGTCAGCAGGGCTCTTCTTTGGAGGCATTGTGATTCACCTTCAGAAGAAAAAAGTTTAGAATTAAGTGACGGAATTAAGTGAAGATTTGCTAAGGATAAAAGTTTCCTTAGTGAAGGAGTGAAATGAAGGGTTAGTCTGGGATTGACTAAACCCTGAAGGAGAAGGAGTGCAAAAGATGATGACCTTAATACTAAGAGGAGTCGAGATAGTCGTTACGAGATCGTATATACAAAGCAAACACAAGTCAAATTTTCAGATTCACCCACTCAACACGGATGAAGGCACGTTAGGGTTCAACCACTTATCTTTTCAGTTTTAATTTAATGATAAAACAAACTTGAAAATTAAACGGAGCTGTTAGGTGCCGAAATATTTCACAAAGACTGTCCCTAGTTCATACAACTAATTGCACCTACTTTCAGCCAGTATAGGTGTAAGTACGGACCGTTTAAACAGCTACCCGTGTTACTTGGAGGATGGAGCCTTCCGCAGTGTCCTCTAAGCCACCTACTCAGCTAAGGGAAGTCGGACCGTAAACGGCTACCCGATGCCCTCACTGAAAAGTAGCTAATTGTTTTTAAAATCAGTAGTCTGAATGAAGTACTTCGATTTTTGGCTCTATCCTAAGGTGTGCGATCTTGTCCTTACAAACAATGAGTGGGTTTCTCTCCACCAAACACAGGTTAATTTTAGGTCAGTTTATTTACAGTCACCTTGATTAGCAGTCCCAATTTTAGATTAAGGTTATCACTGTAGTTTATGTGAGCACAGAAATTCACGCCTAACGAGCAGTCCTAATTCTTTTAAATCCTGGGTTGTTAAACTTGAGAAAGGAGAATCGGAAAAGCCAATGCAAACGTAAATCAATGATGCATGCTTAAGAGAAAGACTTACAGTGAATCCTCGCGTTCACCATGTGGGATGCAGTACAAGGAATTTAAAATTTACAATAAATGATATGCACAGATGAAAAACACCCTAAACAGGTAGTTCTATTAGCGAGAAGAATTGATTTAAATTTTTGGCTAATGTTGAACGATCTACAGTGCGTTTAATTAGTGAAAGTGTGGCCTAAGAATTACGAGCACAATCAATGATAGAGAAATAATCGTATATGTGCCTAAATCCTACGCCACTCAAGCTGGGTCCCAACCACACAAAAGGGGTTGAAACAGACCCGACACACCACGGAAAAGTTCAGTCTTAATTAATACAAGGGTCAAAGAGAGGGACCCTGAGAATAATGCATAAAATTAAACCTAGTCTATGCTCTCTCTCACAAAAGTTGAAATTTAGTCTTCTTTGCAGGTCCTTGATTAAAATCCAAAATATGCTCTGAGTACTATGCGAAGAGAGAAAGTGCGGTTAGAATCTGAAGAAAAAAATGCAAAAGTAAAAAAATGCAAAAGGAAAGGAAAAAAATGACACAAAAATTAACTTCACAAAAATTAATTATAAAAAATGATTTAAAACCCTAAAAGCTCGTTGTTCCCTGGCAACGACGCCATTTGATGACTCAGAAATTCACCTCTTTAATAATCGATAATTGTAGTATAGGAGGCGAAAATCGGTTGATCAAAACACCACAATCTTTGAATGTTGTGGAATATTTTTACTTGGCAAGTATACCAAGGTCGAACTCAGGGAATGGTGATTTTTAGTTGTGTGGTTTTTTGAATCAAATTAAATAATTAATCATGCTTGATTAATTTCTGCGTTGAGGAAATGTACAATGCAATGAGATGCAAAGTGATGCAAATGCGAAGAAACATATACAGGGACAACAGTTCAGCACAGGATCTATGATTTTTAGTGATCTTTAATCCAAATAAGATTAATCAATATCTTTGAAATGAAATCACAGATCAAATAAGAGTTCTCAAAAGAAAATGTAATCAATTTAATGCATAGGCAGGTAAGAATCCAGATAGAAATATATATAATCCTGCGATGATTTTTATCTCCAAAATCTTTCTAATTTTATTCTCAAGAAATGCTCGCAGTCAATATCAATAAGTCAATACATCTCATCAATCTCCCTGAATTAACCCCTGCAAAAATTAAGTCCTCAAATGTTAGTTCAACTCCAACAAATCCCTGCAAAATAAATCGTCAATTTTTCCAAGGAAAAAGTGGCATAGATATGTCAAAATAAGCCTGCATATGCCAACAGATATCCTCAATAATAATCTTCAATAAACATCCTCGAATCTATCCACACATTATGCCAAGTGATAGAGCAAGGAAATAGCTTCAAAACGACATATTATATGCTCAAAACGGAGTTCGTATGAAAAAGATATGCTAAAATGAAATTCCAGGGACTAAAATGTAAACAAAATAAAGTTTTTCTGGCAAAGAGGTCCTTGGAGGGGCTTATCTATAATTTTATAAAAGTTGGAGGGGCCCCTCTATAATTTACCCCGAGCGGGGGTATATTTGCAAATTTTGAAAATGCCAGGGGCCTTTCTGCAATTTTTCCACTACGCACGTGCACGTGCGCCAAGAGTTTCGGGCGGTGGGGCTGAGGCTCGGGTGGCTGACCTCAGGTTCGGGCACCAAACCAAGGGTTCTGGAGCCAAACCAATGGCTCGGGCGCCAAGGCACTGGCTCGGAGCCGAACCTAAGGCTCGAATGGAGAACCTCAGGCTCGGAGCTCTCGAGCCTAGGTGGCAGTGGCTCGGGGGTGAGGCTGCTCCTCGATCGACACACGATGCGAGGGGCTGCGCGGGGAGGCTGACGATGGCGGAGCAGTACTGCGGAGATGCGAGCGAGGCTGCTCCTCGGCTGACACATGGCGCGAGGGGCGGCGGCTGTCACGGGCCCAGGCGGCGGTGGGCAAAGGGGCGTCGAGGCGCGGGGCAGAGCACGAGGGGCGATGGGGCGGCTGAGCTCGAAGGAGCAGGAGGAGGTGACGGTGGATCCTGAAAGGGTCAGCAAAAAAATGGGGGGAGGGGGACGGTGATGCCCGCACTCGGCGAAGCGCGGAGGGTGAACGGAGGGGGAGCGGACTCCGGCCTGTGCGAGGTCAGATGAGGAGAAGGAGAGCAGCTCCGATTATCTCTCAAGCCACGCAGCGAGGGTGGCGAGCCGAGCAGCTCGATGGAGATGCAACAGAGCTCGAGCTCTGGATCACACCGCGAGAAGGTTTTCCAGGCCGCTATCACTGGCTGCACGGGGGTTAAGGGTGGATGGATCTGATGGCTTGGAGGCTGCGAAGCTTTATAGGAGAGAAGATGGCGGCGGTTATGTGCGAGGGAGGTGACTGGAGGCGGCGCGCATAACGGCAGGGCGCCGTGCATGGTGGAGGTGTTAATGGCAGGAGAACGGCTGCGGGGAAGGGAAGGCAATGGTTGGGGAAGATGACCAGGGTCACGTGCTAGGCACGTGACCAGGGGGCTGAAGAGAGAGGGAAAACGGGGAGCAGGTGGGGGTTCCACGTGGCGCCCCAAAAAAATTTCAAAAATTAAAGACAAAGAAAAATAGAAAAAGAAATAGAAGGAGACCTTGGATCGAAAAATTTCCTTCATGAAAGTTGTTCGTCTCAAAGAGATCTACAACTTTCGTGAAGAATCCATGAGCAAAAGAGGTCATCTGTGTGAAGTGATATTTTTGGTGGTTCTCCGTGTCTATAGAAAACCGGGTTTTTGGGATTTTGTATTTTTTGGTGGTTTTAGAGGGAATAAAAATTATAGAAAAATACGATAAAATACAAGAAAATTAGTTACACGCTAATCTAATTTTTTTTGTTTTTAATAAATAAGAAAATAGGAAAATAAAATAAAAATAAGAAACACACAACTTTTGTACGGACCGACAACGAACACTTGGACTCAGTCAGTTTCTTGATTTCAGTTTTAATCTAGATTTGTATTCTTGTGTCTCTTAATAAAACTTTCATCAAAGAACACAAATGAAAAAGAAATAAAATTAAAAGGGTTAATTATGAACATAAAAACTGAGGTCAAAAATAGCAAAAAGTCAAAATCCGCAAAAGAGGCCCAAAACCCAACTTTCACACAAGAGCTCCGAATTTTATGAAATTGGTCTTGTTTCGAAGGTATTTGAAAATGGAGTACTTTAAAAGTGAGTAAATCAAAATCGGACACTGTATGTGGGAGATATGCTCGTTTTAGTCTGTCAGATGTAAATTAGACTTTGGGATTATTTGACACTTATTGGAGTTAGTAATTTTTTTTGTATTTTTTTATTTAATAAAGTTAGTAATATCTATACAATGGAGGTGGTTTGGGGTCAATCGGAGTTAGGATGAATTAATTAAAAATAAGAGAAGTTAGCGGCTTTTTTGTGCTAATTTACACTTGGGATTTTTAATGCAATTATGCATGATGAAATGCAAATTATTAACACATGTATAAATGCTAATAATGCTCTATTAATGATTAATTACAAGTGAATGATGGGGAACAAAGCCTAAATGACCAATTTTAGCATGATGAATACAAGATTCATCAGGGAGTCTCCTACAGAGTCTAAATCGACCCCAGACGGGTCTGTTGCCTCTGAGACCTGCATGAAGACATTCCTCGACTCGAAGTGATACACCTCGACCAACAATGAAGCTCTTTTGCATAAGAATGAAGGGAGGCAGTGAGGGTCCGGCGAGCGACGGAGAGGGACCCTCGATTCACATATCGGGGTTCGATCCAGTTGGCAGATGGTGAGATTAAGCGCATAACACGATGGGGTCTGAGAAGAGGTAATCATGGGGAACGGAACAGACGTGGAATACACGTGAATGGCCAGAGCTCTAGTAGCTTTGGTGATTGCAACGATTTGAAATTACACTAATCCAAGGCATAGAGAGTTAAACTAAGACCGAAAATCAAATGATGATATCTATACCTACCTAAGAAACTAAATGACTCAGCTCTTATACCTGAGGGTTGCTGAGGGAGTAGGGTGGCCGGAGCACCGTCGTGGGGAGCACCCCCGTCCTCCTGGAGCTGATCCAGACCTCAAGGCAAGTCCTCCTATCACAATGATGCCTTATAGACCGAGACGGAAGGCTCTAAGATTCAGAACAATGACCAAAGAAGAGGAGGAAAATGAAGGTGGTTATTTATAAACAAGTTCGGGCTCCCTTATTTGCCGGTGGATGGGCAAGAATCTAGGCTATGTACAAGCGATCTAAACTCTTGGTGTGAATCCTGGAAGTCTAAAGAAAGGAGAGTGTGGGTTGCAATAATACTTCAAAAGATGGATAGTCTACTGGCTCAAGAGGAAAAACCCCTTACGTAAATGCTGTTGTATATAGTATTTCAAAAAAATGCAAAAAGCAAAAACTCCAAAAAAGTGGACAAGCTTGATTGAAAATAAAATTCCTGCCAGAGTGTACATATTTGTATATCCCAAGTCATGATATGTGAGCCTGCAGCTGGATGACTTGGCTACACTGGTCAAGAATCCAAGGGTAGGTAGCTACACTGGCTACCATCCATTCTTCTCTTCACCCCTCCTCTTGAGTTGGTTGCCACTTGAAATTAGAAAGGAATACCCCGCTCCTCGAGGAAAGAGTTGTTGGATTGGGGAATCATTGTTTTGTTATGATGGAGAAGTCAATCTCTTTATCATTTCAATTGGGGGGAGCCACTATCACATACACTGTACAGGTCAGATTCATAGTCGTAAAGGTTTACGTGTGAGTTGAAGTATTCTGACCTGGATTATGAGGAGACTTGAGAAGAGTTTTGGGATTCTTGAAGGTTGTTGTATTTCAAATTCGATTCCCAATAAGGTTCTGACGACACTAAAATTCCAAAGGACGGACTTAAGCTCCAAACTTTGATTTTGTGAGGACAAGTTTGAGAATTAAATCAATCCACTTTATTTCTTTTTCATTTTTTTTGTTTTTAGTTTTTGCACTTATTGCATAAGTGTTTGCTAAGGACTAGCAAAGGTAAGTATGGGAGGTGATGAATCTCCATTTCACCACCTTTATTCTATCATTTTGGCCTTAAAACACTGCATGTGAATAACCCTAATTGATGAAAATTAACACTCATTCTTTATTGAATAAAGTGTGTATAAAATACTATTTTTAATGTAAAAAATAGAATAAAGAAAAGAAAAGAAAAGTAATAAAATGCTAGAGGTATTTTATGACCCTAAAGCTTAAGACCTAAGCATCTTGATGACTAGGTCGATAAGGAATAAAGTAGGTGGAGATAAGGGACAATAATATAATAAAAATCCCATTTATTCATCTATTATTTATTTACTTTTGGGAACCATTTTATTTTCCACTTTTAGACCTCAAATTAAGAATTTTTGTACATGAAAGTTATAGATAATAATTTATAGAAAAATACATTATTGAGCTCATACAAAAATAATACAATGTTCATTTTATACACAAAATAAAAAGCCAAAATCCAAATTCCCAGACCCATATCTTCCAAATAAGAACTCAAAATGTACCAAAATCATCTCTAATTTTATATAACTTTTAATAATCTATTTATTGAAGGTAGTTTCATATTTTTTGGAGTTAAGGTGTGCAAGTTAGATTTTGGACCCCTATTGTATAATATATCTGAATAAAATATTCATTTTATTTATTTATTATTAATAATTTTATATTTTTATAATTTTGTAAATATTATGTATATTATATATATATTAAAACCACAATAAAATCACCAATAAAACATTAAAATAAAATAAGTGTATAAGATATATAGGTAAAATACATATGTTAATACTTGTAAATAAATAAAAGGGAAATATATTCTTTAATTCTTTTATTCATCTATATTTTATACTTTTCTAAATATTATTTATATTTTATTAATAATATAAAGCTAAAATAAAATCAAAGAAAATACATTAAAATAAAATAATGAACAAAATACATATATAAATACATGCATTTACACCTATATAATTTATACCCCTTTTTGTTTAAATATACAAATAATATTATAAAAATATAATAAAAATATATTTATATACCTAAAAATAAGTTATAAATCTATAAAATGTAAGAATATAAAGTAATAAAATAAAATATACAAAACAAAAATAAAATATTCAAAACATAGATGAATATACCTATAAATATACCCATAAAATTAACTACTAATAAATAACACCAAAAAATAAATAAAAACCATAATAAAATACTATATAAAATAATAAACATTTTTTTATTTTACAGTAAAAAATTAATAAAATCATTTACTCTTTTTAATTAACTAACTTTGAATAAAAATTATAGTTTTGTCGTCTAGTGGCTTGCGTGGACCAATGTGGTCGCGCTATTCGATGACCTTCGGTCAACTACATATGGGACCATGCTAGGTCACCTCACGTGTCGTCCCACGTGACATGGCCATTTTGCAAAGATACCCTCATAGATTTTTGTATTTATATTTAGTCCTTAAATTTCCAGATCCAGTAATAAAGTTATGGGTATTTTTCATATTGTGTTTTGCCTTTTTTTAATTGCAAAAATGCCCTCGCCAGTACATGTATTTTTTTGCTTGAGTTTCATTTATTAAAAATAGCATCTATGCTCCAAAAAATATAGAAAACTAGGGTTAGATGCCTGCTAACATGTACTTTAATGCTACATTTTTATATTGGCAATTTAGCCATTCTAACTATTTATTAAAAATCAAATGGGCACGTTTTTATCCATAAAAATATAAAAATGCTTTGAAAAATTCCCAAAAAATATAGGTTGTTTATTATTGTATTATATAACTCCAGACCAAAAATCCCTAAAAATAAAAAAAGAAAAGGATAAAAAATTAAAAAGCTCCAAAATGCAATAAAAAAGATATAAAATTTCCAAAAACTCCAAAAATATTTATTTTATTTTTCTAATTTTCATTGTATTAATACCTATATATAAAAAATGATTTGAAGAATTTTGGAGTTCATTTGATATTTTTAATCTTTGAATAAATTTTTCTTATTTATTTAATCCTTGATTTGGGTCATTTTTTATTTTCAAAACACATAAAAATATGTAAAAATTCCATAAAAACATTATAAAATTATTTAAAATAGAAATTCATTTTATTCCCTACATTTTGTTTATTTTTTAGTATTTATAATTAGATTATCCTACCTTGTATATATATTTACATACATTCTTATATTATATACATGTTCAAAAGAAAAAGGAAATTAAATATTATAAAATTATAACACAAAAATATACATATAAAAAATATATATACAATTATATATACCCTTGTTTGTTGTTGATTTTCTCTTTCCTTTCTTATATCATCTCCTATGTGTGCATCCATATATGTAAACATATTCACATATGTATATCTATATTATTGCTACTATTATGAAACTATATATTTATATTCATTATTAATTTAATTCAACAAAATCAAATGAAAAACTACATAAAAACAAAAATTCAAAGACAAGTATGTACATAATACCATTGATTATCAATAATCATAGGCTACCAAAATTTGCTCTCTGTGGATTGATCTCTACATGCTTACATGATATACATTTTTTGTTGAGTATTTACTGCTTATTTTTACATTGTGGGAACTTGTTGATTGGTCACGGGTTCTCTTTGTGGGTCGCCTCAGCGACACTCTATCCTCGCACTCCGTGAGGATCATTTTTAGACCCACATAACAGAAAGTGTGTCATCAAATGGCATCGTTGCCGGGGAGCAACATGTGTAGACTATTTTATATGTATTTTTGTCTTTTATTTATTGATTCATTTATTCATTCAATCCTTGTACATATTTCTTGGTCCATTTACGTTTTATCTCTTACTTGTATAAATCTCATTCTTTATTTTTTTGTTACATTATTTAATTAATGGTGATAATGTATCTCTTTTGTTAAGTTTGTTGTGAGGGTCCACTACGCAAGGACGACCTCTTACGAGGACGATGCAACCAAGCAAAGTCGAGATTGGTCTTCTTCACGTAACCAATTGGAGAGGCAACAAGCATCACAATGAGACTATTAGCCTTGATTTTTAATATAGAAATTTTCTTTTTTTCGATGAGAGAGAGAGAGAGATTTATTTATTAATTATTCATCATTATTTGAAATATTTATGGACTTAGGAGGAATAGTACCTGGGTGATTGTCTAGTTGAGGGCCTCATTGTGTTTTCTCATGCTTTCACCACTTTATTTTATTTGTTTCTCAATGTTTTGAGTTTTCCACCTTTCTTTTTATTTGTTTTGTGTGCATGGAGCCTCTAGACTTTAGGATTCTTATATCGGTAATTGGGTACAAAACTAATAAGAATTATGCGCATATAGCCTTTTATGTTTGGATCTAGTCAAATTAATAATTGTTACTTATTTGGACTTAAGACCGCATGCTTAGAGATGTCACATATAGCGTTGGAAGGACTCGTTGTGGCACATCAAACGAGTCCAAAGATGCCCTATTTAATTATCAAGCACTTAAATTAATGTCATTTCGTTGTAGGCGGGCAATCGGAATCGGTCAAGAAATAACCACAGTAATTTATTCAATTTTATTCGAAGTGGTTTTATATTTATTTTACTTGGGTAAGTCCAAGGTCGAACTCAAGGAGGCAAAGGAACAACTTACAAATTTGTCTATCAAAGTTAGTGCACGTTTTTCGAGACAGTATTTTTTGTTATTTTTAATGCAATTTGGCATGAAAAATGCAAATTAGGCCAATTTGAGGGACTAAAATGTAAAGATCAATCAAACGATGTCCGAAAAATATGAAACTTGGCCGAGATGACAATTTTGATGAAATGAATGTAATTTAATTTTTTTGGAATTTTTTATGCAAGATAAATATTTTATGGATTTTTAAACGCAAACAATGTGAATTTCAATATTTAATTATAATAAATACTAAGTCTATTTATTTTCAAGGGATAAAATTATCCAAGACCTATCACTAGGTGATCGATCTCAAAAAAATCCTAAACCTAAAAAATACAAGATTTAATATTTATTAAAAATCTAATATTGAAATATGCAAAATGATTTTTTATAAGGCAAATCATGCATGCAAATGCAAATCTTTTTGGGCACGATGTAATAAAGAACTAATTGTACAATCTGAGATTTTTTTGGCAATTTTTAGAGCTATGGTTAATTAGTTATGAATTTTCAAGCATAGAATGGGCAAAATATGCAATTTTCTACAAAACAATTAATTATTAATTAATCACAAATCATAAAAATATCAAACATATGCCACAATGCAGAGGATTAATTGAAGGTTCAAACTAAAGGGGGAACACATGGGTATTACTACAAATGACAATAATAAAATAACGTAGAGAGGACTAACTTGTAATTACCAAAACCATGGAGGGGTAAGTGCAAAATTTCCAGCAGTCACGTGCGACGCACGTGACCTCTGGACGGCAGGGATGCTGCTATAATTTGGAGGTCCTTTGAGGGCTTCATTGCAAATTATCTACTCTCCCACGTGAGTATCATGTGTGGGGGTCTTCTAGAAATAATATGTACCCTAGGGCCTGGTCGCAAATGTACCAGGCAACACGCGAGAAGCACGTGATCGCATAGGAGTTGGACTCGGTGGAGTATCAGGTGGAGAAGCGGCTGGATGACTAGCGATGTGTAGGCCGGTGATCGACGGGGCTCGTTGGTGGCTCTAGTAGCGGAGCTGAGGAGAGAGCGTGACCGACACACGACCGGTGGACGTCAGTGGAGCGGGGGCGGTGCAGTGGTCGGGCGTGACTGCAGAAGTAGCGTTGCCAATGAAGCTCCTGGAAGTTGCTGGAGGCACGGAGTGGTTGGCGGTTCTGCGAAGGAGGCTTCGACTATCGATGAAGTGAAGGAGCGAAGGAGTCGTTGTGCGGTGTCGAAGACGTGCAGGTGGAGATGATGAAGTCGCAGGTTCGATGGGGTGATCGGAGCTGGCGCAGCAGGTACATGGGCCCAATGCTACGAGCTCGAGGTTGTGGTCTCTGATGGAGGCAGAGGCAAGGCGGAAGTGGTGGTGTCGTTCGAAGGAGGAAAGTAGTTGTACGATGGTAGGATGGCAATGTATCAGGTGTAGACTCAAGCTCGAAGAAAATGCGAGAGATGGAAGAGATGAAGTGATCGGAGATGGATGGAGTACCTGGAGAATGGGGCTCGATGGCGTTGGAAGGCCGGAGCAGAGCAAGTGAGTTACACTCGCATTGCAACAGCCGCTAGCAGCTGGATCTCACCGTGAAGGAAGATTCCTAGGTGGCTCTATCACCACCACCCGTTGGAGTCCCTAGTTGTGGTTGTTGATCGACGGATGGGAGTAGAGAGGGGTGGCGTCGATGGTTTTATAGGGATTCGAAGAGGAACGCCGGATCGAGAAAGGGATCGGAGAGATAAGGGAACGAAGAGGGTTTGGCGATTGGGAATCGCACGAGATCTCATTGAGATTAGAGGAGGATTTGATTTCAGGGGATCTGTGTGATTGTTCGGCTGTGGCGCAAAGATGGAAGGCGGGCGACGAGGATGTCGGAGGTGCGGGCGACCGTATAAGGAAAGGGGAGGTGTCCGAGAATTGCGGGCGGAGCGGTGAGATCCGCGGGGAAGATTGGGGGAAACGACGCAAACGAGGGAGGAAGGCGAAGCATAGGTGCTGTCCAATAGGTCGAGATCGGGCGGCCCGGATCTCGCCACATGGCAGCAAGAGGAGGGGATGGCGGAGTACGTGCAGGGCACGTGCGCAAGAGGCACGTGCTCCGCACGTGCGAGACTTTTTAGTTTTTTTAATAATTTTTTAATAATTTTTATTATTTTTTTATAAATACAAAAATAAATACCTCCAAAAAATGGGTGACACGTGGTGGCTCCAGGAGCGACCACGTGTCAGTCCCAGAAAAATCGAAAAATAAATACATTGATAAATACTTAAAAAATAGCAAATGACCTCAAATCGAAAAAATTTCATCACGTACGTTTCTCGTCTCGATGAGATCTACAACTTTCATGAAGATACTAAAGTCGATCGGTTATGCAAAGCGATATTTTTGGGGGTATCCCATGTACATAGAATACCTTGATTTTTGGGTTTTATATTTTTTTTATCATTTTTAAACCATATAAAAATCCGAAAAAATAGGATAACATAAAAGATAAATATTTACACATTAATCTAATATTTTGGATTTTTATTAAGTAAAAAAAGAAGAAATAAAACAGAATGTGAAAAAGTCAATTTTTGTACAGACAGTTAGTGAAGACTCTGGCTTAGTTAATTTCTTTGATTTCAAGCTTAGTTTGGATATGGATTTGTACGCATTTTAATAAAACTTTTATCAAAGAAGATAAATGAAAAAGAAATAAAATAAATTGGATTAATTATGCACATAAAATATTAGGTCAAAAACCGCTAAAATACAAAATGTACAAAAGAGGCCCAAAACCCAACTTTCACATATGAGCTCTGCTTCACTTGAACTTGGTCTTGTTTAGAAGGCATTTAATTGTACATTAGTTCAAAAGTGAGTAGGATCAAATCAGACACTGGATGAGGATGATATTGAGGTTTTAGTTCGGAAATCCTAGAACTAGGTTTGGGTTTTCTGTCCACTTATTTAGGTTAGTAATTTTTTTCTATATTTTTCATTAATCCTTGTCAGTGATATGCACACAATGGAGGTGGTTTAGGGTCAATTGGAGTTAGTATGAATTAATTAAAAATCAGGAAAGTTAGGCTAATTTACAAGTCATTTTGGCTAGGATTTTTGGATTCTTATTTTGTGCAATAATAAGTGATAAAATGCGATTCTTATCAAAACATGCATGAATGCTAATTATGCAATATAAATGAAGAAATGCCAATGACTTTTAGAGATTGGACCTTAATTCATGACTTTTAGTGTGATGAATCTAAGATTCATCATCCCCCTATACTTAAACCGTGCTCATCCCCGAGCATCAAAATAAAAGCAATGAGGTGAAATGAGATTGGGTTCCATACCAAGACCTTGAGCAGAAGGTGAAAATGAAACTAGACTCGATCTTTAAATTACTAGTGAGGTGGAACTTCTGTGAGGCTTAGGGTTTTAAAACCAATAGCCTTCAAGTACTACACATCATTGTCACAGTTTCGGCTCAGAAGTCATATTAGATCCATCCTCTTCCCAAAGCATGCCCCATGAACATTGAACAATTGACTCATGTGTGTGAAAGGTTTTAGTTCTTCCCATCCACAATGCTGGACTACCATGCAAAACTCCTCTCCAGTAACTCATCCTCGGGGAGTCAGTTATTTCCTTCTAAGGTCTGTAGTGGTGTGTTCATAATCGAATAGAGGGAGAAATTAGAAGAAGGAAAAAAGAACTGGAGGGTGACTAGTGTAGTCACCTCTCCTTGTGAAGCCGGCCAGTGTAGCCGATTCTCCACCAAGATTTGCAGGTTTTCTTGAAGCTTGGACCCTTTTTGGTCAAATATTTATTTGATAGTGGGCTTCTTTATATTTGGATTTTTGGTACCTCTGCATAGATCTTGTTATGCCCCTACGGATATAGAATCTTTTTTTCCGTACATGTTTTGGGGTCTTAGAAAAAATTATGCCCAGCCGTCCATCCCTTTTCCAAAGCTTTATTTCAACCCGTACTCCAGGTCTTTAGATTTCCACACTACCAGAAAAGAAACTCACATAGTCTTCCAACACCTCGTCTGAGTTGAGATAAGTGCAATGTGCAAGAGTACAAATTAATTCCTTTTTCCAGAGTCCCACAATGAAGAGACCAGGTTAGACACTAAGAATCAAATTTTGCACATTGTTCTGTGGAACTCAAAGAATTAAGTCAAAGACCTGGAGCTTCTAAAAATCCTATTTCTCGGTGAGGTTCCTCTGAAATTTAGGTGGATTAAGGTCAAGTCCAGACCACTCTCGGTTTCTGCTCATAACTTGGTTCAGAACCCAAGGGCTTTTCACAAATGCAAATGCATGTAATGCTGGATGAAGTGCAGGTGTGGGACATGCAGACACATTTTTTTGACTTTTGAAACTTTTTTAGGCAAAATTTTTTTGTGAAAAAATGAATAAGAAGCCTTTTTTCAAAAATTGCGGTTGGATACAGTTAGTGTTAGTTGCAAAACTTTTTTTTTGTTTTTTGTTTTTTTTTCAAGTTAGTTACCCATCCCATAAATACATATAGACTTATGCAAAAGTATGAGCTATGGGTAAAATATATACACAATATATATACACCCCCTATATTAGTGAGTGTTGTGTCCTCAGAGCATAAGAAGCGTAGAGAAGACATAGCTCGAGCTAAGCGTAAGAGAGTGAAAAAGAAAAAGAAAATGATAGAACGACCCGCCTGTTATACTTGGGCTGTGAACAGTAGAAGAAGATTGAAACTAAGGTGGTCAAGATATGTGAATGAGGAGAATATGTACATATGGACATCGGTTCCCCCTATACTTAAACTCTTGTCAGCCTAAGTATAGAAGAAGGTTGAAAATGAGGTGATCGTGAGAATGGTACGTACAAATGGAATCGGTCCCCCCCTATACTTAGGCCTTGGCCTAAGTAGAGGAAGAAGATGTACAAGGAGATCGATGGAGTCGGGAGGGAGGGTGGGCATGAATAAAGATTATATGTACAGCTTGTGGCCGATTGCTTTTCTTCATGTAGGTTGATCTGATGAGTCCTCAATGTGCTCGCTCTGCATGAAGTAGATGACCTCGACTTGGGATGTCTGCTTTTTGGATGATTCTACATATAGCTTCAGCAATTGCCCATTCACTGAGAACGGTTGTGCACCATCTTAGAGTTCGACAATATCCACACTTCCATTAGTATGCACATCGATGACAATGTAGGGACCCGTACATTTTGATTTGAGTTTCCGTGAAAAATCTTCAACCGGGCATTGAACAACCACACTTTCTACCCAGGGACAAAGGTTTTATGCCTAATGTGTATGTCATGCGATCTCTTGACCTTGTCCTTATAGATCACACCATTGTCATATGTCCCGTTTCGGATTTCAATTAGCTCATTCAGATTTAAGTCCCGGCATAATTTCCTAAGGTGACAACTCCAATTAAGATTTTTTATCGCCCGTTTTGATTTGTGAATTAGCTCTGCGGGTAAATGGCATGGCTTGCCATAGATCATCCTAAAAGGTGAAGTACCGAGTGGAGTCTTGTAGGCTGTCCTATAGGCTCACAGAACCTGGTCCAAAAGTTGAGACTGGTTCTTCCTATCCGGATGAACCAACTTCTGAAGAATACCCTTCACCTCTCTATTAGAGACCTCTGCCATGCTATTAGATTGTGGGTGATATGGATTGGCTATTCTATGCTCAAATTTATATTATTTAGCCAATGATCTCATTTCTTTATTCACAAAGTGGCTACCCCAATCTAAAATCAAGACCTTTGGTACCCCGAACCTTGCAATGATATTATCCTTGATAAACTTATAGACAATTTTGCTATCTGCGGTCCGGGTTGGGATAGCCTCCACCCATCTTGATAAATAATCAACCGCTAACAAGATATGCACAAATGCATGGCTACTTGGAAAAGGATCCATAAAATCAATTCCCCATGCATCGAAAACATCACAGACTATCATTGGTTGCATGGGCATTTCATCTATATAACCAACGGTCCCTCCCATTCTTTGACAAATTGGGCACGATCGTACAAAATCATTGGCATCTTTAAATAAGGTCTGCCAGTAAATCCACATTGGAGTACCTTGTGCATGGTTCTCTTTCTCGAATGGTGTCCTCCAGCCTCAAGTGAATGGTAGTATGTGAGGACACTCCAGTATTCCTTCTGAGGAATACATCTTCACCAAACACAATCCGATCCTTCATAGAAAAGGAATGGATAGTCCCAATGGTATTTTCTCGAATCCAATTTCAGTCGGGCAATTCTGTTCTTGGTCCAACCTAGGGAAACCTTCTTGGAGACAAGATAGTTTACTATGTAGGAGTACCATGGGGCTGAGTCAGTAACACAATCTAACTCGTATGGAAAAGTCTCTTTAATTGGTCCAATGTCAGAATTACCATTTTGCTCGATTCGGGAAAAGTGATCAGCCACAACATTCTTTATTCTAGGTTTATCCTTGATTTCCAAATTAAATTCCTGAATTAGTAAGATCCATCTCAAAAGATAAGCCTTGGCATCCTTCTTTTCCGTTAGATATCTGATTGCCGTGTGATCAGTAAAAATCGTCACCTTGGAGCCCAATATATATGATCTGAATTTTTCTAGGGTACAAACTACCGCGAGCATTTCCTTTTCAGTCACCATATAATTTCTTTAGGCAGGATCCACAACTTTGCTCTCATAAAGAATCGCATAAGGTATCTCATCTCATCTTTGTCCAAGTATAGCCTCGACGGCAAACTCCGATGCATTAGTCATGATCTCAAAGGGAAGAGACCGGTCGAGAGCTTGTAATATTGGTGATTCATAAATTTTCTTTTTCAGGAGCTCGAAGGTCTCTAGACACGTGATTTACAATGAAGTCGGTGTCTTTTCCTAAGAGCTCAGTCAGTGGGCGGGCGATCTTTGAAAAATCAAGGATAAATCTTCGATAAAATCTGACGTGCCCTAAGAATGACCTCATTGACTTAAGTTGGTTGGTGGCTCAAGTTTCTTGATTACATCCACCTTGACAGGGTCGACCTCCATTCCCTTTTTGGAGATGACGTGCCTCAACACGATACCCTTTGTCACCATAAAGTGCCTTTTCTCCCAGGAGAGTACCAAATTAACCTCCCTACATCTCTTGAGGACTCGATCTAAGTGCGCTAAACATGTATCAAATGAATCACCATGAACCGAGAAGTCATCCATGAAGACTTCCAGGAAGTCGCCCACCATTTCGACAAAGATGAGGATCATGCACCGCTGAAATGTACCAGGGGCATTACAAAGCCCGAATGACATGCGCTTGAACACGTAAGTACTGAAAGGACTTGTAAAGGTGGTTTTTTCCTGATCCTCTGGAGCAGTGGCTACTTGATTGTAGCCAGAGTACCCATCAAGAAACAGATGAATGCTTTCCCTGCAAGTCTCTCCAAGATTTGATCAATAAATGGTAGTGGAAAGTAGTATTTCTTGGTCAAAGCATTCAGGAATCTATAATCGACACAAACGTGGCACGATGTTTGTACTCGTGTCACGATCTTTACCGCTTCTTCGTTGGTGACCATTTGTATTCCCGACTTCTTTGGGACAACATGAAGGGGGGCCACCCACTTGGAGTCAGAAATGGGGTATATAAGCCCTGCTTTGCACCATTTCTCTATCTCTTTCTTAACTAATTCCCAGAGATTAGGGTTTAATCTTCTCTGAAATTCACAGTAAGGTCTTGTGTTATCCTCAACATAAATTTGGTGTGAGCAGAGAGCGAGATTGATTCCCACGAGATCTGACACAGTCCAACCAATGGCCTTGCGATTCCACTCGAGAACTTCAATCAATCTAGATTCCTGGTCTTCGGTTAATGATGAGATAATGATCACATGAGATTTCTCCTTGAGTCCCGCAAGAAATGCATACTTAAGTGTTGGAGGAAGTAGCTTCAGCTCAGGAAAATCTGAATCATCAATTAGGTCTAGCTGAATGTCTTTTGAGTCTGGCTCTGTGTTGGTTGAAGGTGAATCAATATGTGATGTGTTGGCTACCAATTCTGAGACAAGGTGAGTCGGATCGCAAAAATAGTGTGGTAATTCGGCCAATGCTGTGTTCGATTCATCATTGATATTTTCTGACTATCCCGAAGAAGATGGGACTGACAAATCCAGAAGGATTTCTATGTCATCAAGGGTATAGGTGTCTGTGTCTCTAGATAGTTTAGGCAACATCTTGCAAACTGCATTGTGCACTATTTCTTCTTCTAATGAGGGGCTCTCACTCTGAACTTCTGGAAGTTGATTCCAAGGTCCATTAGTGCTAATGAAATTACACTCTGATGTTTCTGAGTATTCAGTGGTAGATTCGGAGTCAGTCTTTGCCACTTTGTCTGCTTCATCTCCAAATTCACTTCTCCTCCTGGAGAGCGGAATTTCATCATTCATGTATCATATTCGAATACTGCTTTAACAGTCCGCAAGAATGGTCTTCCACGAATGATTTGAGAATCTTTTCAATAGTTCGGGGTTTCCATGTCAAGAATAGTGAATTCCACTTTGTACTTTGTACTCTCGATCAAGATGACCACATTCTTTACTTCTCTCTTAGGCCTTTTAGTGGATTTATCCGTGAATTGGAGCAGAGATAATGATTTTCTGAGAGGTCCTAACTCCAATTTGTAGTATAAGGCTAAGGGGAGAAGATTGATCGAAGAACCATTATCTAGTAGTGTGCATGTGAATGCAATGCCGCCGATGCGACTCTCCACATAGTGAGGACCCAGGTCCCTTTTTTTGGTAGATGCTGATTTTTAACACATTTGGTAGTTGCCACTGTCAAGATATGAACCTCCACAAATTGACTTGGTTTCTTTCTGCGAGTCCTAGTGGGAGTGCATTTCACTTTCAAGTATTTTTTAAATACCAGGTTGTTAGTCACATATAGATGAAATGGTACTTGACTGTGATATTTTCCTGGCAGAATCGTTCTATTTCAGGGTCATCTTGAATGTTTTTCTTTGGTTTATGTTTTCCTCTCATAAGAGCATGGGGGAAAGGAATGGAAGCATTCGAGATAGGAGAAAAAGAACCCGAATCATAAATAAGAGAATCTTTATTAGAAATGGAGTTCTTATTACAATCATTTTTCTGCTGATAATAATCAAAATCATGTTGCTGAAAAGGTTACAAAGGTATATTTACAGCAACTGGAGGTGCAAGGTCCTCTGTAGATTCCATGGATGTTTTTCCTTTCTCGTGTGTTGGGATCTTCACTGGTGCTGAATTCAGGTGTCCTTCTTCATTCTCGGAAGTATCCTTCGGTTAATCTTCTAAGTCTTCTTGATCCAATTCTCGTGCCCGGTCAGGTACGTCCACAGTCGTTCCGCTTCTAAGTGACATAGCATTGATATTGTCAAATGAAAGGATCTCATGTTCAGATATGGGAAAGTCTGAGTATTATACCGTGCCATTTTGTTGGTAAGATTGAGATTTGTTCAAACTATTAGGGTTAGCTTGAACTTGAGCGGGAAGGGTTGTAGCAAGGGATGTCTGTTCATCTCTCCAACGGGACAAGCGATTAACATCAACCCGTAGATCTTGTAGTTCATTTTAAAAGTAGCGAATCTCCTCGAGCATCTATTGCTGGATATCTACTGGTTCTCCTTGAGAGTTGGATGGTTGAGATGGATGTTTTGAATATGACCTTGTGGAGCTTGGTATTGCTGCTGGTATTGCTGGGGTGCCTGCTGGTGTTGATTCTAGCGGTTGTATGGTTGTTGTTGTTGTTTCTGATGCTTTGATGGGGCATTATTCTGAGTGTGCTGCAAAGCTGGTGGAAATGCGACATTATAGAAAGTGGTGGGACGTTGGTAAGGCTGATAGTCCCCCATATTACCTTGTCGGGTAGGGTTTTGAGTGTACCAGATGTCGTTTACCTCGAACACTGGAGGTGGTGCTTCTTCGACGATCTCAGCTGGTGAGGGCGACTGCTGGAAAGGTTGGGCATATTGTTGTTGTTGTCCTGATGCTGGTTGTTCCTGGATGTGATGCACACGACAAATTGGAACAATGGATGCAGCTGTAGCTGGTATCCCAATCTTGGATATCTTCTCGATCAGCTCCTCCATTTGCTTTGGAAATTGGAAGATTCTATTGTCGATGTTGTTCACCCTCTTGTGAATTTGATCCATGACCACTAACTTATCAGCAATTTTGTTCATGTTTGGAATCAAATCCTCAGCTATTTCTTCAACTGTCTGCTTTCCTCCTTTAGATTGAAGTGTGTTGAGGGAATCGGTATACGCCCTACTGGCAATCTGCGAGCGGCTTGTCTCAGCCATTTGTTCCAGTATTTTCCAAACAGTTTCAACACCTCATGATGTACAGTTACCTCTGCAGGCAGCACTCACTAATCCTTGTGTCTCGTAGTTGAGGCCAGAATAGAGTGATTGAACCAAGATGTTGTTATCGAGATCATGACACGGGCACTTCTGTAATAAATCTTGAAATCTATCCCATGCATCACAGAGTGGTTCATTAGGCATATGAGAGAAACTGGTGATGCATGTCCTCATTTGATTGGTCCGACTCAGAGGGTAGAACTTTTTTCAGAACAGGTTTTTGAACCTATCATATGTGGTCACTGTCACTCCTAAACTCTTCACTCGATAGTCTGCCTTTCCTTTCAAAGCGAAAGGAAGTGTAACGAGATGAATGTAATATTGGCTGACCTGAGAGTGCCTCATATTAGAGCATACTAGCTCCCAATCCTGTAAGAATTCATATGGTTCTTCAGCAACATTACCATGAAATTGTGGCAATTGGCTCAAGACACGTGGCTTCAGTTAATAGTGTATTTCTGGTTCGAGAGGCTGCAGATAATTCTCACTCTGTACTGGCCAGGGTTGTAAGCGACTTCCATTAGCGGTACTCCCCCTGCATTCAATTGCTCTATTGTTCTCTCAGTAAAAGCCGTTGTTGCTCAAATGCGACCAATCTTGCCAAAATCGTATGCATCGGGTCTTCATTTGGTTCATCTTCGTGATCTCTTTTCTTAGGAGGCATTTTCTGTAAGTTCTCCTCCTCTTTTTCACCTTCAGAATATAACGGATTTGAGTTAATAGAGTGGAAAGAATTTGAACAAGAACCATTGAGGTAAGAGTTTTCCTCGATGTGTTTCGGAGAGAGAGAAACAGTGTGGGTTTAACCTCTTTCAAGAAAGAAGAAGGAATCGTAGGAATAGGGTTCATGGGAAAAATGCCCCCGAACCCAAGGTGGTCCGGAGTAAGAGTGTCTCTGAACCTTTGAGATTGGTAAATTTGTGGAGGTCAGTGGAGGGTTCGCGGAGTCCGAACAAAAAATACCACAATCTTCCATTCTCGATTTTAAATGATTTGAAAGAGTTTTACGATTCATGATTCAGGCACAAGTGTGCAGTATTCGATGATTACCCTGAGTCCACACCCAAAACAAACACAATACAGATCCTTGTTTCACAAACTCATACAGCGAAGACCAAAAGAGTTCGGCCAATTATCTTGTTAATTTTAACTGGTGATAATTCCAATCTTGCAAACGTTTAAGTGAGTTGTTAGGTGCCTGTATTTCCCTACCGACTGGCCCGAATTCTTACGAGTAGTTGCATCTACTTTCAGCCAGTATGGTATAAGTACGGACCGTAAAACGACTACCCGTGTTACTTAAGGATGGAGCTTTACGCAATGTCCTTTAAACCACCCACTCTGTTAAGGAAATTCGGACCGTTTACCGGCTACCTGTAGATCCTCACTGAGAAGTAGCTAATCGTTTTTGTAGAATCAATAGTCAATATGAAAATCCTGCCTTGGCTCTATCCTAGTGTGCGTCTCTCTCCTCTCTGCAAGATAAAAGAATACAAGGTCAGGGTTTCTCTCCCGCAAAAATTCTTGATTTTATGAGTTAATTAAAGTCAGCTTTGTTTATCATCCCCAATTTTAATTAGGTGATCACTTGAAAATTTAAGGTGAGCACAAATGCACGTTTACCGTCCAATCCCAATTTCCTTTTAAAATTATGTGATAAAATAGGAGGGAGAAATTCGAGAAAAGCCGATGCACGTGAAACAATGTGTATGCTCGGAAAGAAGATTTACAGTGATTCCTCACAATCTCCATGTGGGGTGCAATACAAGAATTGAAAGATTAATCCATATGAATGCAACTCGATGAAAAACCACACCTACCAGAAAGTTCTATTAGTCTGGAAGAAATGAGTTAAATTCTTGACTAAATTGAACGATTTAATGCGCGTCTTGATTAAATTGAAGTGTGGTCCTAGGTACTACAAGCACAGTCAAAAATTAAAAGCTCTAATAACCGTACGTGCAGGTCTATCCTAGGCGCCACTCAAGTCGGGCCCCACCCTCACCGGAGAGGGAAATAGGACACGACACACCACAAAAATAGTTCAAGGTCTTGTTACACACGCGAGAGTTCAAACGGACACCGCTATAAATGAGCAATTAATTATAAAAATTAAAATTGCAAAAATAAATCCTAGACTCTATGCTCTCTCACGACTCGACTCGATCTTAATTTTTAATACAGCTTTTCGGAAGTCGGTGAAGATGCGTTGGTTCTCGAAAACCACTCCACGTACGTCGAGTACCTCGCAAGAAAAATAAGAGACAAAGTGTACGAGAGTGACAAAAAATTAACAAAAAAATAAGAAAATAAATGCTGGAAATAAAATAAATGCAAAGAGAAAAAATGGATAATTTACAATGAAAATTCGAGGGTCAGACTACTCGAATAAAGAAAACCGAACAAAAAAATTTTTAGACAAAAAACTATGCCGTTTGCCTCCCCGGCAACGACGCCATCTGACGAGTCCAAAGATGCCCTATTTAATTATCGTGAATTATCGAGCATTTCAATTAATTTTGTTTCATTGTAGGCGGGCAATCGGAATTGGTGAAGAAATAACCATAATAATTTATTCAATTTTATTTGAAGTGGTTTTATGTTTATTTTACTTGGGCAAGTCCCAAGGTCACTCAAGGAGGTAAATGAACAACTTAGAAATTTGTCTATCAAAGTTAGCACACGATTTTCGAGACGGATTTTTTTTGTTATTTTTAATACAATTTGGGATGCAAAATGCAAATTAGGTCAAATTTAGGGACTAAAACGTAAAGACTAATCAAACGATGTTCGAAAAATACGAAAAAATATGCAAGATAAATATTTTATGGATAGAATGCAAACAATGCAAATTTCAATATTTAATAATAATAAATATTAATACTATTTATTTTCAAGGGATAAAATTATCCAAGATCTATCACTAGGTGATCGATCTCAGAAAAATCCTAAATCTCAAAAATACAGTTTAATGTTTATTAAAAATTAAATATTGAAATATGCAAAATGATTTTATAAGGCAAATCATGCATGCAAATGCAAATCTTTTTGGGCACGATGTAATAAACAACTAATTCTACAATGGGATATTTACACCCATAACCCTGAGTAGTTCCATAATTACCCCAGAAACCCTGTAAAAATACGAATTACACTCGAGACCTTAAATAGTGCTTAACTCTTACGTTCATAACCCCGTGTTAACTTCTACCAAAATTTCCGTTAACTTTGACGGTATCTGTTAAACATTTTACAATTTATACCAAAATTTATAGTTTATTTAGGAATGCCCCCTCCCCTTTTTCCCAACCTCAACCCACCCCCCACCCCCCAATCACCGACACCGCTTCCTGTGACCCCCCCCCCCCGCCTTCATCTTCGGCCATAGCCCCCTCCCCACCGGAACCTCCGCCTTCATCTTCGGCCAGAGCCTCCCCCTCCCGCCTTCGTCTTCGGCCAAAAGCCCCCCCCCTCCCTGGGACCTCCGCCTTCATCTCTCGGCCCCCGGGAACCTCCGCCTTTGTCGGTAGCCGCCAGAGCATCCCCCTCCCGCCAAGGTCGGAGCCCTCCTCCTCCCGCCCGCAAGCCCCCCCAGGTCGGAGCTCCCCCTCCCCGCCGGCCTGCAGCCCCCCTTCCCGCCCGCGAGCCCCCAAGGTCGGAGCCCTCCTCCCACCTGCAAGCTCCCCAGGTCGGAGCCCTCCTCCCGCCTGCAAGCTCCCCAGGTCGGAGCCCTCTTCCCGCCTGCAAGCTCTCCAGGTCGGAGCCCTCTTCCCGCCTGCAAGCTCTCCCGCCGACATCCTCCAGAACCCATACAAGATCCCGACGAAGCTCCCTGCGCAGATCCCCTGCAAGCTCCCAACAAAGCACCCCCTTCTCCCCCGCGCAATCGTCCGACAAAGCCCTCATGACTGCAATCCCGGAACCCTCCCCTGCCTCCATTGCATACCCGCAATCCGCGCAATCGTTTGACGAAGCTCCCGCGCTGCAACCCGCAACCACCCCTCGGGTGCGGCCACGCCAGCAATCACCCCCTCCCCATGCCTCAACCACCTGCAACCCGAAACCCACCTCCATTCCCCTTCCCATACCGTGCCCCCGTGCCTGCAACCCGAAACCCACTCCCCTCCCCCCTTCCCCGATCGTGTCCACTGCATGCGAGCTCACCCCCTGCAACCTGAAACCCACCCCTCTCCCCCCTTCCGTGGTCGCGCCAATCCTAGAACCTCCACTGCCTGCAAGCTCGCCCCTCCTCCCCCCTTTCCCGGTCGCACATGCAATCGCGGACCATCTCCCCTGCCCTCCACCGCCAGCAAGCTTTCCCTGGTGTCTACAGTCCGAAACCCATCCCCTCCTCCAGTAACTTTCATTCCACGGGTCATTCTTCTTCTTTTTTCTTTTTTGATTTAATTTCAGCCATTGGATCGATGGCTAGGTTAGATTAACTCAACTGTATGGTTGGGTTAATGGTTGAAACTAACAGAAGGTTATGGATGTGAGACAGAGTAATTACTCGAGGTTTTGGATGTAATTCGTGTTTATCGAGGGTTCTTGGGGTAATTACCATATTACTCAGGGTTATGGGTGTAAATATCCCTTCTACAATCTATGTTTTTTTTGGCAATTTTTATAGCAATGATTAATTAGTTATGAATTTTCAAGCACATAATGGACAAAATATGCATTTTTTTCACAAAATAATTAATTATTAATTAACCACAGATTACAAAAATGTCAAACATATGCCATAATGCAGAGGATTAATTGAAGCACATCATGCTATTTTTGATAAATAAAATAATGCAATGTAGAGGTTCAAACTAAAGGGGGAACACATGGGTATTACTGAAAATGACAAAAATAAAATAATGTAGGGAGGACTAACTTGTAATTACCGGAACCATGGAGGGGGTAAGTGCAAAATTTCCAGAGGTCACGTGCGACGCACATGACCTCTGGACGACGGGGGTGCTGCTGTAATTTGGAGGTCCTCCGAGGGCTTCTTTGCAAATTCTCCACTCTCCCACGTGAATATCATGTGTGGGGGTCTTCTAGAAATAATATGTACCTTGGGGGCTTGGCTGCGAATGTACTAGGAAACACACGAGAAGCACGTGATCACCTGGGACTTGGACCCAGCGGAGTAACAGGTGGAGAAGCGGTTGGATGGCTGGCGAGGTATAGGCCGGTGATCGGCGGGGCTCGTTGGTGGATCTGGTAGCGGAGCTGAGGAGAGCGCGTGACTGACACACGACTGGCGAACGACAGTGGAGCGTGAAGGATATGGTTAGATCCTCAAGCGCATCACGGAAGCGTGAGCGTCGTATCGAATACGACGAGGAGCGACTAGTCGGACTAGTTGCTCGATGCAGCGGAATTTAAAAAAAATTTATACGACGAAACCACATGATCCAAGAACACTTCTCGGATCGTTTCGTCTAAACCACAAACAAGTAATTTAGGATTACCTCTTGAAGCGTGGTTGCGATCAAGTCTCTAAACGAAGAGACCTCCTGTCTCAAGTCCGATCCGACGGAGGAGACGCTTGCGAGCGCGGGGATGAACCGCGTGCTTCTCGCAATCCAAGTTGATTATCCAAGCGGCGGATCTTTTGATCTCGACACACGAGATCCAACATCTTCTTCACGAGCGAGGCGCACCGAAGGAGATGAAGATCCACGAGCAGAAGAACGGGAAGCATAACGACGATGCCGCGGCGATGGAGAACCTCTCCATGGCATCCATGGTGGACGGCCATGAGAGGGAGAGAGAGGGCTGACCTCTAAAGAGAAAGAGAGAGGGAGAGAGAGATGCTTCTCAAGCATTATGTGTGTAAAAAGAGAGCCAAGAGTGCCTCTCTATTTATAGGGTTTTGGGATCCATGGATCTCAATCCATGTGTCATATAAAATCAATGGTTGAGATTGATTTATGACAATCCAATGGTCAAGATTGTTGTTGGTAAAAGCCAACAACTTGTGATTTAATTTTGATTAAATATATTTGATAAATCAAATAAATATTAATACCAAATTAAATCAATCAAATAAGGAGAGAGAGAATAAAGGAGATCAACCTTCCCCTTTGGAGGGCAATCTCATGGATTCCCATGAGATTGCATATCTCCTTGATTTTCTCTCTACTTATTTTCCAACAACTATTTGTTGGGATTTTTATTCACCAAAATAATTCTCAATTAAATTTGCGAATATTGCAAATCTTGACATTGGAATATTGTGAATCATATTCACAACCCAAAACAAAATGTAATTTACATTTTCAATTAATTAGACAATGTGTATCCAATACACATTAATAATTAATCTACTAATATAAATTATATTTAACTCTCTCTAATACATTATAAATCACATTTATAATATATTATGAATAATTGGATATTACTATCCACATTATTCTTATCCTTGATAATTAAATCATATTTAATCATCTTGGATCTCTTTATCTCATGTGTTCAAATAATATGAATCACATTCACATTATTCACATCTTTGATAATCAAATCACATTTAATTATCTAAGATAATTCTCCTTATAATATGAATCAAATTCATATTATTCATGATAATTAAATCACATTTAATTATCCATTTTCTCAATGCTCGGATACATATATCAACAATAGAATTATCCATGAACTCTTTCAAGGACAATGCGCTTTCTCCGCGAATACTTGGAGATAAGGACAGGGCGATTGTATTGTTCCACGTATAGTGACATGGATATTGAGATCACATCTCAAATCCAGATCTCGGGCCTCCCATAGATGCTTGATTAAATCAAGACCGCAAATCTAATCTTCTCATTGAATCTGAATCAAATTCAGATCAATGTCCAACATTTGGACTAAGATCAGATTACTTCTCTACTGAGAGGAGTCACTAAAATCCAGACCCGTTTCATCACTCCCTAGGAATGGAAGCGTCATGGTTATACAACCGTTTATGATCACATCACCCTCAGGTATTCCTAATACCTGTACATCCTGCATACTGGAAGACTCAGATTAAACCCGAAGTATTGGATCAACTTTATACTGTCTACTTCAGGGTTTTATCAGTAAGTTTCTCATTCGATCATTGGGAGTCGGTATTGATCATATACTTTCCAAAAGCATATATCATACCTAGGTCTTGATCATATACTTTCAAAAAGTATATGTCAAACCAACAAATTCAGTCAAGCTTCCAAAGCGAGACGACCGTGCGCACGGAATTTGATTCTTCCCAATATCTCATGAGTGAGCTCATGTCTCCCGGTTCAGTAGTGAACCTGTATGATCCCTTCGAGAGATCGTATTACTCATATGCCCTTATATGCACACCAGCGCGCCGGTGTATAGACCTTGATTAGGTCATCAACCTATTGGTCTGCCAAATGTACATACTCAGACATATAGTAACACATCTGTCTCTGGTCAGAGGATTTGTGCCTATATCATGACAGCATATGATATAGGACTTTGGTTATCTCGATCTCGTTAAGTCATCTCTTTGACCTAACTCATCCGACACCTCTGAATCTCTATTCCTATGCAGAGGACCTGCATCAAGAGGTCGGTCAGATATCAACTTAAAAGAGATAGGATTGCCATCTCCTACTCAGGTTGGAGATCATCTCTTAATAATCATTTGACGGTGCTTGATGAGTCCTCAATCTAACTCATTAGATATTCATCTAAGCACCAGCCTCTATGATTCAATAATTGAATCAACAGCTGTATGATCATTAAGATGGCCATGGTACATAACCCTAATTGTACTAAGGGACCTATTATGCAAATTATGTATTCTTCATTTCAGATCAAGGAGTGAATTGCAACATTTATTGCATAATGGCTCGCCGTGGGCTCGCATTTCCAACAATCTCCCACTAGCCCAAAGAGCCATTAATGGGCTAATCATTTAAACCCACACTCATGTGACAATCATAGGCTATTTAGAAAATAGCTAGGTAAGCTGATCCGTCACTCCGTTCCCAAGAGACTACGCCAAGTCTTTTTACGGCACTCGCATATCTCCTAGTAACAGTGCTCGCATCCAATGCGAATGTTGCATCCTATGCAACCAATACTCAATTTTGTTGGTTATAGTGTCCTTGACACTACATCTTATTAATTATCATAACCGGTATTCCCATAATCCTTATTAGAATACCTTCATTCCTGGAGATCTCTATCTCCTAAGGTATCTACAGTCAAGACCCTTATAGATCACTATCTACAAGATCTTAAACTTTTGAAGATAAGACCTTGAGATCACTATCTCTAAGTTTTATCATCTTTGAAGATATTATTATTACTACAATCAAGTGTTTTATCTCCATAGTAGGATTAGTAACAGTTTACTACTCCCACTGCATGGCAGACATCTGGTTCTTGTACACATCTAGCATATACCGAGCTTCTCATAACTGATGCACAAGTGCAAGCAGTTCTAGCATTCACTTCCTCAACTCTTTGAGGTGCTATCCCTTTAGACAGGTCACTACCACATCTTAAGGGAAGGAAGCCTTTCTTGGAATTTTCCAGAAAATGGAATAAGTCCAAGGTGTACTACTAATGCGACAATCCCAATACCCTCTTCTCTTTGCTTCTGAACGACTTCAGAATTAAGATCTAAGAGGTATCCTTGAGATCGTATCTCAAGGTATGGAACAACCAAATTATAAAACACTTATTATTTATTCTTATATCATTCCAAATGATTAGAATAATATCTACATTTAGCACGATGAACACAATGGCACTCCCACTAAGCTTCACATGGTTCATCAAGATTTTATCTGAAATCATAACATTTATAATTTCATTAAATCTTATGTTCCAACTACAAGAAACTTATTTGAGTCCAAAGATGGAGTTCTTCAGCTAGCACACCTTGCTTTCCTCAACCATGAAGCCCTGGGGCTACTTCATATGAATGTCCTCAGAGAGGTATTCATAGAGGAATGCAATCTTGACTCACATCATGAAGATGCCATAGTCAAGTTGTGCAGCTATAGTTAGCAATATTCTGATGGGTTAAAGCAAGGTCACTGTAGAGCTAGTCTTATCGCAAGCGATGCCTTCTCTTCGATGTGTAGCTCATGGCTACGAACCGTGCTTTGAAGGTCTCTACCTTCTCATCAGGTTCCCTCTTTCTCTTGAAGATCCATTTACACCTTAATGGGTCTGACCCATATAGGTGGATCCTCGAGGGTCCATATACAACACTTGTATATGAAGTCTACATTAGACTTTTATTGCTAACATCCATCCTTCCATGTCATGATCCTCAGGAGCTTCATCACATGTAGTCCGATCATTTTCAGATTTAACTGACACATGGAATCCATCCTCAAACTTATTTGAAGAGGTATTAATGTTTCATCTTTAATTATCTATTTCAGTTTCCGATTTCAGGAGCCTCATTATCTTTTCAAGATTAAATGAGTTCCTTTACTTCATTTTCATCTTGATTCTCCAGAGAGTCATCCTATAAGAATCATATTCTCAAAGATGAGATCTTTTAAGAATCTCAAGGTCATAAAGTAGGTATCCAATACCATCCTTAATTTTCCTAATGAAGTAGCACTCTCTAGTGCTAGATTCCAGCTTACATGTATGGAACCTTATTAAGTATATAATGCAGTCTCTACTACATATATATCTTGGAAACTTAAGAGATAATTATGCTAGGATTAATCATTGATTAAATCATGTCACACATGATCAATTGTATCTCCCTACAACTCCTTTGAGTTAAGGTTCATTAGGAGGATTGAGATAGGAATGATATTCATATCTCCATAAGGTATTTCTTGAATTCATCCAATAGGTACGGGCTACCTTGGTTAGATCGAATTCATTTCATCTTCCTTCAAACTTTGGTTCTAAACCAAAATTGCGAAATCTTTGAACATTTCAAAGGTTTCTTAGGTGAAGAGAAGAGATCTCATATCATACATAATCATTAACAGATATCACATATCCATAATGTTTACTATGATATAGATGATCTGCATACATCAATATGTATGAGATCCTTAATACCTAGGCATCTTACACCTTTCCCAAGGAAGGATGTATTAGACAATATTCACAAGTATGTGAGATTTGAATCTTTAGACAATCTAAAGTTTCATGTCTTACCAGTCCATTGATTTCATCAACAGACATATGTCCAAAATTTGATGCCAGATCATTGCCAAATGATCTTTATCCTCCTATTGATCTTTTAAAGGTTTAATTTTCAGTATTAGAAATCTTAATGAACCATTCAATAATTTTCTAATTTAATAGAGTCCACTAGATTTTAGATTACTATCTGAAATATTTCCATCATAACTCTTTATGATAGATTTATTACAGAATTCATGTTTATATCCAACAATTAGAAATAAACAATGAGTGTATTCTAATATCTAGGTTATAGAGACATTCTCTAAGACTAAGGGCTCCCACTGAAAATATGAAGTCTATTGATCTCATGGAAATTGTTGCAACACTTGCATCATTTTCAACATGGATGACCAATAAACCTTAAGATCAAATTTCTAATACATATGCAACCAATTGCAAGTGTCATTAGAGAATTTGAGATACAATTATTAGACTTTATCTTATCAAATAAGTAAGTCAATATCAATGATTATATGTAGATTATACTGATGCTCCATCCGAGTCCTTTTCTGAGGATTCTAGACAGACTTGATAGTCATACTATCAACACATCAACTTATTGCAGTATTGGCATTCATCCAACTCTTTGGATGTCATATGGAAGTCACAGAAGTACAGTCAACTCTTTGACTATACCTCTTACTTGGGTCCAACCCATGCTTCCACTGCACTCCCTTTGTCTATAAGCAACCTTTGCTCAAGACCAAGGATCTCTCATGTTAAAATCAAAAATTTCAATATAAGAGTATTTCAACATTTATACAAGCTTCATTTAAGTTCATATAATATGAATATTATGAAGCTTCATGAATGACTAGAGTATAGACAGTAGAATGATGACACTCATCATCTACATCCGTCTAAACTCTTTGAAGCATCGTTTCAGGTAGGTATTCAAACAATTTGAATACATTATCTCTAATAGAGCTACCATTCTACATGATGTAGAGAACCATGTCATTCATGATTAAATGTCAAGAGCACATATATATGCCAGAATATCTTTATTGATTTTATAAGGATTAATTTGATAATTACGATCATCATCGACATGTCACTTCAAAAGTACATTCGATAAGATCAAGACTTATAGAGACATACAAACCCTAGGGTTTTAGTCCTATTGTCTATTTAATTATCACTTCTCATTGTTATGAGGAAACTTGCACATTGCAACCACATACATTGTGTGTCCAATTGCAAGTACAATATCTGGATTATAGGGTTCAATCCACGATATTTACTGGTTATCATTGAGTATAATATTGAGTGGGTTTAATGAAGGATTATCTGAAATAAAAAATTTGCATGAGTGTATATATTTATATATATACATGTTTTACTTTGAATTAGGAATTTTATATCAAAGTTGTCTTGCCATGTCAACAATGAAAGTTCATTCCCTTAATCACTTTCAATGTAAGAGATATACTTACCATTATATCTCAGCAAGATCTGGGATCTCCTCTTTATCTTTGTTACATCTCAATAATATGAGAAACTGCAACTCCAATAAAGAGAAGCGGGAACACATTCCGCCTTGCAAGTCCAACTTGCATTTCCCAATTCGGTCTTTAACACCCGGGCCCACCACCCCTAAGGTGATGTTGACCCGTCGTTAATTGAACCAACCGTCAACAGGAATAGAACTCGCTATGCGCAATCCAATATCGCCCTAATAATATGAGGATCCGATATTGGGGTCACTATGCATACGGCCTTACTCTTTCGAGAAGCAAAGAGTCCGATCCAGATGCGCTTGTATATAGGAGCTGTCACTACGTACAGGCGTCTCCTATATACAATCCCTGGCGACGGAAACCCTTCGCCTTGACGGGAGACCATGGATGTCACTTATGTGATCCTCCACCTCTTATTCAAATTTAATTAATTACTATGAATCACATTCATATAATTAATTCTTCCAAGGGAATTATTAACTCTAATCATATTAGAGTAATCTCAATTGGATATAATTAACTTAATCATATTAAATTAATTATCAATCCAATTTAATCAATCAAACTTAATTTTATGCTTGAATATACATATATGATATTATTCTCAAAGTACGTATTAATTCGAATTTTAATAATTAGAAAAATACATCATAATCCCTCGGACATTATCCCGGCCCTACCCGCTGTCATGGCCAGTACCGACGGGAGTGGGGCGGACCACATACGTTGCAACCCGCTGACCAGCGATCCCCGACTAGACACCATATCCACCTCGGGAAAGGATAATGCCAAATTGATTATTTTGTACTTGAGATGATCATCGGTTCTTCAACCGAAATTATACCATATAATAATCAAGACAATTTTGATTTTAAGGAAATTTGCTAAAAAATTCCCAAGTCCTATTCAAGCAAGAAGTTTGATGATTGTAATTCCAATTATGGTTTAGATCAAATCTAATCAACTAATTGGTTGGGGCCAAGTCAATTAGGAAAATAATCATGTTTCAATATTTCACAAATATTTTTCAAGATTATTTCACGAAATTAACAATTAATTTCAGTAATTGACAATCACTTGGTTCTAGATTAGGAAAGCAATTTCAGCAGTGACCCCTACTTACTAAAATTGGCATATCTCAATCATATTAAATCCAAATTAAGCAAAGTCAATTTCTAAAATTTGCAAATTTGATTTAGGACAGAACCTAAGTGATGTTTCACGCATTTCGAGGCAAGTCTAAACAGTAATTAACATTTTAATCACGTTCAGATTCACAGTTCCCGCAACAGTGCATACATGTTCATTAAAACGACCATATCTCGAGCATACGAAATCCGATTTGCGCAAACTCAGATCCTATGGTTTCCTTATTTAATGGGGAACATAATCCAAGTATAAAATTCGTGTTTAAACAATTTAAACAGTGCCGAATTTCTTTACTAAACAGATCTGCGAAATCAAATGCGATGAAAACTTTCGCGACCTTAACGAACCCAAGTCGTCTTTGGTTAACGAATCACTATTCGAAACCGTCGACCTAAGGCTCTGATACCACTTGAAGGATATGGTTAGATCCTCAAGTGCATCACGGAAGCGTGAGCGTCGTATCGAATACGACGAGGAGCGACTAGTCGGACTAGTTGCTCGATGCAGCGGAATTTAAAAAAAATTTATACGACGAAACCACATGATCCAAGAACACTTCTCGGATCGTTTCGTCTAAACCACAAACAAGTAATTTAGGATTACCTCTTGAAGCATGGTTGCGATCAAGTCTCTAAACGAAGAGACCTCCTGTCTCAAGTCCGATCCGACGGAGGAGACGCTTGCGAGCGTGGGGATGAACCGCGTGCTTCTCGCAATCCAAGTTGATTATCCAAGCGGCGGATCTTCTGATCTCGACACACGAGATCCAACATCTTCTTCACGAGCGAGGCGCACCGAAGGAGATGAAGATCCACGAGCAGAAGAACGGGCAGCATAACGACGATGCCGCGGCGATGGAGAACCTCTCCATGGCATCCATGGTGGACGGCCATGAGAGGGAGAGAGAGGGCTGACCTCTAAAGAGAAAGAGAGAGGGAGAGAGAGATGCTTCTCAAGCATTATGTGTGTAAAAAGAGAGCCAAGAGTGCCTCTCTATTTATAGGGTTTTGGGATCCATGGATCTCAATCCATGTGTCATATAAAATCAATGGTTGAGATTGATTTATGACAATCCAATGGTCAAGATTGTTGTTGGTAAAAGCCAACAACTTGTGATTTAATTTTGATTAAATATATTTGATAAATCAAATAAATATTAATACCAAATTAAATCAATCAAATAAGGAGAGAGAGAATAAAGGAGATCAACCTTCCCCTTTGGAGGGCAATCTCATGGATTCCCATGAGATTGCATATCTCCTTGATTTTCTCTCTACTTATTTTCCAACAACTATTTGTTGGGATTTTTATTCACCAAAATAATTCTCAATTAAATTTGCGAATATTGCAAATCTTGACATTGGAATATTGTGAATCATATTCACAACCCAAAACAAAATGTAATTTACATTTTCAATTAATTAGACAATGTGTATCCAATACACATTAATAATTAATCTACTAATATAAATTATATTTAACTCTCTCTAATACATTATAAATCACATTTATAATATATTATGAATAATTGGATATTACTATCCACATTATTCTTATCCTTGATAATTAAATCATATTTAATCATCTTGGATCTCTTTATCTCATGTGTTCAAATAATATGAATCACATTCACATTATTCACATCTTTGATAATCAAATCACATTTAATTATCTAAGATAATTCTCCTTATAATATGAATCAAATTCATATTATTCATGATAATTAAATCACATTTAATTATCCATTTTCTCAATGCTCGGATACATATATCAACAATAGAATTATCCATGAACTCTTTCAAGGACAATGCGCTTTCTCCGCGAATACTTGGAGATAAGGACAGGGCGATTGTATTGTTCCACGTATAGTGACATGGATATTGAGATCACATCTCAAATCCAGATCTCGGGCCTCCCATAGATGCTTGATTAAATCAAGACCGCAAATCTAATCTTCTCATTGAATCTGAATCAAATTCAGATCAATGTCCAACATTTGGACTAAGATCAGATTACTTCTCTACTGAGAGGAGTCACTAAAATCCAGACCCGTTTCATCACTCCCTAGGAATGGAAGCGTCATGGTTATACAACCGTTTATGATCACATCACCCTCAGGTATTCCTAATACCTGTACATCCTGCATACTGGAAGACTCAGATTAAACCCGAAGTATTGGATCAACTTTATACTGTCTACTTCAGGGTTTTATCAGTAAGTTTCTCATTCGATCATTGGGAGTCGGTATTGATCATATACTTTCCAAAAGCATATATCATACCTAGGTCTTGATCATATACTTTCAAAAAGTATATGTCAAACCAACAAATTCAGTCAAGCTTCCAAAGCGAGACGACCGTGCGCACGGAATTTGATTCTTCCCAATATCTCATGAGTGAGCTCATGTCTCCCGGTTCAGTAGTGAACCTGTATGATCCCTTCGAGAGATCGTATTACTCATATGCCCTTATATGCACACCAGCGCGCCGGTGTATAGACCTTGATTAGGTCATCAACCTATTGGTCTGTTGGAAATGCGAGCCCACGGCGAGCCATTATGCAATAAATGTTGTTGCAATTCACTCCTTGATCTGAAATGAAGAATACATAATTTGCATAATAGGTCCCTTAGTGCAATTAGGGTTATGTACCATGGCCATCTTAATAATCATACAGCTGTTGATTCAATTATTGAATCATAGAGGCTGGTGCTTAGATGAACATCTAATGAGTTAGATTGAGGACTCATCAAGCACCGTCAAATGATTATTAAGAGATGATCTCCAGCCTGAGTAGGAGATGGCAATCCTATCTCATTTAGGTTGATATCTGACCGACCTCTTGATGCAGGTCCTCTGCATAGGAATAGAGATTCGGAGGTGTCGGATGAGTTAGGTCAAAGAGTTGACTTAACGAGATCGAGATAACCAAAGTCCTATATCATATGCTGTCATGATATAGGCACACATCCTCTGACCGGAGACAGATGTGTTACTATATGTCTGAGTATGTACATTTGGCAGACCAATAGGTTGATGGCCTAATCAAGGTCTATACACCGGCGCGCTGGTGTGCATATAAGGGCATATGAGTAATATGATCTCTCAAAGGGATCATACAGGTTCACTACTGAACCGGAAGACATGAGCTCACTCATGAGATATTGGGAAGAATCAAATTCCGTGCGCACGGTCGTCTCGCTTTGGAAGCTTGACTAAATTTGTTGGTTTGATATATACTTTTGGAAAGTATATGATCAAGATCTAGGTATGATATATGCTTTTGGAAAGTATATGATCAATACCGACTCCCAATGATCGAATGAGAAACTTACTGATAAAACCCTGAAGTAGACAGTGTAAAGTTGATCTAATACTTCTGGTTTAATCTGAGTCTTCCAGTATGCAGGATGTACAGGTATTAGGAATACCTGAGGGTGATGTGATCATAAACGGTTGTATAACCATGACGCTTCCATTCCTAGGGAGTGATGAAACGGGTCTGGATTTTAGTGACTCCTCTCAGTAGAGAAGTAATCTTATCTTAGTCCAAATATTGGACATTGATCTGAATGTGATTCAGATTCAATGAGAAGATTAGATTTGCGGTCTTGATTTAATCAAGCATCTATGGGAGGCCCGAAGATCTGGATTTGAGATGTGATCTCAATATCCATGTCACTATACGTGGAACAATACAATCGCCCTGTCCTTATCTCCAAGTATTCGCGGAGAAAGCGCATTGTCCTTGAAAGAGTTAATGGATAATTCTATTGTTGATATATGTATCCGAGCATTGAGAAAATGGATAATTAAATGTGATTTAATTATCATGAATAATATGAATTTGATTCATATTATAAGGAGAGTTATCTTAGATAATTAAATGTGATTTAATTATCAAAGATGTGAATAATGTGAATGTGATTCATATTATTTGAACACATGAGATAAAGAGATCCAAGATGATTAAATATGATTTAATTATCAAGGATAAGAATAATGTGGATAGTAATATCCAATTATTCATAATATATTATAAATGTGATTTATAATGTATTAGAGAGAGTTAAATATAATTTATATTAGTAGATTAATTATTAATGTGTATTGGATACACATTGTTTAATTAATTGAAAATGTAAATTACATTTTGTTTTGGGTTGTGAATGTGATTCACAATATTCCAATGTCAAGATTGCAATATTCCCAAAATTAATTGAGAATTATTTTTTGGTGAATAATTGTTGGAAAATAAGTTGAGAGAAAAACAAGGAGATATGCAATCCCATGGGAATCCATGGGATTGCCCTCCCCATATGGGAAGAGGGGGGCGACACCAATTCCTTTATGGAATTGGTGGCCGTCCACTCCTCCCAATAGGGAAGGAGGCTCTCATTTGTTTTTTCACTCCTTATTTAGTTGGTTTAATTTGGTATTAATGTATATTTGATTTATCAAATATAGTTAATCAAAATTAAATCACAAGTTGTTGGCTTTTACCAACAACAATCTTGACCATTGGATTGTCATAAATCAATCTCAACCATTGATTTTATATGACACATGGATTGAGATCCATGGATCCCAAAACCCTATAAATAGAGAGGCATACCCATGCTCTCTCTTTACACATAATGCTTGAGAAGCATCTCTCTCTCCCTCTCTCTTTCTCTTTAGAGGTCAGCCCTCTCTCTCCCTCTCATGGCCGTCCACCATGGATGCCATGGAGAGGTTCTCCATCGCCGCGGCATCGTCGTTATGCTGCATGTTCTTCTGCTCGTGGATCTCCGTCTCCTTCGGTGCGCCTCGCTCGTGAAGAAGATGTTGGATCTCGTGTGTCGAGATCAGGAGATCCGCCGCTTGGATCATCAACTTGGATTGCGAGAAGCACGCGGTTCATCCCCGCGATCGCAAGCGTCTCCTCCGTCGGATCGGACTTGACACAGGAGGTCTCTTCGTTTAGAGACTTGATCGCAACCACGCTTCAAGAGGTAATCCTAATTACTTGTTTGTGGTTTAGACGAAACGATCCGAGAAGTGTTCTTGGATCATGTGGTTTCGTCGTAAGAAAATTTTTTAAAATTCCGCTGCATCGAGCAACTAGTGCGACTAGTCGCTCCTCGTCGTATTCGATACGACGTTCACGCTTCCGTGATGCGCTTGAGGATCTAACCATATCCTTCATGGTCTGCCAAATGTACATACTCAGACATATAGTAACACATCTGTCTCTGGTCAGAGGATGTGTGCCTATATCATGACAGCATATGATATAGGACTTTGGTTATCTCGATCTCGTTAAGTCATCTCTTTGACCTAACTCATCCGACACCTCTGAATCTCTATTCCTATGCAGAGGACCTGCATCAAGAGGTCGGTCAGATATCAACCTAAAAGAGATAGGATTGCCATCTCCTACTCAGGTTGGAGATCATCTCTTAATAATCATTTGACGGTCCTTGATGAGTCCTCAATCTAACTCATTAGATATTCATCTAAGCACCAGCCTCTATGATTCAATAATTGAATCAACAGCTGTATGATCATTAAGATGGCCATGGTACATAACCCTAATTGTACTAAGGGACCTATTATGCAAATTATGTATTCTTCATTTCAGATCAAGGAGTGAATTGCAACATTTATTGCATAATGGCTCGCCGTGGGCTCGCATTTCCAACAGAGCGGAGGTGGTGCAGCGGTCGGGCGTGACTGCAAAAGTAGCATTGTTGATGAAGCTCCTGGAAACAGTTGGACGCACGGAGCGATTGGCGGTTCTGCAAAGGAGGCTCCGGCTATCAATGCAGTGAAGGTGCGAAGGAGTCGTTACGCAGTGTCGAAGACGTGCGGGTGGAGATGATGAAGTCGTTGGTCCGACGGGGTGATCGGAGCTGGCGTAGCAGGCATCGGGGCCCAATGCGACGATCTTGAGGTCGTGATATCTGATGGAGGTGGAGGCGAGGCGGAAGTGGTGGTGTCGTTCGACAGAGGAAAGTGGTTGTACGATGGTAGGATGTCGATGTATCGGGTGTAGACTCAAGCTCGAAGAAAGTGCGAGAGATGGAAAAGATGAAGTGATCGAAGATGGATGGAGTACTTGGAGAATGGGGCTCGACGACGTTGGAAGGCTGGAGCAGAGCAAGCGAGTTACACTCACATTGCAACAGCCTCTAGCGGCTGCATCTCGCTGGCGAAGGAAGATTCCTAGGTGGTTCTGTCACCACCACCTATTGGAGTCCCTAGTTGTTGTTGATGATCAGCGGATGGGAGTGGAGAGGGGTGGCGTCAATGGCTTTTATAGGGATTCGGAGAGGGACGTTGGATCGAGAAAGGGGTCGGAGACGAGGGAATGAAAAGGATTTGGCGATTGGGAATTTCGCGAGATCTCCATTGAGATCAGACGAGGATCTGGTTTCAGGGGATCTATGTGATTGATCGACAGTGGCGCGAAGATGGAAGGCGGGCGGTGAGGATGTCGGAGGTGCGGGCGACCGTAGAAGGAAAGGGGAGGTGTCCGATATTTACGGGCAGAGCAGCAAGATCCGCGGAGAATATTGGGGGCGATGACGCAAACGAGGGAGGAAGGAGAAGCACAGGTGTCGTCCGATCGACCGAGATCGGATGGCCCTGATCTCCCCACATGGCAGCAAGAGGAGGGGTCAGCGGAGCACGTGCAGGGCACGCACGAGACTTTTTATTTTTTTTAATAATCTTATTGTATTTTTAATTTTTTTTATAAAAATGAAATATAAATACCTCCAAAAATGGGTGACACGTGGAGGCTCCAGGAGCTACCATGTGTCAGTCCCAGAAAAATCGAAAAAATAAATACATTTATAAATACTAAAAAATAGTAAATGACCTCGGATCAAAAAAAATTCTTCATGAAAGTTTCTCGTATCGATGAGATCTACAACTTTCATGAAGAAACCAAAACCAAAATCGATCAGTTGTGCAAAGTGATATCTTTGGGGTATCCCATTACATAGAATACCTTGATTTTTCGGGTTTTATTTTTTTATCATTTTTAAACTAGATAAAAATCTAGAAAAAATAGAAAAAAATCAAAGATAAATATTTACACATTAATCTAATATTTTGGATTTTTATTAAGTAAGAAAAAGAAGAAATAAAACAGAATGTGAAAAAGTCAATTTTTGTACAGACAGTTAGTGAAGACTCGGACTTAGTTAATTTCTTTAATTTCAAGCTTAGTTTGGATTTGGATTTTTGCATTTTAATAAAACTTTTATCAAAGAAGACAAATGAAAATGAAATAAAATAAAATGGATTAATTATGCACATAAAATATTAGTCAAAAACCGCTAAAATACAAAATGTACAAAAGAGGCCCAAAACCCAACTTTTACATATAAGCTCTGATTCACTTGAACTTGGTCTTGTTTTGAAGGTATTTGAATGTACATTAGTTCAAAAGTGAGTAGGATCAAATCGGACACTGGAAGAGGAAGATATTGAGGTTTTAGTCCGGAAATCCTATAACTAGGGTTTGGGTTTTCTTTCCACTTATTTAGATTAGAGATTTTTTTGTATTTTTCATTTGTCCTTGTCAGTGATATGTACACAATGGAGTGGTTTTGGGTCAATTGGAGTTAGCTTGAATTAATTAAAAATCAGGAAAGTTAGGCTAATTAACAAGTCATTTTGGCTGGGATTTTTGGCTTCTTATTTTGTGCAATAATAAGTGATAAATGTGATTCTTATCAAAACATGCATGAATGCTAATTATGCAATATAAATGAATAAATGCCAGTGAATTTTAGGTATTTGATCTTAATTCATGACTTTTAGAGTGATGAATCTGAGATTCATCACGGGCATCGAGTGGCATCGAAGACTGGACTTTTGGTTTCCTTTCTGACTCTACATGCGTGCATCAATAGATTCAATGACGAGACTGCCATGATCGACTTGCACTAGTTTTTCGCTATCTACCTCTGATTTTGAGCACCTTGGACTTAAGAGAAATTCTACAAAATTGTTAGGTGCTTGTATGCAAAAAATCCAAAAAAAAGTGAAAACCAAAAATCTAAAACAAGGGAACTACTAAATAAACTTTGACCTTAATTAAAATATGTAATGAACTTCATTGCCATGGGTTCATAAAGACCTCATTCTTTTCAGGTACCTTAGGAGGGGACCAAAACCTCTCCCATGAGCGAGGCATGACCCGCTAAGGATTAGAGCCAAAAATCGAGCATGTAACTAACGTGTGTATCACGTGAATTTATGATGTAATGGTGCTTCTATCGCACGTGACCGAGTAGGACCCTATCATCGATGGTGTTCCCGCCTTGTGTGGAACATCGACTTGGTCCGAAGTACTGAGTTTAGGCCATGCCCTCACGAATGTGTCTGTCTCATCGATTTGCATCCGAGTAGCTCCTTGCATGCTCATGGGTGATTCCGTTGTGAGCGAGGTCTGAAGTAGTGGTTTTGCCTATCGGTTTCCTCCCTCTATTTCTTTGGTTGAGTAGGGATCTAGGAAGGGTTACAAGGACCTCAAAAAGTGCAGACTATATGTTACAAAGGAGGAAGACAAGTACGAGATACTTTTCCGTTAGTACTCTCACTCCTATAGGGTTAGCGTGCTAAGGACTTGTTATAAGATATGTCTAAAATAGCAACTCTGAAAATGAAAAGATAAAAATAGTTGATTCTTTAGGTCTTCACATTGTGTTGAGTTGGTGAACCCAATTTTATATTGTGCTGAATGGATCTAGTTTAAGGTTCAAAGATCAAGTCCTGTGTACCTGCGCAAATTTTGTCATATGTGTCTTCTCTTTGACCCCATGTTCATTTTGAGCCTTTCTACTATTTTGCACTCTTTTTGATTCCTCATTGATCACCATATCATTCTTCCCGCATCGATCCTCTCGTGCTTCACGATGACAATTCATGGATGGTTTAGTTGGGACTCTGCCGACATCCACATCGATTCCATTGACTGGGCATCGTCAATAATTCGAGGAGATTCTCGAGAACTCAATTCGGACCATGCAAACTGATTTCCATACTCCTCATTTTCTTTCCACTTTCCCTTATCTTCTAATAAACCAGTGCCACTCTTGTCCCACTACCGTCAGTTGTAAATGGAGGTCGATTTCAGTCTACATCTTTTTTCTCCATTCACGACTATCTGGTATTTACCCTAATCTCAGATTAATCACAACATCTGGTATTCAATTTTTAGTGATCCGATTGAGGTTCTCTTACAATGCAGATAGAAGCCAGTTCCAGTGTTGGATCCCAATACAGAGTTCATCTCCTCAAATTCAGATCCAGAAATGGCTCCCCAGAGAAAGGGCAAGGGGCAGCAGCTGCCCCAGTCAAAGCAGGGCCAAGCGCCCAACCACAATCAGGTGAACGCTCAGTTGATGGCTTCCATCCAAGCCATCCATCAACAATTGATGGAACAAGCCCTCGTGTAGACTGCCTTCCAAGATATACTGAATGACATGAGGAACCGACAAACATGAGAAGGAGGTAGGGAAAGACCTTGTGATGATCCAGAAAAAGAAAAGGAACCAAGAAATGAGAACACAAATCCCACACTAATGGAAACATATAATCCTGGAGACAACCATATGATCGAATGGGTTCGCATCCCTCTGGTCTATGCTGACTTCGAGCTCAAGCCCCAGTTCCTTGCACTCCAACCCTCATTTCACGAGAATACCAATGAGGAGACCTACATTCACTTAAAGCAGTTCTCTCACATCTACAGAACCACCCACTACCCTAACAATCCATTAGGTGTAGTTAAGATGACTACGTTCCCCTTCAGCTTACAAGACAAGGCCTTATACTGGGTCAATCATTTGGGAAAGGTCGTGATGACTTGGGAGGAAGTTAAAATCTGTGTTCTTTCACAAGTATTACCCTCTCGGTCGTTCAATCAGAAGCAAGCCAGGATCATCAAATTCACTCAGGCTACTCACAAGTCAAATGATGAAGCGTGGGAGCGATCCATTGAGTTGCAGGAGAAGTGCTCCCACCACGAGTACTAGAAGACCAGTTTGGCCCAACACTTCTTCAGAGGCTTGAATGTAGAGAGCCAAATACTACTCGATGTTTCCTACTGGGGATCCCACTTTAACAAAGATGAAGATGTAGTATGACATATCTTTTGAATAAACGGATGATGGAGAGGATGCCCTATCTTCATCGCATGGTTATCAGAGACAACCTTGGGTCCTCTATAAGCCAGTCCACATGGCAACATCCCACAGGTAGAGAGAGATGAGAGATCCAACCTCGGCAACATTGAGGGCCATCTCTCAAAGGTTGAATCATTGAGAAGAGGTCACAAGATCTTGAAAAGCTCGTTGTGATCGAACAGAGGACGCAGAAGTTGGATAAGATGGATCAAAACACCAAGCATCTGGAGCTGCTAATGAACACCATCAAACATGTCAGGCAGCGACACCATTGTCAGAGACTCCTGCTGAGAAGAAGGACAAACCATCACCACTACATCATCCTCCGTCGAGTTAGCAGCAGCCAGTGTTTCAGCACGTGTACTACGTGCAGGCACCCGAGCAGACCCCGCTGCAACAATAGATGGTTGTAACATCCGGTTTTCAATCAAACCCGGACCCGATCCGATTGGATCCGATTAACCCTTAAAGTTGTTGGGCAATGCCAAATAACTTAAATTGATCAATAGATCGTGAATCAAAAGTCGTTCGAGCGAAATCGACCAAAAATCGGTCGCATCATAATGCGTGCCGCGAAAAGCCGCGACTCAAATTCGGAAACCCCAAAATAAACCGAGACCGTCATTAGATCCGATTCGATGAAACAAGACCAACGGAATCGACCGTTCGTCAATCAAAGGTCGTTTGATATTTTTTAAATCACAAAATTTAATCTTAAATAAAAAACCGTATCCGAAAATTTCGGGTATTCCAAACCCGATCAAAAGTATATTAATATTATACTCATATTAATTATCGTTCAGTAACGATCAAAACGAGATATTGTGCATAGAAATCCGAGGTTCGATGCCCGATTACTGTCAACATTAAGTGTGTCAAATAATAAGAAGAAAATTTTGGTTCAAAAAAATAAATTATATAACATAGCAGACTACAGTCTGCTCGTTAAAAAAAGAAAATTTAATGTAGTTTCCAATTGCTTGTACAGTTGTACATGCTTTACTGTTAACAATTGCCACATTAACAATTAAAGCCTCACTTGGCATCTTGTCGTAAACACCTTCCTTATTCTTTTCTATATATTCCTTTTCCAAACCCCACGTCAAGGGCTTCATCTCTTACCTTTCTTTCCTTTCAATTCTCCTCTTTTCCTTCTCTCTTGTCCAATGAAGGAGACCCATTTCTGAAGTTGTGGTTCTCTCTTGCCTGCAACTACAATCCAAGCTCAAGACAAGGGGATTTCTGCTCCAAATTGAAGCCAATCTGGAAACAATTGCTGTAGCCAAGAGACTGTTGTTCTTTGCCCCAATTTTTTTTCCAACCCTTGCATGCAAATTTGATCTCAAAACTTTGAGATCTCAAGGTACCTCCCTCCCCTCCTCCTTGCTGCCATGCATGCTCATTTTACTTAATTATATGCACAATCCATGTCTAAATTCTACTTGTTGCCAAGCATGTCTAATTACACTTCTCCTTTATTGACTATTGTGTAAATTGCACACAAAATTATTTCAACTTTTAAAATTCAGAAATTTCATCCCTGACATGTTTTGAGAGAACTTAAGGGGTGGCATGAGATTTTTTTAAAGTTCTTGATAGGCTCTTAAAATATCAAAACTTAGAGAATGAGATTTAGGTAAAATTTTGGCATATGTTTGCTACTCAATTGAAATAAAAAAATTAAAGTACTAATTAACGGGTACATACAGTAAGCTGTCATGTTTTCAAAAAAAAGGGTTCTGTTTTCTGGTACTGATGGAAAAATATATGTATATTTTATAATTTCTGGAATATAAATTGTAACTGCATATATTGTTGTAAAAAACATAAATATATAATAATGAAATTGGTTGAATGTAAATTTATGACATGTACATAGGCTGTTGGAAATTAAAAAAAACAACTTAAATAAATTTGGTTCTGTTTACTGCTAGAGTTGGGTTTAAAAATAAAAGATCAATCTTTTACTTATAAATAATTCTTAAATTAAATTTTTGTGATTCAAGATCTGGTGTGGTTCAAAACCAGACCCCCGTTGCCAGTGAAAGAATGTAGATTGGCCTAAGAATGGAGACTCTGTTGTGGCTAAGCTATTCACCTAATAATTCAATGGAAATCTGTTAAGGTATATAGATTTGAGTAAATTCCGAGAGAGAATATTATGCCTAAATTTGTGGCTATGAGCATGATGATACATAACACAATCATTTGGATGTGCCTTCACCCAGAGAGACTATGCAATGAGTTGAATACATACATATATATATATATATATATATATATTGCTGATTTTTGGATGAGCATCAAACTAGGGTGTTCATCTATGGGAGCTTAGTTATTGATGAGATTAGAAAGTCGTTGGATAGGAAGAATGCTCTAGTCTCTTGAGTATGTTAGAAAAATTACCATGTTTACAAGTGTGAGATGCCAGAGAATGTGGTACATGATATTGAAAATATGTGATCTTTGCGACTTGGAAGGGTTTGTGTCAAGTGTAAAAAGGGGGGGTGGGTACTATTGCCAATAACATGACAGTAGTGTACTAAATAATGGTTGGAACGTTTTGGGTTTTCAATAAACATCAGATATGTAAATCCAGAATCACAAGGTTAAAGAAAAAGAAGAGAAGATGAGATTTCAATCAGAAACCGTTTCTATCATCGATTCCAATTGTAAATGGTTATTTTAATTCATGATTTTGCATTCTTTTAAGAGTCTTCTCATAATAAAATAAAGAGGATTCTAATCATTTCGATCAACTCAAATCTTCATCCCTCATTTTGGGTATCATGATAAAAACAAGGTGTATACATCATATAATAGATCATCTGGTCGATATACACATTTATCTCATTCATGAATGATGACACAGATATATTGTTTGATGAGTATCCTTAATAGCATACATTAATACCGGTCACGGTGACCTTTACACCTGATCGTGCGAGGGCGCGGTGACCCTCAACTGGGCGGGAGAATGGGAATCCCAGTTAGGGCAGCGGCCGCCAAGTGCGTGGGTCTCGGATCCCAATCCCTTTTCGGTTTTTACGCGAGCTTGCAGTGTTTTTACGCCTCATTGGGATCCCGACTTTAGACCAGTTCCACTGACCCTCTGTTTTAGGACACCCAGGCGGGGGATCCTCGGTTTTTCAGTTTTAAGTACGAGCTCGGTTACCCGTACTAGTCGGGCCGTTTTCTAGAGCGACTTTTCCGGGAAGTCTCTCTCACCCATCTCAGTGGCATAGTTTGGGAGTAGACCTATCCTTCTATTGGACCGCGCTTCCATTTAGAGGGCGAGACGGAAGAGCCTTTTGTTGGCTTCTTCACCGCTTGAGTTTTACTTTCGCCAACAGACTTGGCGATTCTACATTCAGATCATCCATATCTATATCTACACCATCTAGAGTTACATCTGAGATAATAAAAAGTAAGATTTGGAGAGGTTAAAATCAAAAGTAGTATTGATAGGAAATGACTATCCATTTGACTTGAGAATCAGGTAAATCTATAAACATTTCCAATTCCATCTGTCACATCGACAAATCCATAGATATTATATCTGGTCAATATGAATATATATATATATATACTCTCACAAATAGGAAGATTTAGTCACAAAATAAACAAGTTGTATATGAAAAATGCTGGAATCATGGGTACTTAGGGGAATTGATTACAAGTCTGAAAACCTTTTTACTTACGCAAGTAGATGTAAACTTTACTGGTTCCACCTTTCTACTTGCTCTCTTTTGCACTTAGTAAATTACTGGTTATTTATTTTTAAACTACGATTGGTATTCACAATTGTGACTCCTCTTCTTCTTTGCACACATGGCAGGCAAGAGGCCTGCTGATCAGTAGATGTTCATGCTTCCAGGAGACATGGTTTACACCGGACGACATGGTTTATTTTGTCTCAGTTTTTGATTCACATTATAATGTAAATGCTATCTCTTCTGTACTACATTTTGGGATATATGGTGTATACTGAAAGATTCTCGTACATAATGTGAAATGATATGGAAATTAATGAAATGAGATTTTGGTACCATTTGTCTCTATTAGGTTGTGGTTGTGAATGTGAATGTGAATGTCATATGTAGCTTCAGCGCGAAAATATTTCCCTATTTTTTTTGTAAATTGTGCGATCTTGTGTGAATGAAATGCCGCGAAAGTAGCGTAAACGGGCACCCAGATCCTAAGGGATTCACAATTTGGTATCATAGCAGTGGTACCCCGATACGCACATTCGCGGTATTACAACTCCGATCGCATTAAGTTCTCGAATAGTGACAGTCTTCCAACTTGTCATGAGTCTGAGAAAGGAATTATGACATTCAGATTCAATCACCACAGTTGTCACCAATTTCATTAATTTTCATATTATATCCCAAGAAGAGAAAAAGCATATATCATATTATCTGCGAACAATAAACTTTGTGACTAATAAATGGTTCTCATGCAGAGCCATGGCATCTCGACCAGGTCAGGAGACGGCTGACCAGTTGGCACGCATACTGACTGCCCTCACCGACCTCCAGCAGCAACAGGCTGCCATGCGAGGTCAGCAGGAGCAGATTTTGGCACAGCAGACTGAGATCGCCGACAGACAAACAGATATAGAGATGAGGTTTGAGGACCTATCAGATTTCACGTACCATCCCTCACAGGATGGAACATGGCAGGACCAGCACCAGTCTGTTGAGGTCGAACAGCCTCATCCTGATGATCCACTAGAGGACATACCAGAGCATGGAGCTGAGGAGGATAGAGACTTTGACAGGGAGCAGAACCATGTTGATTTTGCAAACGAGGACGCACATGAGTACGCTGCCATCCATAGGCATCAGTCGGTCTTCACATCCTACCAGCGGGCCAACATACCTTTGTTCAAGGGCACAGGTACATCAGATGTTGCTGCGCAGTGGCTGAAGAGAGTGATGAAGGTGCTCAGGATGATTCGTGCGCCACGAGACACGTGGCTATCTTTTATGGAGTATTCATTGACGGACTTTGCCGAGAGATGGCGGGAATCCGTAGTATCTGAGTTAATAGGCCGAGAGCCTACATGGGATGATTTCGAGACGAAGTTCAGAGCCCACTTCTTTTCTGCGAAGTGGAAGGAGTCCCAGCGCTGACTTTTTGCAGAGCTTCGTCAGGGATAGATGACAGCCAGAGATTACTTTATTCGATATACAGAGTTGTCACGACATATACGAGTGGCGGGCGCATTTCCAGAGGAGAATCTAGAAAATTTCATTGGCGGCATGCGAGAGGAGGTGCAGGAGAAGCTGGCTGGACTACATATCACTTCCATCTCCAAGGCTACCGATGCTGCGGAGAAGTTCGAGGACATCAGAGGGAGACGTTTCGGGAGCTCGTCTGGAGCTGCACCTAGACCACGGAGATCTTTTGGACCGATACGTCGACCATTTCAGCAGCAGAGGTCAGGCAGATGGTTTTGACCTACAGGATCAACATTCTCAGGAAATGCTCGCTCTTCTCCATCGACTACTTTAGGAGGAGCACTTGCCGATCGTGGCACAGAGTCTGCTCGACCTTCTAGGTCGCAGCGAGCAGATACACCACCTGCAAAGCCAGCCCGAAGCACGAACACAGCTACTCCATCTACTCGACCAGTCCGGTGTTACCGATGTCACGAGTGGGGACATTATCGATCACAGTGCCCATAGGTTTCTAGTGAGCCTCAGCTACAACCTTCACAGTCACAGCCCCAGACACATCATTCAGGGAGTTTTTGTGGCAGGAACTCCAACTTCAAGCGACAGCAGAGACAGACTCATAGTGTGGCAGGATCCAGTGCTGCGCCAGCCGGGTAGGGGTAGTTACATGTTGTTACTGAGGAGCAGGCACGTTCAGCAGCTACTGTAGTGAAAGGTATGGTCTCAGTCTTGGGCCGACCTTTCCATGTTTTATTTGATTCTGGTGCGACACACTCTTTTCTTGCTTCGAGGCTACTAGCTTTTTTAGATAGAGTAGCAGAGACATTATCTTCTCCATATCACATTTGAGGGCCAGGTGGCCAGTTGTTTGTTATTTTTCTGATAGTCAGACACTTGCCAGTACTGATTGGCGGTCACGAGATAATCACAGATTGTTTACTCTTACAGCTTGATGAGTTCGACTTGATTTTGGGCATGGATTGGCTATCTACTCATCATGCACTAGTTGATTATTTTAGGAAGACCGTTGTCTTCAGGATTCCAGGTTTACCCGAGTTCACCTTTGAGGGTACTATACATGACTCCACCATGGAGTACATTTCAGTGTTGCGAGCTCAGCGACTTGTTGATCAGGGTTGTGATTCATACCTTGCATTTGTTTGAGTGGTATCTGATCAGGAGCCGATGACACATGACATCAGAGTAGTGTCTGAATATCTAGATGTTTTTCCAGATGAGCTACCAAGACTACCTCCTAAGAGAGAGATCGAGTTCGAGATCACATTGCTACCAGATACACAACCGATCCCTATGGCACCATATCGGATGGCACCAGCTGAGTTGAGAGAACTGAAGGTGCAGCTACAGGAGTTACTTGACTAGGGATTCGTGAGGCCGAGCACTTCACCTTGGGGTGCTCTGGTTCTATTTGTCAAGAACAAGGATGGATCCATGAGATTATACATCGATTACAGGCAGCTGAACAAGAGAACAGTGAAGAACCGTTATCCTTTGCCACGCATCGATGATTTGTTTGACAAGCTCCAGGGATCTTCGGTGTTCTCGAAGATCGATCTTTGCTCAGGTTACCATCAACTGAGGATTCAAGAGTCTGATATTCCGAAGACTGCTTTCAAGACTCGCTATAGACACTACGCGTTTGTGGTGACGACGTTTGGGCTCACCAATGCACCTGCGGCTTTCTTGGATATGATGAACATGATCTTCTGTCCATATTTGGACAAATTTGTGGTAGTGTTCATCGATGATGTACTTTTCTACTCGCGGAATGAATGGGATCATGCGAATGATCTACAGATTGTCTTGGATACACTGCGGGAGCACAAGCTGTATGCCAAGCTGAGCAAGTGTGAGTTCTGGTTATCCCAGGTCTCATTTCTCAAGCATGTTATTTCTGGAGCAAGTATCGCGGTTGATCCTGCGAAGATTGAGGCAGTCATGTCTTGGGAGCAGCCCAAGACAGTTACTCAGATTTGGAGCTTCCTCGGATTAGCGGGTTATTACAGACGCTTCGTCAGCGGATTCTCACGCATTGTTCGCCCTCTGACACGGTTGACACAGAAGGGAGTCCCATTCATTTGGGACGATTCATGTGAGCAGACCTTCCAGACATTGAAGGAGAGATTGACTACGACACATATTCTTGCTCTTCCTTCAGGCACTCAGGACTATGCAGTCTACACAGATGCATCTGGAGAAGGTCTAGGAGCAATGTTGACGCAGAGAGGACAAGTGATTGCTTATGCATCACGACAGTTGAGATCGCACGAGCGGAACTACCCCACACATGACTTGGAGTTGGCGGCAGTTGTCTTCGCCTTGAAGATCTGGCACCACTATGGGGTGAATTTCGAGATCTTTACAGACCACAAGAGTCTGAAGTACATCTTTGATCAGAAGGAGCTGAACATGAGGCAGTGCAGATGGCTCGAGCTACTGAAGGATTATGATTGCATGATCTCTTACCACCCCGGTAAGGGAGATGTGGTAGCTGATGCACTTAGCAGGAGAGCACATGCTGATGGTACGGTGAACTGGCTATATACATGGGATACACTCACTGCTTTGACTGACTAGTATCCTCAGGAGAGTGCATCCATTTCTACCGCCGTGCCTCCATGATACAGTAGTCTTTGGGATCGTATTGTATAGGGCTAGAAGACCGATCCTTGGATCCGAGATAGATACATGCGCGCCGTCAAGGACGAATTTGATGATTTTGTCGTGATGGAGTCTATTTTATGGAAGGCAGGTCGGGTCGTTGTACCCAAGGACGAGCAGCTTCGCAGAGACATTCTAGATGAGGCACATTGTTCACGGTTATATATCCATCCATGCAGTACGAAGATGTACCGTGATCTGCATCGACATTTCTGGTGGGATGGAATGAGGCGCGATGTAGCGCAGCATGTCAGCAGATGCATGACCTATCAGATGGTCGAGGCTGAGCACAGGAGACCACCAGGATTACTATAGTCTCTCCCCATCCCCGAGTGGAAATGGGAGAGCATTTCTATGGATTTTATCACAGGTCTGCTGAAGACACCGGGTGGCCATGATTACATTTGGGTCGTTGTTGATAGGTTGACCAAGTCAGCCTATTTCATACCTGTCAACATGACTTACACTCCATCCAGATTGGCCAAGCTGTATGTGCAGAACAACATCAGACTACATGGTATACCACGCGAAGTGGTGTCTGACAGGGATGCGAGATTTACGTCGCATTATTGGCATTAGTTCATGTCAGCACTACAGACAGAGCTGAAGATGAGTTCTGCATATCATCCACAGACTGATGGTTAGAGTGAGCGCACCATTCAGACACTAGAGGATTTGCTTCGCGCTTACATTTTGGAGTGGAAAGGGTCCTGGAAGGACCATCTACCATTAGTGGAATTCACGTACAACAACAGTTATCACTCCAGTATTGGCATGGCACCATTTGAAGCCCTATACGGGCGGAGATGCCTCACACCCCTCAGTTGGCGTGAGGTAGGCGATCATGCTCTTTACTCTGTGGATCTCTTGGAGGAGACTACAAGAGCTGTTGATCTTGTGAGACGGAGGCTTCTGATGGCAGAAAGCTGCCAGAAGAGCTATACAGACCGTCGGAGAAGAGATTTGGAATTTCAGGTATCCAATCTTCTTCTCTTTCTTTTATTACAAACTTAACTTGATATCATACTAAGAACATTCCTATAAATTTCAGGTCGGAGGGTATTTTACGAGTATCTCCCATGAAGGGAATACATAGATTTGGCATTCGGGGCAAATTGGCACCACGATATGTTGGACCATTCGAGATTCTTGCTCACGTAGGGAAGGTGGCCTACCGGGTTGCCCTTCCTCCACATCTATCAGCGATTCACGATGTCTTCCACGTATCCAACTTGAGGAAGTATGTGCATGACCCTCAACACGTCATCAGTTATGAGAATCTTGATGTGGAACCAGATCTGACTTATGAGGAGAAGCCAGTCCAGATACTTGACCGTGCTGTGAAGAAGCTTCGTAGCAAAGAGTTTTCATTGGTCAAGGTTTTTTGGCACCGTCACGGAGTTGAAGAGGCGACATGGGAAACCGAAGTCGACATGCGGGCACGATACCCGCAACTTTTCTGAGGTAATGAGCAAAACAAGCTTTCGTAATTAAATATATGTTCAAATATATGGCTTGTTTTCTCTTTGAGGTTTTTATGGGTTCAAAACCCTTTGAGGTTTTTATGGCCATATAAAATCCAAACAAGAACACCTAATGATCTTGACTCGAGTCTCGAGGACGAGACTCCCTTTGAGGTTTTTATAATTGTAACATCCGATTTTCAATCAAACCCGGACCCGATCCGATTGGATCCGATTAACCCAATAAAGTTGTTGGGCAATGCCAAACAACTTAAATCGATCAATAGATCGTGAATCAAAAGTTGTTCGGGCGAAATCGACCGAAAATCGGTCGCATCATAATGCGTGCCGTGAAAAGCCGCAGCGCAAATTCAGAAACTCCAAAATAATTCGAGACTGTCATTAGATCTGATTCGACGAAACAAGACCAACGGAATCGACCATTCATCAATCGGAGGTCGTTTGATATTTTTAAATCACAAAATTTAATCTTAAACAAAAAAAACCGTATCCGAAAATTTTGGGTATTCCAAACCCGATCAAAAATATAATAATATTATACTCATACTGATCGTCGTTCAGTAACGATCAAAACGAGATATTGTGCGTCGAAATCCGAGGTTCGATGCCCGATTACGGTCAACTTTAAGTGTGTCAAATAAGAAGAAGAAATTTTGGTTTTAGAAAAATAAATTATATAACATAGCAGACTACAGTATGCTCGTTAAAAAAAAAGAAAATTTAATGTAATTTCCAATTGCATGTACAGCTGTACAGGCTTTACTGTTAACAATTGCCACATTAACAATTAAAGCCCCACTTGGCATCTTGTCGTAAACACCTTCCTTATTCTTTTCTATATATTCCTTTTCCAAACCCCACGTCAAGGGCTTCATCTCTTACCTTTCTTTCCTTTCAATTCTCGCTCTTTTCCTTCTCTCTTGTCCAACGAAGGAGATCCATTTCTGAAGTTGTGGTTCTCTCTTGCCTGCAACTACAATCCAAGCTCAAGACAAGGGGATTTCTGCTCCAAATTAAAGCCAATCTGGAAACAATTGATGCAGCCAAGAGACTGTTGTTCTTTGCCCCAATTTTTTTCCAACCCTTGCACGCAAATTTGATCTCAAAACTTTGAGATCTCAAGGTACCTCCCTTCCCTCCTCCTTGCTGCCATACATGCTCATTTTACTTAATTATATGCACAATCCATGTCCTAAATTCTCCTTGTTGCCATGCATGTCTAATTACACTTCTCCTTTATTGACTATTGTGTAAATTGCACACAAAATTATTTCAACTTTTAAAATTCAGAAATTTCACCCCTGATATGATGGAAAGAACTTAAGGGGTGGCATGAGATTTTTTAAAGTTCTTGATAGACTCTTAAATATCAAAACTTAGAGAATGAGATTTAGGTAAAAATTTGGCATATGTTTGCTACTCAATTGAAATAAAAAGATTAAAGTACTAATTAAAGGGTACATACAGTAAACGATCATGTTTTCAAAAATAAGGGTTCTGTTTTCTGGTACGGATGGTAAAATATGTTTATATATTATAATTTCCGGAATATAAATTGTAACTGCATATAATGCTGTAAAAAACATAAATATATAATAATGAAATTGTTTGAATGTAAATTTTTGACATGTACATAGGCTACTGGAAATTTAGAAAAACAACTTAAATAAATTTGGTTCTGTTTACAACTAGAGTTGGGTTTAAAAATAAAAGACCAGTCTTTTAATTAAAAAAAATTCTTAAATTAAATTTTTGTGATTCAAGATCCGGTGTGGTTCAAAACCAGACCCCCGTTGCCAGTGAAAGAATGTAGATTGGCCTAAGAATGGAGACTCTGTTGTGGCTAAGCTATTCACCTAATAATTCAATGGAAATCTGTTAAGGTACATAGATTCGAGTAAATTCTGAGAGAGAATATTATGCCTAAATTTGTGGCTATGAGCATGATGATACATAACACAATCATTTGGATGTGCCTTCACCCATAGAGACTATGCAATGAGTTAATATATATATATATATATATATATATATATATATATTGTTGATTTTTGGATGAGCATCAAACTAGGATGCTCATCTATGGGAGCTTAGTTATTGATGAGATTAGAAAGTCGTTGGATTGGAAGAATGCTCTAGTCTCTTGAGCATGTTAGAAAAATTACCATGTTTACAAGTGTGAGATGCCAGAGAATGTGGTTCATGATACTGAAAGTATGTGGTCTTTGCAACTTGGAAGGGTTTGTGTCAAGTGTAAAAAAAGGGGGGTGGGGACTATTGCCAATAACATGACAATAGTGTACTAAACAATGGTTGGAACTTTTTGGATTTTCAATAAACATCAGATTGTAAATCCAGAATCATAAGGTTAAAGAAAAAGAAAAGAAGATGAGATTTCAATCAGCAAACTATTTCTATCATTGATTCAAATTGTAAATGGTTATTTTAATTCATGATTTTGCATTCTATTAAGAGTCTTCTCATAATAAAATAAAGAGGTATCTAATCATTTCGATCAACTCAAATCTTCATCCCTCATTTTGGGTATCATGATAGAAACTAGGTGTATACATCATATAATAGATCATCTGGTCAATATACACATTTATCTCATTCATGAATGATGACACATATATATTGTTTGATGAGTATCCTTAATAGCATACATCAATGCCGGTCACGGTGACCTTAACACCTGATCGTGCGAGGGTGCGGTGACCATTAACTGGGCGGGAGAATAGGAAGCCCAGTTAGGGCAGCGGCCGCCAAGTGCGCGGGTCTAGGATCCCAATCCCTTTTCGGTTTTTACGCGAGCTCGCAGTGTTTTTACGCCTCGTTGGGATCCCGACTTTAGACCAGTTCCGCTGACCCTCTGTTTTAGGACACCCAGGCGGGGGATCCTCAGTTTTTCAATTTTAAGTACGAGCTCGGTTACCCGTACTAGTCGGGTCGTTTTCTAGAGCGACTTTTCCGGGAAGTCTCTCTCACCCGTCTCAGTGGCTTAGTTTGGGAGTAGACCTATCCCTCTATTGGACCGCACTTCCAATTAGAGGGCGAGACGGAAGAACCTTTTGTTGGCTTCTTCACCGCTTGAGTTTTACTTTCACCAATAGACCTGGCGATTCTACATTCAGATCATCCATATTTATATCTACATCATCTAGAGTTACATCTAAGATAATAAAAAGTAAGATTTGGAGAGGTTAAAATCAAAAGTAGTATTGATAGGAAATGACTATCCATTTGACTTGGGAATCAGGTAAATCTATAAACATTTCCAGTTCCATCTATCACATCGACAAATCCATAGATTTTATATCTAGTCAATATGAATATATATATACTCTCACAAATAGGAAGATTTAGTCACAAAATAAACAAGTTGTATATGAAAAATGCTGGAATCATGGGTGCTTAGGGGAATTGATTACAAGTCTGAAAACATTTTACTTACGCAAGTAGATGTAAACTTTACTGGTTCCACCTTTCTACTTGCTCTCTTTTGCACTTAGTAAATTACTGGTTATTTATTTTTAAACTACAGTTGGTATTCACAAATGTGACTCCTCTTCTTCCTTGCACACATGGCAGGCAAGAGGCCTGTTGATCAATAGTTGTTCATGCTTCCAGGAGACAGGGTATACACCAGACGGTATGGTTTATTTTGTCTCAGTTTTTTATTCACATTATAATGTATATGCTATCTCTTCTGACTACATTTTGGGATATATGGTGTATACTCGAAGATTCTTGTACATGATGTAAAATGATATGGAAATTAATGAAATGAGATTTTGGTACCATTTGTCTCTATTAGCTTGTGGTTGTGAATGTGAATGTGAATGTCATATGTAGCTTCAGCGTGAAAAAATTCCCTATTTTTTTTTGTAAATTGTGCGATTTTGTGTGAATGAAATGCCGCGAAAGTAGCGTAAACGGGCACCCGGATCCTAAGGGATTCACAATGGTGGTCTACTAACCAGATTACCTACCATCTTATGATCCAACATTCCCACCACCACCCCTGATACATGAAGGTAATGGCGTCTGGAGCAATGATGTGCAGCTAGCCCATCCTACTGGACAATCCCAGGGTCAGCCACCAGCCAACTAGCCATACCACCAACCTCAAGGTGGTTGTTTTGCATAGTCCTTTCAACTTCTGCCTCAATATCAGAACCACCAATCTCCACAATACCATAACAATTGGAGACAATCACAGCAGTACCCACAATCGTCGTACCGTCATCAGTAGGTGTACCCTCAGCACGCGGCTAGACATTAGCAGCAATACCCTCCTCCTCCTCCATACAAACAGTATCGGCTTCCTCCTCCACCTCAGCATCCATCTATAGTCTCAGCTTCAGCTTCCCCACCAGCAGTAACAGCGTGGTCAGCACGCTGAATTTCTGAGGTGGTTCCCGTGAACTAAAGCCTCGATTGCTTGGCCCAATTAGCGAAGGGTCTAGCAGAGAGAACAAAGAATCTAGATGACCTGACGGCCACCAAAACTCTTATCCACGCCTAGGTTGAAGATAATCCCAATAATTTGAAGAGAAAAGAGTAGGTAGAATGTGATGTCCCATATGTGCCTGTAGAGTCAATGATTTTGATTTTTCTTTATCAAATACTATTACACTCAGAAGAGGTAGGACCTTGCCTCTGGCTGTCGCAACCAAAGGGAAGAATAAAACTTTGACAGGAGAATCGCCATCTTCTACATCAGCCATGTTGGCTCCAGGTTTGGGTGAGGAAGGAGGAGGAGTCATTCCAGCTTCCATCCACCACCTTCATTGGAAAAAAGAAAAAATCACAAAAATAATAAAAAAGACCAAAAATATGATAGTAGTCGAAGTGAAAGCCACACCATCCTTGGAGGAGCCAACACCAGCAGCCGATCCAGCTCCAGCCGACGGAGCAGAGACAACACTTTTTGCACATCCACCACCAGCAGCGCCAACATCTCCAGAATGTACACCTTTTTGTAGACCGGAGTCATGTCAATCCACAAGGTAGACTGACATTCTTCGAAGCGACCTCAGACAAAATCCCACTCAATCAACAATCAACCAACGGATAGATCAAGCAAAAAATAGTACACAATGTGAGTTAAAATTTATTATTCTCCACAACTAGATGTATAACAAGTAAGTGTGTAGAGGTCGAACCATAAAGAGCAAAAATGGTAGCCTATATTTATTTTTAACCAAAGAGCACTATGTACAAGCATGTCATTCATCATGTATATACATATATACACATATATTTGTGGGTTTTTAAATTTAATATTTTTTATATTTTTGTTTTATATTTTGTATTTAATTTTGAATTTATAGATTATATTATTTATTTTGTATATTTTTTATTTAGATTAAGTAATATGTAATATAATAGACTATATACAATAATGGACAATATAGGAATAAATATAACTAACAATATCCACAAATTACAGAAATAAATATTTTTGGGTTTTAAATAATTTTTCTACTTTTTTTATATTTTTACTGATTTTTTCTAATTTTTATATATTTTAAAGTCAAAAATAGCTTAAAAGAGGGACTAAATAATAGGGCGAAATCGAAATGGAAATTAAAAATAGAAAACTGCATCCAAAACATTCCAAATCAATTTTAATATATAGGTAGGAATATAAAGAAAATTATAACATAGAAAAATATATTTTTTGATTTTTTAGGAATTTTATTTATTTTTATCAAGGTTTTTGGGGTTTTTTTAAATTTTAAGAGTTTTGTTTTTTCTATTTTTATGATTTTTGGTCTAAAGGCTAAAAATACACAAATAAGCGACATATAATTTTTTAGGATTTTTCAAAAATGATTTTATATTTTTTTGGTATTTTAAACACTAGATAGGGACAAATTATGCTCTAAATGATATTTAGTAATATCAAAAAGGCCCAAAATTGTGAACTAAAAGCATGGCGTGAAACCACAAGCAATCGGGAACACACTCCTTTTTTCATTTGGAGCACAATAGCTATTTAAAATAAATCCATCAAGCACATAAAAATACAATTGCTGGTAGGGGCATACATGTAATTAAAATAAACTCTAGGGGCCTCTATGCAATTTAACAAAACACATACAACTTAATTAAGATTTTATTGGACTGAAATAAAATACAAAAAGTGTCAGGGTTATACTAGCAAAATGGCCACCTCATGTGGGACGATACGTGAGGTGAACTAGCATGGACCTGAATATAATAAACAGAAATTACAAGGGTCGATATGCAATTTCACCATATTTATTTAAACTGCACATTTTATTTACATGTCTCATAATTAATTATAAAAATACTGGTGTTAGGATCTGCAATTTACCCTTGAATCACACTGACCGACGGATCAGATCAGTCCAATTGAAGGCATCGGACGATCCAGCGGGCATCGCTTCGCCGTTAGATCAAGGGCTAGGATTAGAAACTGGGCACGACCCTTGATCCAACGGTGGCTGCTCTTTAGGAAGAACGGGGAAGAACAAGTCTTCCCTCGTCCTTCGATCGTCCCGTTCTCCTCCATCCAGCGGTGTCCGATAGAGTTCTGGGGTTCTGCACCTTCAGGATGGATGTCCGCAATGTCTGACGGACTCGGGAAACTCCGGGACCCAATAACGTGATCTTGGTCGGTCGACGAAGATGGAGCTCCTAGGGAGTCTCCTGTAGAGTCAAAATCGACCCCAAACGGGTCTATTGCCTTTGGGACCTGCATGAAGACATTCTTCGACTCAACGCGATACACCTCAACCAGCAATGAAGCTCTTTTACATAAGAAGGAAGGGAGGCGGTGAGGGTCCGACGAGCGGCAGAGTGGGACCCTCGATTCACAGATCGAGGTTCGATCCGGTTGGGCAGATGGTGAGGTTAAGCGGAGAACACGATGGGGTCTGAGATGAGGTGGTCATGGGGAGCGGAACATGCGTGGAACACACGTGAATGGCTAGAGCGGAACATGTGTAGACTATTTTATATGTATTTTTGTCTTTTATTTATTGAGTCATTTATTCATTCAATCCTTGTACATATTTCTTGGTCCATTTACGTTCTGTCTCTTACTTGAATAAATCTCATTCTTTATTTTTTCATTACATTATTTAATTAATGGTGATAATGTATCTCTTTTGTTATGTTTGTTGTGAGGGTCCTCTACCCAAGGACGACCTCTTACGAGGATGATGCAACCAAGCAAAGTCGAGATTGGTCTTCTTCACGTAACCAATTGGAGAGGCATCAAGCATCACAATGAGACTATTAGCCTTGATTTTTAATATAGAAATTTTCTTTTATTTCGATGAGAGAGAGATTTATTTATTAATTATTCATCATTATTTGAAATAATTATGGACTTAGGAGGAACAATACCCGGGTGATTGTTTAGTTGAGGGCCTCATTGTGTTTTCTCATGCTTTCGCCACTTTATTTTATTTGTTTCTCAATGTTTTGAATTTTCCACCTTTCTTTTTATTTGTTTTGTGTGCATGGAGCCTCTAGACTTTAGGATTCTTGTATCGGTAATTAGGTACAAAACTAATAAGAATTATGTGCATATAGCCTTTATTGTTTGGATCTAGTCAAATTAATAATTGTTAATTATTTGGACTTAAGATCGCATGTTGAGAGATGTCACATATAGCGCTGGAAGGACCTTTTGTGGAATATCAGACGAGTCCAAAGATGCCCTATTTAATTATCATGAGTTATCAAGTGCTTAAATTAATGTCATTTCGTTGTAGGCGGGCAATCGAAATCGGTCAAGAAATAACCACAATAATTTATTCAATTTTATTCGAAGTGGTTTTATATTTATTTTACTTGAGCAAGTCCAAGGTCGAACTCAAGGAGGCAAAGGAACAACTTACAAATTTGTCTATCAAAGTTAGTGCACATTTTTCGAGACAGAATTTTTTGTTATTTTTAATGCAATTTGGCATGCAAAATGCAAATTAGACCAATTTTAGGGACTAAAATGTAAAGATCAATCAAACGATGTCCAAAAAATATGAAACTTGGCCGAGATGAAAATTTTGATGAAATGAATGCAATTTAAATTTTTTGGAATTTTTGTATGCAAGGTAAATATTTTATGGATTTTTAAATGCAAATAATGTAAATTTCAATATTTAATTGTAATAAATATTAAGTCTATTTATTTTCAAGGGATAAAATTATCCAAGATCTATCACTAGGTGATCGATCTCAAAAAAATCCTAAACCTAAAAAATACAGGATTTAATATTTATTAAAAATCCAATATTGAAATATGCAAAATGATTTTTATAAGGCAAATCATGCATGTAAATGCAAATCCTTTTGGGCATGATGTAGTAAAAAACTAATTGTATAATCCAAGATTTTTTTGGCATTTTTCAGAGCTATGGTTAATTAGATATGAATTTTCAAGAGAATGGACAAAATACACATTTTTCTACAAAACAATTAATTATTAATTAATCACAAATAACAAAAATGTCAAACATATGCCATAATGCAGAGGATTAATTGAAGGTTCAAACTAAAGGTCGGAACACAGGGGTATTACAACAAATGACAATAATAAAATAATGCAGAGAGGACTAACTTGTAATTACCGAAACCATGGAGGGGTAAGTGCAAAATTTCCAGCAGTCACGTGCGACGCACGTGACCTCTGGACGACAGGGATGCTGCTATAATTTGGAGGTCCTCCGAGGGGTTCTTTGCAAATTATCCACTCTCCCACGTGAGTATCATGTGTGGGGGTCTTCTAGAAATAATATGTACCCTAGGGCCTGGCCGCAAATGTACCAGGAAACACGCGAGAAGCACGTGATCGCCTGGGAGTTGGACCCGGTGGAGTATCAGGCGGAGAAGCGGCTGGATGACTGGCGATGTGTAGGCCGGTGATCAACGGGGCTCGTTGGTGGCTCTAGTAGTGGAGCTGAGGAGAGAGCGTGGCCGACACACGACCGGTGGACGTCAGTGGAGCGGGGGCGGTGCAGTGGTCAGGCGTGACTGCAGAAGTAGTGTTGCCAATGAAGCTTCTAGAAGTTGCTGGAGGCATGGAGCGGTTGGCGGTTCTGCGAAGGAGGCTCTGACTATCGATGAAGTGAAGGAGCGAAGGAGTTGTTGTGCGGTGTCGAAGATGTGCAGGTGGAGATGATGAAGTCGCAGGCTCGATGGGGTGATCGGAGCTGGCGCAGCAGGTACAGGGGCCCAATGCGATGAGCTCGAGGTTGTGGTCTCTGATAGAGGCAGAGGCGAGGCGGAAGTGGTGGTGTCGTTCAAAGGAGGAAAGTAGTTGTACGATGGTAGGATGGCGATGTATCAGGTGTAGACTCAAGCTCGAAGAAAATGCGAGAGATGGAAGAGATGAAGTGATCGGAGATGGATGGAGTACCTGGAGAATGGGGCTCGACGACGTTGGAAGGCCGGAGCAGAGCAAGTGAGTTATACTCGCATTGCAACAACCGCTAGCAGCTGGATCTCACCGGTGAAGGAAGATACCTAGGTGGCTCTATCACCACCACCCGTTGGAGTTCCTAGTTGCGGTTGTTGATCGACAGATGGGAGTAGAGAGGGGTGGCGTCGATGGTTTTATAGGGATTCGAAGAGGGATGTCCGATCGAGAAAGGGATCGGAGACAAGGGAACGAAGAGGATTTGGCGATTGGGAATCGCATGAGATCTCATTGAGATTAGAGGAGGATCTGATTTCAGGGGATCTATGTGATTGTTCGGCAGTGGTGCAAAGATGGAAGGCGGGCGACGAGGATGTCGGAGGTGCGGGCGGTCGTAGAAGGAAAGGGGAGGTGTCTGAGATTTGTGGGTGGAGCGGTGAGATCCGTGGGGAAGATTGGGGGAAACGACACAAACGAGGGAGGAAGGCGAAGCATAGGTGCTGTCCGATCGGTCGAGACCGGACGACCCTGATCTCGCCACATGGCAGCAAGAGGAGGGGCTGGCGGAGTACGTGCAGGGCACGTGCGCAGGAGGCACGTGCTCCGCACGTGCGAAACTTTTTAGTTTTTAAATATTTTTTTAATAATTTTATTATTTTTTTATAAATACATAATATAAATACCTCCAAAAATGGGTGACACGTGGCGGCTCCGAGAGCGACCACGTGTCAGTCCCAGAAAAATTGAAAAATAAATACATTGATAAATACTTAAAAAATAGCAAATGACATCGAATCAAAAAAATTTCATCACGAATGTTTCTCGTCTCGATGAGATCTACAACTTTCATGAAGATACCAAAACCAAAATCGATCAGTTATGCAAAGTGATATTTTTGAGGTATCCCATGTACATAGAATACCTTGATTTTTGGGTTTTAATTTTTTATCATTTTTAAAGCATATAAAAATCCGAAAAAATAGGATAAAATCGAAGATAAATATTTACACATTAATATAATATTTTGGATTTTTATTAAGTAAGAAAAAGAAGAAATAAAACAGAATGTGAAAAAGTCAATTTTTGTACAGTCTGTTAGTGAAGACTCGGACTTAGTTAATTTCTTTGATTTCAAGCTTAGTTTGGATATGGATTTGTACGCATTTTAATAAAACTTTTATCAAAGAAGACAAATGAAAATGAAATAAAATAAAATGGATTAATTATACACATAAAATATTAGGTCAAAAACTGCTAAAATACAAAATGTACAAAAGAGGCCCAAAACCCAACTTTCACATATGAGCTCTGATTCACTTGAACTTGGTCTTGTTTTGAAGGTATTTCAATGTACATTAGTTCAGAAATGAGTAAGATTAAATCAGACACTAGATGAGGAAGATATTGAGGTTTTAGTCCGGAAATCCTAGAACTAGGTTTGGGTTTTCTGTCTACTTATTTAGGTTAGTGATTTTTTCTGTATTTTTCATTTATCCTTGTCAGTGATATGCACACAATGGAGTGGTTTAGAGTCAATTGGAGTTAGTATGAATTAATTAAAAATCAGGAAAATTAGGCTAATTTACAAGTCATTTTGGCTAGGATTTTCGGATTCTTATTTTGTGCAATAATAAGTGATAAAATGCGATTCTTATCAAAACATGCATGAATGCTTATTATGCAATATAAATAAATAAATGCCAATGACTTTTAGGGATTGGACCTTAATTCATGACTTTTAGAGTGATGAATCTAAGATTCATCATCCCCCTATACTTAAACCGTGCTCGTCCCCGAGAATAAAAAAAAATGCAATGAGGTGAAATGAGATTGGGTTCCATACCAAGACCTTGAGCAGAAGGTGAAAATGAAACTAGACTCGATCTTTAGATTACTAGTGAGGCGGAACTTCTGTGAGGCTTAGGGTTTTAAAACCAATAGCCTTCAAGTACTACACATTATTGTCACAGTTTCGGCTCAGAAGTCATATTAGATCCATCCTCTTCCCAAAGCATGCCTCATGAACATTGAACAATTGACTCATGTGTGTGAAAGGTTTTAGCTCTTCCCATCCACAATGCTGGACTACCATGCAAAACTCCTCTCCAGTAACTCATCCTCGGGGAGTCAGTTATTTCCTTCTAAGGTTTGTAGTGATGTGTTCATAATCGAATAGAGGGAGAAATTAGAAGAAGAAAAAAGAATTGGAGGGTGACTAGTGTAGTCACCTCTCCTTGTGAAGCCGGCCAGTGTAGCCGAGTCTCCACCAAGATTTGCAGGTTTTCTTGAAGCTTGGACCCTTTTTTGGTCAAATATTTATTTGATAGTGGGCTTCTTTGTATTTGGATTTTTGGTACCTCTGCATGGATCTTGTTATGCCCCTACGGATATAGAATCTTTTTTTTCATACATGTTTTGGGGTCTTAGAAAAAATTGTGCCCATCCATTCATCCCTTTTCCAAAGCTTTATTTCAACCCGTACTCCAGGTCTTTATATTTCTACACTACCAGAAAAGAAACTCACATAGTCTTCCAACACCCCGTCTGAGTTGAGATAAGTGCAATGTGCAAGAGTACAAATTATTCCTTATTCCAGAGTCCCACAATGAAGAGACCAGGTTAGACACTAAGAGTCAAATTCTGCACATTGTCATGTGGAACTCAAAGAATTAAGTCAAAGACATGGAGATTCTAAAAATCCTATTTCTCAGTGAAGTTCCTCTGAAATTTAGGTAGATTAAGGTCAAGTCCAGACCACTATCGATTTCTGCTCATAACTCAGTTCAGAACCCAAGGGCTTTTCACAAATGCAAATGCATGTAATGCTAGATGAAGTGCAAGTGTGGGACATGTAGACGCAATTTTTTTTGACTTTTGAAACTTTTTTATGCAATTTTTTTTGTGCAAAAATGAATAAGAAGCCTTTTTTCAAAAATTTTGGTTGGATACAGTTAGTGTTAGTAGAAAAACTTTTTTTTGTTTTTTGTTTTTTTTTCAAGTTAGTTACCCATCCCATAAATACATATAGACTTATGCAAAAGTATGAGCTATGGGTAAAATATATACATAATATATATACACCCCCTATACTTAGAGAGTGTTGTGTCCTCAGAGCACAAGAAGCGTAGTGAAGACATAGCTCGGGCTAAGCGTACGAGAGTGAAAAAGAAAAAGAAAATGACTGAACGACCCGCCCCTTATACTTGGGCTGTGAACAGTCTAAGTATAGAAGAAGAGCGAAACTGAGGTGGTCGAGATATGTGAATGAGGAGAATATGTACAGATGGACATCGGTTCTCCCTATACTTAGGCTCTGGTCAGCCTAAGTATAGAAGAAGGGTGAAAATGAGGTGATCGTGAGAATCGTACATACAGATGGCATCGGTCCCCCCCTATACTTAGGCCTTGGCCTAAGTAGAGGAAGAAGATGTACAAGGAGATCGATGGAGTCGGGAGGGAGGGTGGGCATTGATGAACCTCAGTTTCATCATCTTTATTTTCTATAATTAACCCCCTTGCTTAAAGTTTTATCAGTAAAATCCAGTTAATGTCCTGTAATTAACAGAGTCCTCAATAAATTAAAAATCACAAAAAAATGACAAAACAAAAATTCGTGGTATTTTTAGACTTAAAAATACCCTCAAAAATATTTCGGGCCCTTGTTTGATCTCTTTTCCAGTTTTGTTCAACATGAAACTTGTAGATCTCATCAAGATCTACAACTTTCATGTTTTGAGTTTTCTCAAATTCGGCCATCTTGACCCTCTAAAATCAAAAATACCCAAGGAATAATCTGATTGGGCCACGTGGCCCAATCTGGGGGCGCCACGTGGCCCGCTCCTTCTTGTCTTATCCGCCTGTGATCTGGACCGTCAGATCTCCTCCTGAGATCCAACGGTCCAAAACGTTCCACACACGTTTCAATTCCCTGCCGTCTGATCATCTCTCGCCCTTAATCTCCACCGCAGGTTAGCGCCTTCACCAGAGCTCGCCACGTGGCGGCGTGTACACCGCTAGATCGCATCCCTGATCTTCCATCACAACCGCCTCTTCCTTTGGCGCCCCTCATCCCTTCGATCAACCTCAGCTCCTCATCCAAACCGTTCATTCGCGTCACTGCCTCTCCACGACACATGGCAGCTTCATGACCCGTCGATCGCTCCGCCCCCCGATCTGATCTCAATCGTCGCTCCACGCCCATTTCTACACCGTTGGATCTCCAGATCCAATGGCGGAGCGTCGTCGTCAACCTCCAGCCTTCTTCTCTCTCCCACGATCCACCTCGCGCAACCCGTCCACCCTTCCCTTTTTCACCACCACTCCAGTGGACCTCTTCCTTCGCCAACCGCCTCTAGGTCTTCCCCAGTCGTCCAACTCCTCCGCGCATCACTCCACTACCTACGACCACCTTCCAGCTGACCTACAACTCCCTCGAAACACACGACCGCCACCACCTGCACCGCCGACATCCACCTTCAAATACCTCGCATCCCCCGTCATTCACCCCCGTCCATCTTTACGCGGGGAGGGGCCCAGCCCTCCTCCGCCTCCCTGTGACAGGGGGAGGCGAGAGGATCGAGCGAAGACGACCCATCCCCCGGTGAGACCCTCCGCCGCTCAAGGCGGAGCTGCGGCGCCCCAGGCCCGCCCGAGCTCGCTGGGAAGGCCGCCCAGCATGTTGCGAAGACCCCGAGCTCCTCTCGGAGCTCAAGCACAGGCCACTCCGCTCCGCCTCCGACCAGGTAAGCTCCCTCTTCCTCCTTTGATTTTTTGTTTAATTTCGTTGATTTAATCAGGCCTCTCAGGCCGTTTTCACCCTCCGATGACCACTCCCTTAGCTTTGCCTTCGTTCCCCCTTTTTCGCGCATCCTTCCGATCATCCTCCCCTTCTTCCGCAACCTTAGTTCACTTCCGACCCATCTCCTCCGCCCTCGCGGCGGAGGAGCTCCGAGCTCCCCGCTTTCTCCGCCCACCTGAGCTCTCACTTCACCTCACGCACACACCTCTACGCTTCGGCTATGTGTACTAACCCTGCAGGTGTCCTATACGTCAATGGCCGGAGCCTCGCCTGAGCATACTTCGTCACAACCGCCTGCAAATTCCGAGCTCCGATGATCGACGCCAGCAGCTCCTGGACCTTCCCCGAGTTTCGAGCTTCATCGACGATCTCTCCGTGAGCTCGGGGAAGGTTCACCGGGCCCAGAATGGAGCAGCAGAGGAGGAGCTCCCTCGCCGGAGCTCCAGAAGCGCCGCCAGGCGAAGGTGGGAAGAAAGCACAACCACCGTTGGATGGTCCACCCCCGGTGACCATCCAACAGTCCAGATAGAGCCGCGTCATCGCCTTCAACAGCCCTTGGATCATCTCGATCCAACGGTCTCCAACAGGCCACGTCGTGACACCTGAGCGCGCAGTAGCCATCCGATCATCAGGATCGGGTGGTTCTCAATGAACCACGTGGCGACGCTATAGACCTTCTCTGAGCCTGAGTGTCCGAACCAAAGGCTTGGCTGCTTCCGAGCCTCCCCGAGCCTGCAGCGAGCCCAAGCCAACGCCCGAGCCAGCCAAAGCAGCACCGAGCCTCCTAGCCGTCCCGAGCCTAGGAAGCACGTACCTGGCACGTGTTTTTCTGGGCTAATTGCAACGAGGCCCCGCCGACTTCTCCATATTGCATTCAGGTCCTGCGTCATGTGCAGATCATGTGCACAGTGGGTAATTTGCATTGAAACCCTCGCAGGTTTTCAAAATTGCAAAAATACCCTTGTGCATGTGGGTCATTTACAGGGAAGGTCCCGAACTTTATTTTTATTACATTTTAGTCCCTCCCAGGGACCTGTCTGCAAGTTTATTTCAGGTTTTCTTTCATTTATGCCCTTGTCTTCCATATTGCATATCTTGAGCACCGTACCTCTATTTTAGTTGATTTCAGTTTCATTTGAGAGCTTGTTCGATGTACTTTCTAATGGCATGGTTAATCTTTCATCTTAGAGACTTGATTTTTAATGAAATATTATGTTAGCTAAGTGGCTCTTATTATGTACTCATGCCTTGTTCACTTTGTCGATCAGCTCTGACACTTCAAATAAATCTGAATTTGACTCTTATTAACTTGCTCATCTTATTTATTCTGATTTTGGGCATACTCGCATTGCATTTTATAGCATTTATTTGCATGATAAAATTAAAAAAAATGCATATTTACTTTTAATGCATTGTTGTGTCTCTGCATGATTTTGACTTATAGACCTTTAACTCAACACTTAATTAAATAGACTTAAATCCGATTAATACGAGAGAGGCTCATGTCCCTGAGTTCGACCTTGGTTTCTTGCCAAGTAAAATAAAAATTAATGACCATCGCATTCTTATTTGACATGTATCAATGAGATGGTCTCTTTGATGACCAAAATCGGCCTGACTACGATGATGATTCCAAGTGCTAATTCCGCACTCTTAAAGGGCCGATTTTGCGGTTCATCAAATGGCGCTGTTGCCGGGGACACGGCTCATTTCTTACATTTTTTGGATTTTTGTTTGTTTAATTTAGTGTTCCTTTTTATAGGTCAAATGATCACATATTTTGCACATAAAATTTTTTCTTTCTTATTTAATATCTAACCATTGTTTTTGTGGCAGGGCCCTTGATGGATCAAGGAGGCGAGGAGCAGGACGCTCCCCGCTGCGAGGAGCCGCAGGAGCATTCTTGGAGCAAATAAGGAAGAAAGGAAAAAAATGTCTCGCATTTTATGTTTGCATGACTTGTAATAATTCGTCTTTTACAGCGGTCTTCGATCGAAGACTCGCGTGTGTAATCAAACGAATGTGGTTGTGTGGGGATCGTCCCCACTTGAGTGTCGACCTAGGACTAGGCACGCGGCTCTCCGAGCTCATGTTATTTTTCATATTTTTTACGTGCTTGATCGTAGGTAGGACACACTAATTTCTATACGCACATAATCTCGCATCACTTAGCTAAAATTAATGAAGATCAATCACCGCTAATAGATGCATGATTAGGTGCGGCTTTTTTCGACTTGCATACATGTTGGATTGGTTTTCAAAACGGCCCTAGTTTTTTTTCACGGATTTATCGTCAAATCACTGCATGATTTCTTTCTTAGCCCAGATCGCGTTTTTTTTTATCGAATACATGTTTTTCTCGGCTTTCATTTCCTAGCTTGATCACCTAGGATTAATGGAAAATGAAATGAACGGTAGACGATGATTTCCTGATTGATGTGCTAACCTTAATTCAGTGATAATTCTAAATAAAATTGGGACTGTTAATTGCAAGTCAACCAAAAAAATGGAGTAAAAACCGGTTTTGGGAGAGAAACACTCTCGGTTACGCGTTGGTTTTAATTTCACATTTTTCTCCGCATAATTATCTAACGTTTTATCACCAATAAAACCGACAAGATAATCAACCAACCTTGGTTGGTTTCATGTGTGAGTTGGTGAAACTAAGGGTTTGCTTGCTTGATTGAGCCATGTTTGTTGCGACACACACCCTAGAACCTTAGTCACTCCATTTCATCTCCGAAGATTCAACTGCTCATTTGTAGATCCATTCCTCTTCTTCGTTCACCTTGGGTCTCTCCCAGCATCACTTCCCATCTTTATACTTAGGCTAATCTCAGCCTAAGTATAGGGGGGATCCAAGTCCCCGTGATTTTCTCTACTCTTCTTTTCTTGCCTTTATACTTAGGTTATTTCTAACCTAAGTATAGGGGGAGCCCCTCTTAGCTCCCGTATATTCCTATATACTTAAATGGACCTATGTACTTGTAACATCTAGTGCTATGAGGACATAGCAAAGTTTAAGTATAGGGGGGTATACCGTATATACCGTATGTTTACTTTAGCTATAATCTGAAAAATTTGAAAAATTTAAAACTTTTTGGCTAAGGTAAAACTCTTTGGACTAAGAGAACTCAAATGATTTCGCGGCTTTTCGATATTATGTTACGCAATTTTTATAAAAATATTTTCGAAAATGATTTTTGAAAATGTTTTGAAAACTTTTTATTTTGTGTGACATGGTTTTGAAAAAATCGCCTTCTCTTTTCAAGGAAAGTTGAGTTTAACTCGTGTTTTAACCTTCATTAAAATCCAAAAAAATCAGAAAAACCTTAAAAATCCTTTAAGAGTCATTGGTGACTACTAAACCCAATTAAGTAAGCCGCATTCAGTGAGGGTTCGCCCTTACCAGATTGGATGGTTTAGAGGACATTGCGCAAGGCCCCGTCCTCAAGCAATGGGCTTCGGCCTGTACTTACATCCATACTGGCTGAATTACAGATACTCAATTGAGTTTAGGAAGTTCTAATATCTCTTAAAGTTCAAAAAAAATGAAATAAAAAATGTGTCTTGTTTTTGAATGAAGAAGTTGGATTAGTCCTCTACACTTACACTTTCACCCAGGATCTGAATTGGTCAAGGAGACTTAGCTTTTTGAGGTCTTTGAGATTTTAGGTTAACCAACCTTAGCCATCAGGGTCTTAGACTTAATCATCCACATTCCCCTAGGTTTCTAGATTTGCATGCTATATTCCATGCTTAGTCTCAGACAGAAAGAATATGATCAGCACATCACATGCACGACTACGTTTTTTGACGAGATGAGTTGATTTTTCACTTGAGGAATTGGGATGAGGAAGTCAAGTTTGGATTTGATCTAATGATGCTCGAGGATGGGATAAAATCTTTGGAGGCTTCATGAAACCTGAGTGTCAGCAATATTAACCAGTATGAGAACTTGGTTCTTATACTAATCTCTTGATATTGACCTAAGTGCCAGTGTGTGAAATAAATAAAAAATGTTGATCAGTGTGCGCCAACTCTTGGTAAAAGCAATGGAGCTAGCCACAAATTATACAAGTCAATGAATTTCAAAGAAAAGCTCTCATTCCACCAAAGTCAAATATCAAAGAGCTTCCACCAAAGGCGAGCGCTCCCAAACTTTTCAAAGTGTCCACTTGGACCACCGCTATTAGGACCAGGAGTCGGGCTTGCACCAAAAAAGGGCTCTGCATCGTAAATGCTACAAGTCTGGGTGTCGAAGGTACGATAGGTACTCAAAAGAGACACACCCCGGTGTACTCCCAGGAAAACAAGTGCAGACGGCTCCAACTTCTCTTGACGGACACACTGATCAACACCAAAAAAATGTGTTGCGTAAAAAGGCACTAGAGAGAATCCTTGTTCCAATGAGAGAGAGAGAAGAATTGACACAATCCCATGCCCTCCATTTCTGGCCTGCCATCTACATTCTCTAAGTCTGACAACTAAAGAGACGATGGACTGAATGCAAGATTTGATTTATTCTCTAGTGCTGAGGATTGGGTCCTTAGGAGATTTTCTCGGACCAAGATTTTGGGTGACGATTTGACTCTACTCTCAGAATTGCAGTCAACACTAAACTTCATATCCTTTAGTTTATATGTACATCAGAGAGAGTCTAGAGAAGTAGAGGAATTGGAAGCCTCTTGATTAAGGCTGGGTTGAACTCTAGAATTTTGGATCTCTAAAGTCGAGTCGACTTGATCAGATTGGATCCTGTATTCACATGCACAAGGTGGTTAATCCAACTTAGTCATTCTTTTTGATGCTCGAGGACGAGCATAGTTTAAGTATAGGGGGGTGATGAACCTCAGTTTCATCATCTTTATTTTCTATAATTAACCCCCTTGCTAAAAGTTTTGTCAGTAAAATCCAGTTAATGTCCTGTAATTAACAGAGTCCTCAATAAATTAAAAATCACAAAAAAATGACAAAACAAAAATTCGTGGTATTTTTAGACTTAAAAATACCCTCAAAAATATTTCGGGCCCTTGTTTGATCTCTTTTCCAGTTTTGGTCAACATGAAACTTGTAGATCTTGTCAAGATCTACAACTTTCATGTTTTGAGTTTTCTCAAATTCGGCCATCTTGACCCTCTAAAATCAAAAATACTCAAGGAATAATCTGATTGGGCCACGTGGCCCAATCTGGGGGCGCCGCGTGGCCCGCTCCTTCTTGTCTTATCCGCTTGTGATCTGGACCGTCAGATCTCCTCCTGAGATCCAACGGTCCAAAATGTTCCACACGCGCTTCATTTCCCTGCCGTCTTATCATCTCTCGCCCTTAATCTCCACCGCAGGTTAGCGCCTTCACCAGAGCTCGCCACGTGGCGGCGTATACACCGCTAGATCGCATCCCTAATCTTCCATCACAGCCGCCTCTTCCTTTGGCGCCCCTCTTCCCTTCGATCAACCTCAGCTCCTCATCCAAACCGTTCGTTCGCGCCGCTGCCTCTCCACGACACGTGGCAGCTTCATGACCCGTCGATCACTCCGCCCCCCGATATGATCTCAACCGTCGCTCCGCGCCCATTTCTCCACCGTTGGATCTCCAGATCCAACGGAGGAGCGTCCTCGTCAACCTCCAGCCTTCTTCTCTCTCCCACGATCCACCTCGCGCAACCCGTCCACCCTTCCCTTTTCACCACCACTCCAGTGGACCTCTTCCTTCGCCAACCGCCTCTAGGTCTTCCCCAGTCGTCCAACTCCTCCGCGCATCACTCCACTACCTACGACCACCATCCAGCCGACCCACAACTCCCTCGAAACACACGACTGCCACCACCTGCACCGCCGACATCCACCTTCAAATACCTCGCATCCCCCGTCATTCACCCCCGTCCATCTTTACGCGGGGAGGGGCCCAGCCCTCCTCCGCCTCCCTGTGACAGGGGGAGGCGAGAGGATCGAGCGAAGACGACCCATCCCCCAGTGAGACCCTCCTCTTCTCAAGGCGGAGCTGCGGCGCCCCAGGCCCGCCCGAGCTTGCTGGGAAGGCCGCCCAGCATGTTGCGAAGACCCCGAGCTCCTCTCAGAGCTCAAGCACAGGCCACTCTGCTCCGCCTCCGACCAGGTAAGCTCCCTCTTCCTCCTTTGATTTTTTGTTTAATTTCGTTGATTTAATCAGGCCTCTCCGGCCGTTTTCACCCTCTGATGACCACTCCCTTAGCTTTGCCTTCGTGCCCCCTTTTTCGTGCATCCTTCCGATCATCCTCCCCTTCTTCCACAACCTTAGTTCACTTCCGACCCATCTCCTCTGCCCTCGCGGCGGAGGAGCTCCGAGCTCCCCGCTTCCTTCGCCCACCTGAGCTCTCACTTCACCTCACGCACACACCTCTACGCTTCGGCTATGTGTACTAACCCTGCAGGTGTCCGATACGTCAATGGCCGGGGCCTCGCCTGAGCATACTTCGTCACAGCCACCTGCAAATTCCGAGCTCCGATGATCGACGCCAGCAGCTCCTGGACCTTCCCCGAGTTTCGAGCTTCATCGACGATCTCTCCGTGAGCTCGGGGGAGGTTCACCGGGCCCAGAATGGAGCAGCGGAGGAGGAGCTCCCTCGCTGGAGCTCCAGAAGCGTCGCCAGGCGAAGGTGGGAAGAAAGCACAGCCACCGTTGGATGGTCCACCCCCGGTGACCATCCAACGGTCCAGATAGAGCCGCGTCATCGCCTTCAGCAGCCCTTGGATCATCTCGATCCAACGGCCTCCAACAGGCCACGTCGTGACACCTGAGCGCGCAGTAGCCATCCGATCATCAGGATCGGGTGGTTCTCAATGAACCACATGGCGACGCTATAGACCTTCTCTGAGCCTGAGTGTCCGAACCAAAGGCTTGGCTACTTCCGAGCCTCCCCGAGCCTGCAGCGAGCCCAAGCCAACGCCCGAGCCAGCCGAAGCAGCACCGAGCCTCCTAGCCGTCCCGAGCCTAGGATGCACGTGCCTGGCACGTGTTTTTCTGGGCTAATTGCAACGAGGCCCCGCCGACTTCTCCATATTGCATTCAGGTCCTGCGTCACGTGCAGATCATGTGCACAGTGGGTAATTTGCATTGAAACCCTCACGGGTTTTCAAAATTGCAAAAATACCCCTGTGCGTGTGGGTCATTTACAGGAAAGGTCCCGAACTTTATTTTTATTACATTTTAGTCCCTCCCAGGGACCTGTCTGCAAGTTTATTTCATGTTTTCTTTCATTTATGCCCTTGTTTTCCATATTGCATATCTTGAGCACCGTACCTCTGTTTTAGTTGATTTCAGTTTCGTTTGAGAGCTTGTTCGATGTACTTTCTAATGGCATGGTTAATCTTTCATCTTAGAGACTTGATTTTTAATGAAATATTATGTTAGCTAAGTGGCTCTTATTATGTACTCATGCCTTGTTCACTTTGTCGATCAGCTCTGACACTTCAAATAAATCTGAATTTGACTCTTATTAACTTGCTCATCTTATTTATTCTGATTTTGGGCATACTCGCATTGCATTTTATAGCATTTATTGGCATGATAAAATTTAAAAAAATGCATGTTTACTTTTAATGCATTGTTGTGTCTCTGCATGATTTTGACCTATAGACCTTTAACACAACACTTAATTAAATAGACTTAAATCTGATTAATATGAGAGAGGCTCGTGTCCCTGAGTTCGACCTTGGTTTCTTGCCAAGTAAAATAAAAATTAATGACCATCGCATTCTTATTTGACATGTATCAATGAGATGGTCTCTTTGATGACCAAAATCGGCCCGACTACGATGATGATTCCAAGTGCTAATTCCGCACTCTTAAAGGGCCGATTTTGCGGTTCATCAGGCATGAATAAAGATTATCTGTACAGCTTGTGGCTGATTGCTTTTCTTCATGTAGGTTGATCTGATGAGTCCTCAATGTGCTCGCTCTGCATGAAGTAGATGACCTCAACTTGGGATGTCTGCTTTTTGGATGATTTTTCATATAGCTTCAGTAATCGCCCATTCACTGAGAACGGTTGTGCACCATATTTGAGTTCGGCAATATCCACACTTCCATTAGTATGCACATCGATGACAATGTAGGGACCCGTCCATTTTGATATGAGTTTCTATGAAAAATCTTCAATCGAGCATTGAACAACCACACTTTCTACCCAGGGACAAAGGTTTTATGCCTAATGTGTCTGTCATGCGATCTCTTGACCTTGTCCTTATAGATCACACTATTGTCATATGTCCCGTTTTGGATTTCAATTAGCTGATTCAGATTTAAGTCCTGGCATAATTTCCTAAGCTGACAACTCTAATTAAGATTTTTTATCGCCCATTTTGATTTGTGAATTAGCTCTGCGGGTAAATGGCATGGCTTGCCATAGATCATCCTAAAAGGTGAAGTACCGAGTGGAGTCTTGTAGATTGTCCTATAGGCTCACAGAACCTGGTCCAAAAGTTGAGACCGGTTCTTCTTATCCGGACGAACCAACTTCTGAATAATACCCTTCACCTCTCTATTAGAGACCTCTGCCATGCTATTAGATTGTGGGTGATATGGATTGGCTATTCTATGCTCAAATTTATATTATTTAGCCAATGATCTCATTTCTTTATTCACAAAGTGGCTACCCCAATCTAAAATCAAGACCTTTGGTACCCCGAACCTTGCAATGATATTATCCTTGATAAACTTATAGACAATTTTGCTATCTGCGGTCCGGGTTGGGATAGCCTCCACCCATCTTGATAAATAATCAACCGCTAACAAGATACGCACAAATGCATGGCTACTTGGAATAGGACCCATAAAATCAATTCCCCATGCATCGAAAACATCACAGACTATCATTGGTTGCATGGGCATTTCATCTATATGACCAACGGTCCCTCCCATTCTTTGACAAATCGGGCACGATCGTACAAAATCATTGACATCTTTAAATAAGTTCTGCCAGTAAATCCACATTGGAGTACCTTGTGCATGGTTCTCTTTCCCGAATGGTGTCCTCCAGCCTCAAGTGAATGACAGTATGTGAGGACACTCTGGTATTCCTCCTGAGGAATACATCTTCACCGAACACAATCCGGTCCTTCATAGAAAAGGAATGGATCATCCCAATGGTATTTTCTCGAATCAAATTTCAGTCGGTCAATTCTACTCTCGGTCCAACCTAGGGAAACCATCTTGGATACAATATAGTTTACTATGTTGGAGTACCATGGGACTGAGTCAGTAACGCAATCTAACTCGTATGGAAAAGTCTCTTTAATTTGTCCAATGTTAGAATTATCATTTTGCTCGATTCGAGAAAAGTGATTAGCCACAACATTCTTTATTCCAGGTTTATCCTTGATTTCCAAATTAAATTCCTGAATTAGTAAGATCCATCTCAAAAGATGATCCTTGGCATCCTTCTTTTCCATTAGATATCTGATTGTCGTGTGATCAGTAAAAATCGTCACCTTGGAGCCCAATATATATGATCTAGGGCACGAACTACCGCGAGCATTTCCTTTTCAGTCACCATATAATTTCTTTAGGCAAGATCCAAAACTTTGCTCGCAAAAAGAATCGCATAAGGTATCTCATCTCACCTTTGTCCAAGCATAGCCCCGACGGCAAAATCCGATGCATTAGTCATGATCTCAAAGGGAAGAGACCAGTCGAGAGCTTGTAATATTGGTGATTCATAAATTTTCTTTTTTAGGAGCTCGAAGGTCTCTAGACACGTGATTTACAATGAACTCGGTGTCTTTTCCTAAGAGCTCAGTCAGTGGGCGGGCGATCTTTGAAAAATCAAGGATAAATCTTCGATAAAATCCGACGTGCCCTAAGAATGACCTCACTGACTTAAGTTGGTTGGTGGCTCAAGTTTCTTGATTACATCCACCTTGACAGGGTCGACTCCATTCCCTTTTTGGAGATGACGTGCCTCAACATGATACCCTTTGTAACCATAAAGTGACTTTTCTCCCAGGAGAGTACCAAATTAACCTCCCTACATCTCTTGAGGGCTCGATCTAAGTGCGCTAAACATGTATCAAATGAATCACCATGAACCGAGAAGTCATCCATGAAGAGTTCCAGGAAGTCGCCCACCATTTCAGCGAAGATGAGGATCATGCACCGCTGAAATGTACCAGGGGCATTACAAAGCCAGAATGACATGCGCTTGAACACGTAAGTACCGAAAGGACCTGTAAAGGTAGTTTTTTCCTGATCCTCTGGAGAAATGGCTACTTGATTGTAGCCAGAGTACCCATCAAGAAATAGAAGAATGCTTTCCCTGCAAGTCTCTCCAAGATTTGATCAATAAATGGTAGTGGAAAGTAGTCTTTCTTTATCAAAGCAGTCAAGCATCTGTAATCGACACAAACGTGGCACGATGTTTGTACTCGTGTCACGATCTCTACCCCTTCTTCGTTGGTGACCATTTGTATTCCCGACTTCTTTGGGACAACATGAAGGGGGGCCACCCACTTGGAGTCAGAAATGGGGTATATAAGCCCTGCTTTGCACCATTTCTCTATCTCTTTCTTAATTACTTCCCGGAGATTAGGGTTTAATCTTCTCTGAAATTCACGGTAAGGTCTTGTGTTATCCTTGACGAGTCGCTAAATACGGTGTTTAATTTGGTCGCGTTGTAGCACGTGTACTTAGCGATTCGGTCAGAACCAAGAGAAGATCTCCGTGAAGACTGCCTCGGCTTTAATTTATATCTCGGGCAAGTCCGGGGTCGAACTCAGGGAGGCAAAGGAACAACTTGGGGGTTAATTCGCAAATTAGGTTTCAGATTTCCAATGCGTATTTTTTTAGATTTTTTATGCAAAAAAAACGAAGCAAATGCAAATGCGACTGAATAAGAACACTAAGAAATCACACAACTTAGCCAAATTAATTTTAATGTTAAATTAATCCAATTCAGCCAAATTATATTTTTCTTAGAATCCTAATCCAGTGATGAACACAAAATACATTTTTTTGGAATTTTAGGGGTTAAAATGCAATAACTAAAAATACACACTTTTTATGGGTTTTTTCGCAATTTATCACACAAACAGTAAGTAAAAATTATGAAAAATTTACTGGAACTAAAACATCATGCAAGGAGACTACAGTAATTTTTTTAGAATTTTTGACAAAATATGAATTTTTTTATGAATTTTTTAGTGAAAACAGAGTGATAGTGAGTAATTAATTTCTATTAAATCCACGTTATCAAATTAATCAGTGTGTGATTTATCTCAAGTAGATATTTAGAAAAGCAATCTAGGAGAGTTGAAATTTCGCAAAAATGATTTATGTGGATTTAATTAAAAATCAAATACTAATTTCACTCTATAAATTATTTCAGGCACAAGACATCTCCAATATAGATGAAATTTGGACAGAACGTTTATCACATATCAAGGCATCATATATAATTTTTGTGGAATTTTTAGAGCAATCGTTTGTGAGATATTAATTTAATGGCACAGAATGGGTAAACTATGCAAAATTTAAGTTAATCATTTTTAATTAATTACCCAAGGACCACAAAAATACAAACAAATAGTCAAAATGTAGAAAATTAATTGCTCAACATGATGGCCTTTTTCATTGACTAAAAAGTTACACGATAGATGTCCAAATTTAAAGGAGAACACAGGGGTGTTTGTGCAAATACAAAAGCTGAAATAAACAAGCAACTATATAGAGGGACTGTTTTGTAATTATAGAAACTATACAAAAAACTTTTGCAATTTTTACAATTAAATAATAGAAAAAATCAACCTTTCTTCCTCTACCTCTTGCTTGGGCGTAGATGAACCCAAAGCTGTGGAGTGCTGCCGGCGGCGTTGGTGCGATGGCGTAGAGGCGCCGCCTTGGCGGAGAGGGCGGGAGGTTGGCGGCGCTCTGGCGGCCGCGGCTGGGAGAGGCGGGGTCGCGGAGGGGGTTGAGCGCGGGCCGCTGGCGCTGGAAGGAGACGGTGGTGGCGCTGGAGCAGGTCGGCGGAGGGAGGGTGCCCGCGTGGAGGCCGGGCGGAGGCAGCCGCTTGCAGCGGCTGCGCGCTGGAGGGGCGGCGGCGGCAGGCCAGCGGTGATGGCCGCTGAAGAGACCCGTGGGCGGCGGCGGTGGGAACCTCCCACTGCTGCAGCCGTATTATTTTTTTTGTTTTTTTTTATTTTTTTTGATTTTTTACTGCTGTAATAAAAGGGAAGTTTTTTTTTTGTTTTAGATTTTAAATTTTTTTTATAATTTTGATTAGACAGGGATTAAGATGAAAGAAAAAGTAAGATAGGTTGGTGGTGATGATGATGAACTAAACAAAAAAAATGATGGTGTGATGTAGGTGGTAATGAAATAACTTTTTTTTTGTTTTAAATTTTTAATTATTTTTTTTAATTTTCTTTAGATATATGTACAAAAAAAAAGAGGGGATGAAAATGATATGATGATGACGGTGATGGAGATGAAAGTAAATTAAACAAATGGGGATGTAATGAAAGGATGATGGTGATAAAAAATTGAGAAAATAACAACGGTTATAAAATGAAGGGAAAATTACTTACAGATGAACGGGGGCGCCTATGGAGTGCTCTCGTGAGCACGGTCTTCGCTCAAATCGCCGCGTGCGATGAGCTCGAGCAGCGCGCGATTGCGGCTGCGATGTTGGCCAAAAAACCAACGGATCACACCGGAGAGAGGGCCGTCGTCGCTCGACCGCGGTTGCGTCGCTGTCACCGATTCAACTCAGGGAACTAGCTCTCCTCACATAAAGATGGATCAAGGGCAAAATTGAGGAGGATGGAATGTATATATAGATGATGGAATGAGAAGTTATTATGTGGGTGGAGTTGAATGGGAAGTTGGATTATTAATGGAGTTGAATGGGAGGTTTAAGAAATGGTGGAGTTGAATGGGAAGTTGGTGGTGGAAGAGAGTTGAATGGTGGTTATTGTAGAGAATGTAAAATAATTAAATAAATAAAATGAAATAAAGTAGGCTACTTTAATTACAACAAAATAAAGAAGGAAAAAAATAATGGTGAATTTACAAGTGAATACAAAACACCATGTACACATTTTTTTTACTTTTCTAATATGTAATTTTTTTTGTCTTTTTAATAAGAGATATTTACAACGGAAAAATACAATAAAATACTACAATTAAAATACAACACAAGTATGATTTTTTTTGTATTTTTAGTAATTAAGAAAGATAAAATAAAAATTAAAGAAAGAATGAATATATACAAGGTATACAAAGTACATCTAGGTCCCAAAACCCAACTTTTGCAAACGAGCTCCGATTTTAATGAAACCACTTCCGTTGGATAGATAATTTTCTAACTTGAACTTTAAAAGTGAGTTTGGTGAATTTGGAGTTCATACGGAGCGGGAATTTAGCTTGGAAGTTGGACTTTACGGCTTTTTCTCTTTGGGATCTAGGAGCATTTATTTGAGATGAAATTTGTTTTGTATTTTTGTATTTTTATATACATTATTATGAACAAGTTAGAGAAAGAATTAGGCAAAAAAGGAGTTGAAATGAAATTATTAAAAATCTATGAAGTTTTGAGCTATTTACAAGTATAAAACTCCTTTATTTTTGCGGCTTTTTATGTGTAATTTATTTTGTACAATCTTATATACAATAATTAGTGTATTTTATTTACAAAAGTCATTTTGTTAATTTATGGATTCTAAGGACATTTATTTGGAAATTTACTCATGGATTTTGCTAAGATCAAGATATTAAGATGATGAATCGTGGATTCATCATCCCCCTATACTTAAACTTTGCTAGTCCTCGAGCAAATAAAGAATGAATAAGTTGGATTAACCCTGACTGTGCATGTGAATACAAGACTTGATCCGTTCAAGAACTCTTGGTTTTAGAGATCCTAAAATTCTAAGCTGAACCAAGCTCTAGTCAAAAGGTACCCAATTTCCCTAATCATCAGACTCTCTTTGTATACGTATATATAAGGGATATGACTTTAAGTGTTGACTGCAGTTACAAGAGTAGAGTCACAACGTCACCCAAGGTTCCAGTCCAAGAGACTCTCCTATGGACCCGATCCTCAACACTAGGGAATAAATCATTTCTTGCATCCAATCCACCGTCTCTTTAGTTGTCAGACTTAAAAGTGTAGATGGAAGGCCAGTTGATGGAGGGCATAGGATTGTGTCATTTCTTCTCTCCCTCTCATTGGAACAAGGATCCTCTCAAGTGCCTTATTACGCAACACATTTTTTTGGTGTTGATCAGTGCGTCCGTCAAGAGAAGTTGGAGCCGTCTGCACTTGTTTTCCTGGGAGTACACCGGGGTGTGCCTTTTTTGAGTACCTATCGTACCTTCTACACCCAGACTTATAGCATTTACGATGCAGAGCCCTTTTTTGGTGCAAGCCCGACTCCTGGTCCTAATAGCGGTGGTCCAAGTGGACACTTTGAAATGGTTGGGAGCGCTCGCCTTTGGTGGAAGCTCTTTTGATAATTGACTTTGTAGAATGAGAGCTTTTCTTTGACATTTCATTGCTTTGTAGTATTTGTGGCTAGCTCCACTGCTTTTACCAAGAGTTGGCGCACACTGATCAACATTTTTTTATTTTATCACACCCTGGCACATAGGTAAATATCAAGAGATAGTACAAGAACCATGTTCTCATACTGGCTAAAGATGCTGACACTCAGGTTTCATGAAGCCTTCATTGATTTTATCCCATCCTCGAGCATCATTAAATCAAGTCCAAACTCAAATCCCTCATCCCAGTTCCTCAAGTGAAATTACAACTCATCTCATCATAACTGCAGTCGTGTACGTGAGGTGCTGATCATATTCTTAAGGTAGAGACTAAGCATGCAATATAGCACACACATCTTTCAAACTAGAGAAATGTGAATAATTAAGTCAAGGACCCTAATGACTAAGGCTGGTTAACTCAAAATCTCAAGACCTCATAAACCAAGTGTTCTTGAACATCACTAGTCTTGTGTGAAAGTGAATTGTGTCAGGGATTAAACCAACTTATTAGTTAGTTTTAGTTTTTTTTTTAGTTTTTGTTTTTGTTTTTGTTTTTTAAGTTTTTTTTATGAATGTTTTTTTGTTGTTGTTTGTTTTGTTTTTGTTTTTGTTTTTTTTTTTAAGTTTTAAGTTTTAGAAAAAGTTTTTTTTTCAAGAGTTTTTTTTTTGAAAAAGATAGGTAAATAAGAAAAAGACTTTCTTTTTTTTTTAGAAAAAGTTTTGTTTTGTTTTTTTTTAACCCACCCCATAATTATTGTATAATATATATAAAAAATACGTGAAAGTACGAGGTATGGGTAAAGTATATATGTAATATATACACGCCCCCCTATACTTAGCTTGTTCTATGTCCTCATGGCACTAGGTGACAAAAAGACATAGCTCGTACTAAACGTAGGAAAGCTAAAATAATAGAAAGTATAGAAGTCGATCCGCCCCCCTATACTTAGGCTTTGGACAGCCTAAGTGTAGAAGAAGAGCAAAAATGGGGCGGACGAGGTCAAGAGGAGAAATGATGAGTAAATACACATGGCGGGCATCGGTCCCCCTATACTTAGGCTTTAGTCAGCCTAAGTATAGGACAAGAGTAAGTGTGAGAACCGACGTGATCTCGAGAATATACAAAGAAGAGAGAATATGCACAAGAGTGATTGAATCTTCTAAGATGTTGAATCTTGATGCTGCATCTTCATGAAGAGTAATAAGATGTATCTGCTCTGTGCTCACTCTGTATGAAGTTGATGACCTCGACTCGGACTAACTGCTCTTTGGAATCAACAAAATGCTTCAACAGTTGTCCATTCACCACATGAGATTGTGCACCATCTGTGAGATCAGCTATCTCTACACTTCCATTCTCGTGCACTTTCTTAACCACAAAGGGACCCGTCCATTTAGATTTGAGCTTCCCATGGAACATCTTCAACCTGGCATTGAACAACCATACCTTTTGTCCAGGGACAAAGTCTTTGCACCTAATGTGCTGATCATGCCATCTCTTTACTTTGTCCTTATAAATCAAACTATTGTCATATGCCCAGTTTCGGATTTCCACGAGCTCGTTCAAGTTCAAGTCTCGGCAAAGTTTCCCTAGGTGACAACTCCAATTAATCTTCTTAATTGCCCATTCGGATTTATGAATCAACTCTGCGGGCAAATGACATGGCTTGCCATAGATCATTCTAAATGGTGAAGTACCCAATGGTGTCTTGTAGGCTGTCCTATAGGCCCACAGAACTTGGTCCAAAAGCCGAGACCAGTTCTTCCTATCGGGACGAACCAATTTCTGCAAAATACTCTTCACCTCTCTATTCGAAACCTCTGCCATGCCGTTGGACTGTGGGTGGTAAGGACTAGTAACTCTATGATCAAATCCATAGTCCTTAGCTAAAGATCTCATATCTCGATTCACAAAGTGGATACCCCCATCAGATATCAAAACTTTTGGCACCCCGATCCTAGCAATAATATGGTCTCTCACAAACTTACAAACAGTCTTGCTGTTTGCGGTTCGGGTTGGGATAGCCTCCACCCACCTAGATAAATAATCAACCGCCAACAAAATGTACTCATGTCCTTGGCTGTTGGGAAAGGGACCCATAAAATCTATGCCCCATGCATCAAAAACATCACAAATAATCATCGGTTGCATGGGCATCTCATCTCTCTGTCCAACTGTCCCTCCCATCCTTTGACAAATCGGGCACGACCGTACAAAATCAATGGCATCTCTAAACAAGGTCGGCCAATACAATCCACATTGAAGTACTTTGTGAGCGGTTCTCTTTCCCGAATGGTGTCCTCCAGCCTCAAGTGAATGACAATATGTGAGGACACTATGGTATTCCTCCTGAGGAATACACCTTCTCCAAACACAATCCGGTCCTTCGAAGAAAAGGAAAGGATCGTCCCAGTGGTATCTCCTCGAATCTGACTTCAGTCGATCAATGCTGCTCCTAGTCCAACCATGGGGAACCTGCTTGGAGACAAGATAGTTCACCATGTTGGCATACCACGGGAGGGAGTCAATAACACAAATTGACTCATCTGGGAAGGTCTCTCTAATCCGCTCATGATCAGGAGAATCCTTAAGTTCAATCCGAGAAAGGTGATCAGCCACAACATTCTTCACTCCAGGTTTATCTTTTATCTCCAAATCAAATTCCTGGAGGAGTAGAATCCACCTAAGAAGACGCGCCTTCGCATCCTTCTTTTCCATTAAGTATCGAATGGCTATGTGATCAGTATAAATTGTCACCTTAGAGCCCAAAATATATGATCTGAACTTCTCGAGGGCCCATACTACCGCGAGCATTTCCTTTTCAGTTACTGTATAATTTTTCTGTGTAGGATCTAAAACTTTGCTCGCATAGTGAATCGCAAACGGAATCCCTTCTCGCCGTTGTCCTAACACAGCTCCTATAGCGAAATCTGAAGCGTCAGTCATGATCTCAAAGGGGAGAGACCAGTCAGGAGCTTGTAGGATAGGCGAAGCACAAATCTTCCTCTTCAAGAGCTCAAAGGCCTCCAGACACCTGTGATCTACAATGAACTCTATGTCTTTCCCTAAGAGCTCAGTCAGTGGGCGGGCGATCTTTGAAAAATCTTGAATGAATCTCCTATAGAATCCAACATGCCCTAAGAATGACCGCACTGACTTCACGTTGGTAGGTGGATCGAGTTTCTTGATCACCTCCACCTTGTCAAGGTCAACCTCCATTCCCCTTTTGGAGATGACATGCCCCAACACGATACCCTCCGTCACCATAAAGTGACTCTTCTCCCAGGAGAGTACCAGATTCACCTCTCTACACCTCGTGAGGACTCGGTCCAAGTGCGCTAAACATGTATCAAAAGAATCACCATGGACCGAGAAGTCATCCATGAACACTTCCAGGAAATCTCCCACCATCTCGGCAAATATGGCTATCATGCACCGCTGAAATGTGCCCGGGGCATTGCAGAGCCCGAATGGCATGCGCCTGAAAGCATAAGTGCCGAATGGACATGTAAATGTGGTCTTTTCCTGGTCCTCAAGGGCTATGGCCACCTGGTTGTAGCCTGAGTACCCGTCAAGAAAACAGAAGAACTCTTTCCCTGCAAGTCTCTCCAAGATCTGATCAATAAAAGGCAAGGGAAAGTGATCTTTCTTGGTCGCAGCATTCAAGCGTCTGTAGTCGACACAGACGCGCCACGACGTGGGTACACGTGTCGCGATCTCTACCCCCTCCTCGTTGGTGACCATCTGAATTCCCGACTTCTTCGGGACAACATGAAGTGGGGCCACCCACTTGGAGTCAGAAATAGGGTATATGAACCCTGCCTTGCACCATTTCTCAATTTCATTCTTCACTACTTCCCGTAGATTGGGGTTAAGTCTCCTCTGAAACTCACGGGAAGGTCTCACGTTATCCTCAGTAAAAATGTGGTGCGAGCAGAGAGCGGGGTTGATGCCCACGAGATCCGACATTGTCCAGCCTATTGCTTTGCGGTTCCTCTCTAAGACTTCTAACAACCTAGACTCCTGCTCTAAAGACAAGTCTGAGCTAATGATGACAGGATATCTCTCTTTGGGTCCCGCAAGAAAGGCGTACTTGAGTGTAGGAGGTAGTGATTTCAGTTCTGGCAATGTGGTATCATCAAGCAGATCTGGCTGAACTGAATCTGAATCTGGTTCCGTGCTGCATGAAGGTGGGCTAAGCTGAGTAGTACTCGCCACCAAATCAGAAGAATCGGGAGTCGGATCGTCAAAAGTATCCAGACAATCGGAAAAAGCCACGTCCGACTCGTCATCTATGTCCCATGATTGTTCCGAAGAGGATGGAACTGACAGATCCGGATGGATCTCTAAGTCATCATGAGAATAGGTTGATGCATCTCTAGCAAGATCAGACAACACCTGGCAAACTGCATCATGCACTATATCCTCTCCAGATGAAAGGGTCTCGCTCTGTCCTGAAGGAATCTGTCCCCAAATCCCAACTGTGCTAATCATACTGCAACCTGCCTCTGAAGATGAGTACTCTGTGCTACTCTCTGAATCGGGTCGCTGACACTTGGTTTGCTTCATCTCAAGGTTCACTTCTCCACCTGGAGAATGGAACTTCATCATTCCCGTACCATAGTCGAAAGCTGCGCCTGCGGTCCTAAGGAAGGGTTGCCCGAGAATGATCTGAGATTCTCTCCAATGATTGGGGGTCTCCATGTCCAAGACTGTGAAGTCCACCTGATAGTTCTGCCCCTCAATCGAGATAACGACATTCTTCACTTCTCCCTTAGGTCTCTTCATTGAACGATCTGCAAATTGGAGTAAAGCTCTAGATTTGCGAAGTGGTCCCAACTCCAATTTCTGATATAATGCTAAGGGGAGTAAGTTGATCGAAGAACTGTTATCTAAGAGTGTGCGTGCAAACGCAATGTCGTCAATATGACTCTCCACATAGTGAGCACCCATGTCTCTCTTTTTCTTTGGCAAAGTCTGATTCTTGAGACAATATGTTGTGGCTACTGATAAGACATGTGTCTTTATATTTCGGTTATCTTTATTCCTGCTAACCCTTGTAGGTGTGCATCTCACCTTAAGGTATTTTTGGAAGGCAGGATGGTTAGCCACATATTCATCAAATGGCACCTTAACTGTGATGTTTTCTTTACAAAACCGTGCCATATCGGGGTCATCTTTCTGAATCTTTTTGATGCACTTTCCTGCCGTAAGAGCACGGGGGAAAGGGATTGAAGCTAAGGAAACAGAGGATGAAGAATCTGAATCATGAACTGAAAGATCATTCTTTGATTTAACAGAAACAGAGTTCTTCATACATGAATCTTTGTGATGCAACATGGACTCAAAATCTAAACTATCTACTACAGGTTGTGGAATAGAAGCTGGAGTGGTATCCGCCACAACCGGAGATGCAAGGTCCTCCGTAGACTCAGAAGAATATCCATGCTGACGATGCTGCATACGTACTCTCCTCCTCCTCTCGGCTCCCTGAGTGGAAATCCTCGAATGGTGCTGATGGGGCTCTGAAATATTATGCCTCTCCTCCTCGTCCTCTGAAGACTCCTCAGGTAGAGCTCCAGAGATGCCCCTCCTCGTGTCCCTCGCCCGGTCAGGTACGACCACGGTCCTTCCGCTCCTGAGTGACATGTGGTTAGCCTCGTCACACGAAAGAATCTCATGTTCAGATTTAGGAGATGCTGAATAGTATACCTGACCAAAGTGCTGCTGAGAACTAGAACGATTCAGGCTATTGGGGTTAGCCTGAACTTGGGCTGGGATCGAGGTAGAGGGTGCAGTCTGCTCGTCTCGCCATCTGGACAGGCGGTTGACATCCACCCGTAAGTCCTGAACCTCGTTCCTGTAGGAGCGTAGCTCGTCGAGTATCTGCTGCTGAATATCTACGGGACTAGACGATGAAGGAAGTGGATAAGATTGGGAAGAAGAACGGGAAGACTGGCCCTGCTGGCCAGTGTACTGCCTCTGCTGCTGCTGCTGGGGTTGCGGGCCCTGCTGGCCCGTCTGGTAATGGCCCTGTCGGCCATACTGCTGATACTGCTGCCTCTGCTGCTGGGGTGGATGGAATCCAGGGCTCTGCTGTGACGGAGGTGGTGCGGAGGTGAATGCAGTGTTGTGAAAGGTCGGGGGACGCTGATAGGTCTGTCGGTCTCCCATACTTCCCTGCATGGCAGGGTCCTGAGTATACCATATCCCATTCACCTCCCAAACTGGTGGAGGCTCCTCCTGGACTGTCTCTACTGCTGGAGGTGGCTGCTGGAAAGAGTGGGTGTAGGATTGGTCCTGCTCCCACGGCTGGGGTTGCCCTGACACCAACTGCTCCTGAACATGGTGAACTCGGTAAATGGGAGCAGCGGGTGCAGTCACGGCGAGTATCCCTATCTTGGATACCTTCTCAGTCAACTCCTCCATCTGTTTTGGAAGTTTGGAGACGCTCCGGTCTAACTCATCAATCCTCCTGTCGATCTTCTCAACTACCGTAAGCTTGTCAGCAAGAAGTCCCATGCTAGGGATCACGTCCTGAGAAAGATCGACTACAGCTGATTTTCCCCCTCCAAATGAGAGTGAACTGGGGGATGGTGTATAGGCCCTGCTGGCCATCTGTGAGCGGCTAGTTTCAGCCATCTGCTCGAATACCCTCCAGACGGTATCCGCTCCTCGTGATGTATAGCTGCCTCCACAGGCAGCGCTCACTAAACCCTGCATCTCAGGGTTGAGACCAGTGAAAAATGATTGGACCAAGATGTTATCATTTAGTCCATGACAGGGACACTTCTGCAGGATGTCCTTGAATCTTTCCCAAGCATCACAAAAAGCTTCATTGGGTGATTGGGAAAAACTCGTAATTCGCGTCCTCATCATGTTAGTTCTACTCAACGGGTAGAACTTCTTTAGGAATAGGTCCTTGAACTGGGCATAAGTGGTAACGATGATCCCAAGATTCTTTACCCAGTAATCGGCTTTTCCACCCAAGGCAAATGGAAGGGCTTTGAGCCTAATATAATCCTGGCTAACATTGTTATTTTTGAGGTTAGCACAGATGAGCTCAAAGTCCCTTAGGAATGCATATGGCTCCTCAGAAGCATTCCCATCAAAATGTGGCAGCAGGTTCAGAAAGTGCGGCTTCAACTCAAAATCAACCTCGGGTTTGGCCGGACTCAAGTAGTTATGAATTTGATATTGTCCAGGGTTATAAGCCGCATCCATTGGTAGTTGGACCCCAACATTTAACTGTCCCAACTGAGCTCTCAGTAATGCTTGTTGCTGCTCAGATGCAGCCAATCGGGCTAGTATACTTCTCATCGGGTCTTCATGGTTCTCTTCTTCCTCTTCTTTCTTCTTTGGAGGCATTTTACTCGTGTCTTCTATATGGCCTGAATCAGCAATGTGTTCTTTATTAGAAGAGGATTTATGAATCACGATATTCTCACCAAGGCGATGGTCTTCCTCGGTGAGGTGGGAAGAGAGAAATGGAATGGTTTGAGAGTAACCATCCCGAGAGTGAGTGATCCTGGGCTCAAGAGGGTCATGAGTCCAGGTTGGTCCAAGTTGCGCTTGGACCTTTGAAGACGTACTTTTTGAAGGGTTCAACGAGAGATTCGCAAAGTCCGAATAAATATCCCCCCAATCAGTCATCTTCGATGTCAAAAGAACCGATTAGATCACGATGATCAATGAGGCGCTAGTTCTACGGTGCACGTAAATGTGCGGAGTGAACTCACACAATTCAAACACAATTCAAACCCCCAATTTCACCAACTCAACACGTGATGGCCGTAAGAGTTCGGCCGATTTATCTGGTCAATTTTAGTTGGTGAGAATACAATCTTAGAAAGATTAACGAGCTGTTAGGTGCCCGTATTTTCCTACAGACTGGCCCGGTTCTTATGACTAGTTTGACCTACTTTCAGCCAGTATAGGAGTAAGTACGGACCGTAAAAATACGGCTACCCGTTCCTTGAGGACTAAGGCGTCCTCTAAACCTCCCACTCTGCTAAGGAAGTCCGGACCGTTTACCGGCTACCCGTAAATCCTCACTGAAAAGTAGCTAATCGCCTAAAAAGAAAGAACCAGTAGTAAGTAAGAAATCCAGACTTGGCTCTATCCTAGGGTCGTCTCTCTCTCACTTGCAATTAAAACAAACAACGAGGGCTTTATGCACCCGAGAACAAGGGTTCTTTTTATTCCAATTAATTGGATCGACCTGCTTAATTCAGTCTCAATTTTAGAGTTAGGTTATCACTTGAAATTTATGTGAACACACAAGCACGTCTACCGATCAGTCCCAATTTCCTTTAACCTTAAGTTGTAAAACAAGATGGGAATCGGAAATCAGAATGCAAACGAGAAACTATGATGCATGCTCAGAAGGAGGTATACTTACAGTGATTCCCAGCACTCTTCATGCGTTATGCAAAACAGAATTTATAAATATTACACTAAATGCATGCAGATCGAGAAAACCGCACCTAAACAATATACTATTAGCGGGGAAGAATTGATTTGATTTTGAGCTAAGTAGTACGTGTCTATGTGCGTCTCATTATGAATCTTATAAGATATGTGAATCTTCTAAGATATGTGTGGCCTAAATTACGATGGGCACAAGTAAATTTGAATCTAAACTACCGTGTGCCTAATCCTTAATTTCGCCACTCAAGTCAAGCCCCACCCTCGCCGGAGAGTGAAACAGGCTCGACACACCACAAATAATGTCTAAGTCTTTTTACATGCGCGAGCTCTCAAACAAGAGCCGCTAGAAATGAGCAACTACCTAAATAATTACAATAATTTACAAACTTCTCTCAAAAATAAATTGCTTTATCCTCGCACTTCAGCAGTCGGCGCTCCTCGCGTCCGTCGACCTCCGATGCACTCCAAGTCCACCGGGCCCTCGCAAGGAAACAAAGATTTATATTAGAGAGATAAACAACAAGATATATACAAAAATATGAAGAGAAATAATTGCAAAAAAAATGGAATAAATACAAGGTGGCTCGGGGGTCAGACTACCCGAGTAAATGGAAAACTAAATCCAAATTTTTAAATTAGTCCCTAAGCCGTTTGCCTCCCTGGCAACGGCGCCATCTGACGAGTCGCTGAATACGGTGTTTAATTTGGTCACGTTGTAGCACGTGTACTTAACGATTCGGTCAGAACCGAGAGAAGATCTCCGTTAAGAGTGTCTCGGCTTTAATTTATATCCCGGGCAAGTCCGGGGTCGAACTCAGGGAGGCAAAGGAACAACTTGAGATTAATTTGTAAATTTAGGTCTAGATATCCAATGCGGTTTTTTTTATATTTATTTATGCAAAAAAAACGAAGCAAATGCAAATGCGACTGAATAAGAACACTAAGAAATCACACAACTTAGCCAAATTAATTTTAATGTTAAATTAATCCAATTCAGCCAAATTATATTTTCTTAGAATCCTAATCCAGTGATGAACACAAAATACATTTTTTTGGAATTTTAGGGGTTAAAATGCAATAACTAAAAATACACACTTTTTATGGGTTTTTTCGCAATTTATCACACAAACAGTAAGTAAAAATTATGAAAAATTTACTGGAACTAAAACATCATGCAAGGAGACTACAGTAATTTTTTTAGAATTTTTTGACAAAATATGAATTTTTTATGAATTTTTTAGTGAAAACAGAGTGATAGTGAGTAATTAATTTCTATTAAATCCACGTTATCAAATTAATCAGTGTGTGATTTATCTCAAGTAGATATTTAGATAAGCAATCTAGGAGAGTTGAAATTTCGCAAAAATAATTTATGTGGATTTAATTAAAAATCAAATACTAATTTCACTCTATAAATTATTTCAGGCACAAGACATCTCCAATATAGATGAAATTTGGACAGAACGTTTATCACATATCAAGGCATCATATATAATTTTTGTGGAATTTTTAGAGCAATCGTTTGTGAGATATTAATTTAATGGCACAGAATGGGTAAACTATGCAAAATTTAAGTTAATCATTTTTTAATTAATTACCCAAGGACCACAAAAATACAAACAAATAGTCAAAATGTAGAAAATTAATTGCTCAACATGATGGCCTTTTTCATTGACTAAAAAGTTACAAGATAGATGTCCAAATTAAAAGGAGAACACAGGGGTGTTTGTGCAAATACAAAAGCTGAAATAAACAAGCAACTATATAGAGGGACTGTTTTGTAATTATAGAAACTATACAAAAAACTTTTGCAATTTTTACAATTAAATAATAGAAAAAATCAACCTTTCTTCCTCTACCTCTTGCTTGGGCGTAGATGAACCCAAAGCTGTGGAGTGCTGCCGGCGGGGTTGGTGCGATGGCGCGGAGGCGCCGCCTTGGCGGAGAGGGCGGGAGGTTGGCGGCGCTCTGGCGGCCGCGGCTGGGAGAGGCGGGGTCGCGGAGGGGGTTGAGCGCGGGCCGCTGGCGCTGGAAGGAGACGGTGGTGGCGCTGGAGTAGGTCGGCGGAGGGAGGGTGCCCGCGTGGAGGCCGGGCAGAGGCAGCCGCTTGCAGCGGCTGCGCGCTGGAGGGGCGGCGGCGGCAGGCCGGCGGTGATGGCCGCTGAAGAGACCCGTGGGCGGCGGCGGTGGGAACCTCCCACTGCTGCTGCCGTATTTTTTTTTGTTTTTTTTTTAATTTTTTTTGATTTTTTACTGCTGTAATAAAAGGGAAGTTTTTTTTTGTTTTAGATTTTAAAATTTTTTTATAATTTTGATTAGACAGGGATTAAGATGAAAGAAAAAGTAAGATAGGTTGGTGGTGATGATGATGAACTAAACAAAAAAAATGATGGTGTGATGTGGGTCGTAATGAAATAACTTTTTTTGTTTTAAATTTTTAATTTTTTTTTAATTTTCTTTAGATATATGTACAAAAAAAAGGGGGATGAAAATGATATGATGATGACGGTGATGGAGATGAAGGTAAATTAAACAAATGGGGATGTAATGAAAGGATGATGGTGATAAAAAAATTGAGAAAATAACAACGGTTATAAAATGAAGGGAAAATTACTTACAGATGAACGGGGGCGCCTATGGAGTGCTCTCGTGAGCACGGTCTTCGCTCAAATCGCCGGCGTGCGATGAGCTCGAGCAGCGCGCGATTGCGGCTGCGATGTTGGCCAAAAAACCAACGGATCACACCGGAGAGAGGGCCGTCGTCGCTCGACCGCGGTTGCGTCGCTGTCACCGATTCAACTCAGGGAACTAGGCTCTCCTCACATAAAGATGGATCAAGGGCAAATTGAGGAGGATGGAATGTATATATAGATGATGGAATGAGAAGTTATTATGTGGGTGGAGTTGAATGGGAAGTTGGATTATTAATGGAGTTGAATGGGAGGTTTAAGAAATGGTGGAGTTGAATGGGAAGTTGGTGGTGGAAGAGAGTTGAATGGTGGTTATTGTAGAGAATGTAAAATAATTAAATAAATAAAATGAAATAAAGTAGGCTACTTTAATTACAACAAAATAAAGAAGGAAAAAATAATGGTGAATTTACAAGTGAATACAAAACACCATGTACACATTTTTTTTACTTTTCTAATATGTAATTTTTTTTGTCTTTTTAATAAGAGATATTTACAACGGAAAAATACAATAAAATACTACAATTAAAATACAACACAAGTATGATTTTTTTTGTATTTTTAGTAATTAAGAAAGATAAAATAAAAATTAAAGAAAGAATGAATATATACAAGGTATACAAAGTACATCTAGGTCCCAAAACCCAACTTTTGCAAACGAGCTCCGATTTTAATGAAACCACTTCCGTTGGATAGATAATTTTCTAACTTGAACTTTAAAAGTGAGTTTGGTGAATTTGGAGTTCATACGGAGCGGGAATTTAGCTTGGAAGTTGGACTTTACGGCTTTTTCTCTTTGGGATCTAGGAGCATTTATTTGAGATGAAATTTGTTTTGTATTTTTGTATTTTTATATACATTATTATGAACAAGTTAGAGAAAGAATTAGGCAAAAAAGGAGTTGAAATGAAATTATTAAAAATCTATGAAGTTTTGAGCTATTTACAAGTATAAAACTCCTTTATTTTTGCGGCTTTTTATGTGTAATTTATTTTGTACAATCTTATATACAATAATTAGTGTATTTTATTTACAAAAGTCATTTTGTTAATTTATGGATTCTAAGGACATTTATTTGGAAATTTACTCATGGATTTTGCTAAGATCAAGATATTAAGATGATGAATCGTGGATTCATCAATCCTCAACATAAATTTGGTGTGAGCAGAGAGCGGGATTGATTCCCACGAGATCCGACACAGTCCAACCAATGGCCTTGCGATTCCACTCGAGAACTTCAATCAATCTAGATTCTTGATCTTCGGTTAATGATGAGATAATGATCACATGAAATTTCTCCTTGAGTCCTGCAAGAAATGCATACTTAAGAGTAGGAGGAAGTAGTTTCAGCTCAGGCAAATCTGAATCATCGATTATGTCTAGCTGAATGTCCTTTGAGTACGGCTCTGTGTTGGTTGAAGGTGAATCAATATGTGATGTGTTGCCTACCAATTCTGAGACAAGGTGAGTCGGATCGCAAAAATAGTGCGGTAATTCGGCCAAAGCTATGTTCGATTCATCATTGATATTTTCTGACTGTCCCGAAGAAGATGGGACTGACAAATCCAGAAGGATTTCTATGTCATCAAGGGTATAGGTGTCCGTGTCTCTAGATAGTTTAGGCAACATCTTGCAAACTGCACTGTGCACTATTTCTTCTTCTAATGAGGGGCTCTCACTCTGAACTTCTGGAAGTTGATTCCAAGGCCCATTAGTGCTAATGAAATTGCACTCTGATGTTTCTGAGTATTCTGTGGTAGATTCGGAGTCAGTCTTTGCCACTTTGACTGCTTCATCTCCAAATCTACTTCTCCTCCTGGAGAGCGGAATTTCATCATTCATGTATCATATTCGAATACTGCTTTAACGGTCCGCAAGAATGGTCTTCCAAGAATAATTTGAGAATCTTTTCAATGGTTCGGGGTTTCCATGTCAAGAATAGTGAAGTCCACTTTGTACTTTGTACCCTCGATCAAGATGACCACATTCTTTACTTCTCCCTTAGGACTTTTAGTGGATTTATTCGTGAATTGGAGCAGAGATATTGATTTTCTGAGAGGTCCTAACTCCAATTTGTAGTATAAGGCTAAGGGGAGAAGATTGATCGAAGAACCATTATCTAGTAGTGTGCGTGCGAACGCAATGCTGCCGATGCGACTCTCCACATAGTGAGCACCCAGGTCCCTTTTTTTGGTAGATGCTGATTTTTAACACATTTGATAGTTGCCACTGTCAAGATATGAGTTTCCACAAATTGACTTGGTTTCTTTCTGCGAGTCCTAGTGGGAGTGCATTTCACTTTCAAGTATTTTTTAAATACTGGATTGTTAGTCACATATAGATGAAATGGTACTTGACTGTGATATTTTCCTGGCAGAATCGTTCTATTTCAGGGTTATCTTGAATTTTTTTCTTTGGTTTATGATTTCCTCTCGTAAGAGCATGGGGGAAAGGAATGGAAGCATTCGAGATAGGAGATAAAGAACCCGAATAATAAATAAGAGCATCTTTATTAGAAATGGAGTTCTTATTACAATCACTTTTCTGCTGATAATAATCAAAACCATGTTGCTGAAAAGGTGACAAAGATATATTTACAGCAACTGGAGGTGCAAGGTCCTCTGTAGATTCCACGGATGCTTTTCCTTTCTCGTGTGCTGGGATCTTCACTGGTGCTGAATTCAAGTGTCCTTCTTCTTCATTCTCAGAAGTATCCTCCGGTTAATCTTCTGAGTCTTCTTGATCCAATTCTCGTGCCCGATCAAGTACGTCCACAGTCGTTCCGCTTCTAAGTGACATAGCATTGATATTGTCAAATGAAGGGATCTCATGTTCAGATATGAGAAAGTCTGAGTATTATACCTGACCATTTTGTTGGTAAGATTGAGATTTGTTCAAACTATTAGGGTTAGCTTGAACTTGAGCGGGAATGGTTGTAGCAGGGGCTGTTTGTTCATCTCTCCAACGGGACAAGCGATTAACATCAACCCGTAGATCTTGTAGTTCATTTTAAAAGTAGCGAATCTCCTCGAGCATCTATTGTTGGATATCTACTGGTTCTCCTTGAGAGTTGGATGGTTGAGATGGATGTTTTGAATATGACCTTGTGGAGCTTGGTATTGATGCCGGTATTGCTGGGGTGCCTGCTGGTGTTGATTCTAGTGGTTGTATGGTTGTTGCTATTGTTTCTGATGCTGGGATGGGGCATTATTCTGAGTGTGCTACAAAGCTGGTGGAAATGCGGCATTATAGAAAGTGGTGGGGCATTGGTAAGGCTGACAGTCCCCCATATTACCTTGTCGGGTAGGGTCTTGAGTGTACCAGATACCGTTCACCTCGAACACTGGAGGTGGTGCTTCTTCGACGATCTCAGCTGGTGAGGGCGACTGCTGGAAAGGTTGGGCATATTGTTGTTGTTGTCCTGATGCTGGTTGTTCCTGGATGTGATGCACACAACAAATTGGAACAACGGATGCATCTGTAGTTGGTATCCCAATCTTGGATATCTTCTCGGTCAGCTCCTCCATTTGCTTTGGAAACTGGGAGATTCTATTGTCGATGTCGTTCACCCTCTTGTGAATTTGATCCATGACCACTAACTTATCAGCAATTATGTTCATGTTTGGAATCAAATCCTCAGCTATTTCTGCAACTGTCTGCTTTCCTCCTTTAGATTGAAGTGTGTTGAGGGAATCGGTATACGCCCTATTGGCAATCTGCGAGCGGCTTGTCTCAACCATTTGTTCCAGTATTTTCCAGACAGTTTCAACACCTCGTGATGTACAGTTACCTCTACAGGCAGCACTCACTAATCCTTGTGTCTCATAGTTGAGGCCAAAATAGAGTGATTGAACCAAGATGTTGTTATCGAGATCATGACACATGTACCTTTGTAATAAATCTTTAAATCTATACCATGCATCACAGAGTGGTTCATTAGGCATATGAGAGAAACTGGTGATGCATCTCCTCGTTTGATTGGTCCGACTCAGAGGGTAGAACTTTTTTAAGAATAGGTTTTTGAACCTATCATATGTGGTCACTGTCACTCCTAAACTCTTCACCCAATAGTATGCCTTTCCTTTCAAAGCGAAAGGAAGTGCAACGAGAAGAATGTAATCTTGGATGACCTGAGAGTGCCTCATATTAGAGCATACTAGCTCCCAATCCTGTAAGAATTCATATGGTTCTTCAGCAACATTACCATGAAATTGTGGCAATTGGCTCAAGACACGTGGCTTCAGTTCATAGTGTGTTTCTGGTTTGAGAGGCTGCAGATAATTTCTCACTCTGTACTGGCCAGGGTTGTAAGCGGCTTCCATTAGCGGTTCTCCCCCTGCATTCATTTGCTCTATTGTTCTCTCAGTAAAAGCCGTTGTTGCTCAAATGCGGCCAATCTTGCCAAAATCGTATGCATCGGGTCTTCATTTGGTTCATCTTCGTGATCTGTAAGTTCTCCTCTTCTTCACCTTCAGAATATAACGGATTTGAGTTAATAGAGTGGAAAGAATTTGAACCAGAACCATTGAGGTAAGAGTTTTCCTCGATGTGTTTCGGAGAGAGAGAAACAGTGTGGGTTTAACCTCCTTCAAGAAAGAAGAAGGAATCGTAGGAATATGGTTCATGGGAAAAATGCCCCCGAACCCAAGGTGGTCCGGAGTAAGAGTGTCTCTAAACCTTTGAGATTGGTAAGTTTGTGGAGGTCAGTGGAGGGTTCGCGGAGTCCAAACAAAAAATACCACAATCTTCTATTCTCAATTTCAAATGATTTGAAAGAGTTTTACGATTCATAATTCAGGCACAAGTGTGCAATATTCGATGATTACCCTGAGTCTACACCCAAAACAAACACAATACAAATCCTTGTTTCACAAACTCACACAGTGAAGACCAAAAGAGTTCGGCCAATTATCTTGTTAATTTTAACTGGTGATAATTCCAATCTTGCAAACGTTTAAGTGAGTTGTTAGGTGCCTGTATTTCCCTACCGACTGGCTCGAATTCTTACGAGTAGTTTCACCTACTTTCAGCCAGTATGGGTATAAGTACGGACCGTAAAACGACTACCCTTGTTACTTAAGGAAGGAGCTTCACACAATTTCCTTTAAACCACCCACTCTGTTAAGGAAATTCGGACCGTTTACCGGCTACCTGTAGATCCTCACTGAGAAGTAGCTAATCGGTTTTGTAGAATCAATAGTCAATATGAAAATCCTGCCTTGGCTCTATCCTAGTGCACGTCTCTCTCCTCTCTCCAAGATAAAAGAATACAAGGTCATGGTTGCTCTCTCGCAAAAATTCTTGATTTTATGAGTTAATTAAAGTCAGCTTTGTTTAGCAGTCCCAATTTTAATTAGGTGATCACTTGAAAATTTAAGGTGAGCACAAATGCACGTCTACCGTCCAATCCCAATTTCCTTTTAAAATTATGTGATAAAATAGGAGGGAGAAATTCGGGAAAAGCCGATGCACGTGAAACAATGTATATGTTCAGAAAGAAGATTTACAGTGATTCCTCGCAATCTCCATGTGGGATGCAATATAAGAATTGAAAGATTAATCTATATGAATGCAACTCGATGAAAAACCACACCTACCAGAAAGTTCTACTAGTCGGGAAGAAATGAGTTAAATTTTTGACTAAATTGAATGATCTAATGCACGTCTTGATTAAAGTGAAGTGTGGTCCTAGGTTCTACAAGCACAGTCAAATATTAAAAGCTCTAATAACCGTACGCGCAGGTCTATCCTAGGCGCCACTCAAGTCGGGTCCCACCCTCACGGGAGAGGGAACATGACACGACACACCACAAAAATAGTTCAAGGTCTTGTTACACACCTGAGAGTCCAAACAGACATTGCTATAAATGAGCAATTAATTATAAAAATTAAAATTGCAAAAATAAATCCTAGACTCTACGCTCTCTCACGACTCGGCTCGATCTTAATTTTTAATACAGCTTTTCGGAAGTTGGTGAAGATGCGTTGGTTCTCGAAAACCACTCCACGTACGTCGGGTACCTTGTAAGAAAAATAAGAGACAAAGTGTACGAGAGTGAGAAAAAATTAACAAAAAATAAGAAAATAAATGCTAGAAATAAAATAAATGCAAAGAGAAAAAAATGGATAATTTACAATGAAAATTCGGGGGTCAGACTACTCAAATAAAGAAAACCGAACAAAAAAAAATTTTAGACAAAAAACTAAGCCGTTTGCCTCTCCGGCAACGGCACCATCTGACGAGTCCAAAGATGCCCTATTTAATTATCGTGAATTATTGAGCATTTCAATTAATTTCGTTTCGTTGTAGGCGGGCAATCGGAATCAGTGAAGAAATAACCACAATCATTTATTCAATTTTATTCGATGTGGTTTTATGTTTATTTTACTTGGGCAAGTCCCAAGGTCGAACTCAAGGAGGTAAAGGAACAACTTAGAAATTTGTCTATCAAAGTTAGCACACGATTTTCGAGACGAATTTTTTTGTTATTTTTAATGCAATTTGGGATGCAAAATGCAAATTAGGCTAAATTTAGGGACTAAAACGTAAAGACCAATCAAATGATGTTCGAAAAATATGAAAAAATATGCAAGATAAATATTTTATGGATTTTTGAATGCAAAAAATGCAAATTTCAATATTTAATAATAATAAATATTAAATCTATTTATTTTCAAGGGATAAAATTATCCAAGATCTATCACTAGGTGATCGATCTCAGAAAAATCCTAAATCTCAAAAATACAGTTTAATGTTTATTAAAAATTAAATATTGAAATATGCAAAATGATTTTTATAAGGCAAATCATGCATGCAAATGCAAATCTTTTTGGGCACGATGTAATAAACAACTAATTCTACAATCTATGTTTTCTTGGCAATTTTTATAGCTATGATTAATTAGTTATGAATTTTTAAGCACATAATGGACAAAATATGCATTTTTTCACAAAATAATAAATTATTAATTAACCACAGATTAAAAAAGTGTCAAACATATGCCATAATGCAGAGGATTAATTGAAGCACATCATGCTATTTTTTATAAATAAAATAATGCAATGTAGAGGTTCAAACTAAAGGGGGAACACATGGGTATTACTGCAAATGACAAAAATAAAATAATGCAGGGAGGACTAACTTGTAATTACCGTAACCATGGAGGGGGTAAGTGCAAAATTTCCAGAGGTCACGTGCAACGTACATGACCTCTGGACGGCGGGGGTGCTGCTGTAATTTGGAAGTCCTCCGAGGGCTTCTTTGCAAATTCTCCACTCTCCCACGTGAATATCATGTGTGGGGGTCTTCTAGAAATAATATGTACCTTGGGGGCTTGGCTGCGAATGTATTAGGCAACACACGAGAAGCACGTGATAACAGGCGGAGAAGCGGTTGGATGGTTGTCGAGGTGTAGGCCGGTGATCGGCGGGGCTCGTTAGTGGATATGGTAGTGGAGCAGAGGAGAGCGCGTGACTGACACACGGCTGGTGAACGACTGTGGAGCGGGGGTGGTGCAGCGGTCGGGCGTGACTACAGAAGTAGCGTTGTAGATGAAGCTCCTGGAAACAGTTGGAGGCACGGAGCGATTGGCGGTTCTGCAAAGGAGGCTCCGGCTATCAATGAAGTGAAGGCACGAATGAGTCGTTGCGCTGTGTCGAAGACGTGCAGGTGGAGATGATGATGTCGCTGGTTCGACGGGGTGATCGGAGCTGGCGCAACAGGCATCGGGGCCCAATGCGACGATCTTGAGGTCATGGTCTCTGATGGAGGCGGAGGCGAGGCAGAAGTGGTGGTGTCGTTCGACGGAGGAAAGTGGTTGTAAGATGGTAGGATATCGATGTATCGGGTGTAGACTCAAGCTCGAAGAAAGTGCGAGAGATGGAAAAAAGATGAAGTGATCGGAGATGGATGGAGTACCTGGAGAATGGGGCTCGATGACGTTGGAAGGCTGGAGCAGAGCAAGCGAGTTACACTCACGTTGCAACAGCCGCTAGCGGCTGCATCTCACGGGCGAAGGAATATTCCTAGGTGGTTCTGTCACCACCACCTGTTGGAGTCCCTAGTTATGGTTGATGATCAGCGGATGGGAGTGGAGAGGGGTGGCGTCGATGGTTTTATAGGGATTCGGAGAGGGATGCCGGATCGGGAAAGGGATAGGAGACGAGGGAGAAAAGGATTTGGCGATTGGGAATTGCGCGAGATCTCCATTGAGATCAGACGAGGATCTGGTTTCAGGGGATCTGTGTGATTGATCGACAGTGGCGCTAAGATGGAAGGCGGGCGGCGAGGATTTTGGAGGTGCGGGCGACCGTAGAAGGAAAGGGGAGGTGTCCGATATTTGCGGGCGAAGCAACAAGATCTGCGGAGAAGATTGGGGGCGATGACGCAAACGAGGGAGGAAGGAGAAGCACAGGTGTCGTCCGATCGGCCGAGATCGGATGGCCCTGATCTCCCCACATGGCAGCAAGAGGAGGGGTCAGCTGAGCACGTGCAGGGCACGCACGAGACCTTTTATTTTTTTAATAATCTTATTGTAATTTTATTATTTTTTTTTATAAAAATGAAATATAAATACCTCCACAAAATGGGTGACACATGGCGGCTCCAGGAGCTACCATGTGTCAGCCCCAGAAAAATCGAAAAAATAAATACATTGATAAATACTTAAAAAAATAGCTAATGACCTCAGATCGAAAAAATTTCTTCATGAGAGTTTCTCGTATCGATGAGATCTACAACTTTCATGAAGAAACCAAAACCAAAATCGATCAGTTGTGCAAAGTGATATCTTTGGGGTATCCCATGTACATAGAATACCTTGATTTTTGGGTTTTATATTTTTATCATTTTTAAACCAGATAAAAATCCGAAAAAATACAAAAAATCAGAGATAAATATTTACATATTAATCTAATATTTTGGATTTTTATTAAGTAAGAAAAATAAGAAATAAAACAGAATGTGAAAAAGTCAATTTTTGTACAGACAGTTAGTGAAGACTCAGACTTAGTTAATTTCTTTGATTTCAAGCTTAGTTTGGATTTGGATTTTTGCGCATTTTAATGAAACTTTTATCAAAGACGACAAATGAAAATGAAATAAAATAAAATGGATTAATTATGCACATAAAATATTAGGTCAAAAATCGCTAAAATACAAAATGTACCAAAGAGGCCCAAAACCCAACTTTCATATATGAGCTCTGATTCACTTGAACTTGGTCTTGTTTTGAAGGTACTTGAATGTACATTAGTTCAAAAGTAGGATCAAATCAGACACTGGATGAGGAAGATATTGAGGTTTTAGTCCGGAAATCCTATAACTAGGGTTTGGGTTTTCTTTCCACTTATTTAGATTAGAGATTTTTTTGTATTTTTCATTTGTTCTTGTCAGTGATATGTACACAATGGAATGGTTTTGGGTCAATTGGATTTAGCTTGAATTAATTAAAAATTAGGAAAGTTAGGCTAATTAACAAGTCATTTTGGTTGGGATTTTTGGCTTCTTATTTTGTGCAACAATAAGTGATAAATGTGATTCTTATCAAAACATGCATGAATGCTAATTATGCAATATAAATGAATAAATGCCAGTGAATTTTAGGTATTTGAGCTTAATTCATGACTTTTAGAGTAATGAATCTGAGATTCATCATGGGCATTGAGTGGCATCGAAGACTGGACTTTTGATTTCATTTCTGACTATACATGCATGCATCAATAGATTCAATGACGAGACTGCCATGATCGACTTGCACTAGTTTTTCGCTATCTACCTCTGATTTTGAGCACCTTGGACTTAAGAGAAATTCTACAAAATTGTTAGGTGCTTGTATGCAAAAAATCCAAAAAAAAGTGAAACCCAAAAATCTAAAACAAGGGAACTGCTAAATAAACTTTGACCTTAATTAAAATCTGTAATGAACTTCATTGCCGTGGGTTCATAAAGACCTCATTCTTTTTAGGTACCTTAGGAGGGGACCAAAACCTCTCCCACGAGCGAGGCATGTCCCGCTAAAGATTAGAGCCAAAAATCGAGTATGTAACTAACGTGTGTATCACGTGAATTTATGAAGTACTGGTGCTTCTATCGTACGTGACCGACTAGGACCCTATCAGCGATGGTGTTCCTGCCTTGTGTGGAACATCGACTTGGTCCGAAGTACTGAGTTTAGGCCATGCCCTCACGAATGTGTCTGTCTCATCGATTTGCATCCGAGTAGCTCCTTGCATGCTCATGGGTGATTCCGTTGCGAGCGAGGTTCGAAGTAGTGGTTTTGCCTATCGATTTCCTCCCTCTATTTCTTTGGCTGAGTAGGGATCTAGGAAGGGTTACAAGGACCTCAAAAAGTGCAGACTATATGTTACAAAGGAGGAAGACAAGTACGAGATACTTTTCCGTTAGTACTCTCACTCCTATAGGGTTAGCGTGCCAAGGACTTGTTATAAGATATGTCTGAAATAGCAACTCTGAAAATGAAAAGATAAAAATAGTTGATTCTTTAGGTCTTCACATTGTGTTGAGTTGGTGAACCCAATTTTATATTGTGCTGAATGGATCTAGTTTAAGGTTCAAAGATCAAGTCATGTGTACCTGCGCAAATTTTGTCATATGTGTCTTCTCTTTGACCCTATGTTCATTTCGAGCCTTTCTACTATTTTGCACTCTTTTTGATTTCTCATTGATCACCATATCATTCTTCCCGCATCGATCCTCTCGTGCTTCACGATGACAATTCATGGATGGTTTAGTTGGGACTCCGCCGACATCCACATCGATTCCATTGACTGGGCATCGTCAATAATTCGAGGAGATTCTCGAGAACTCAGTTTGGACCATGCAAACTGATTTCCATACTCCTCATTTTCTTTCCACTTTCCCTTATCTTCTAATAAACCAGTGCCACTCTTGTCCCACTACCATCACTTGTAAATAGAGGTCGATTTCAGTCTACATCTTTTTTCTCCATTCACGACTATCTGGTATTTACCCTAATCTCAGATTAATCACAACATCTGGTATTCAATTTTTAGTGATCCAATTGAGGTTCTCTTACAATGCAGAAAGAAGCCAGTTCCAGTGTTGGATCCCAATACAGAGTTCATCTCCTCAAATTCAGATCCAGAAATGGCTCCCCAGATAAAGGGCAAGGGGCAACAACTGCCCTAGTCAAAGCAGGGCCAAGCGCCCGACCACAATTAGGTGAACGCTCAGTTGCTGGCTTCCATCCAAGCCATCCATCAGCAATTGATGGAACAAGCCCTCGTGTAGACTGCCTTCCAAGATATACTGAATGACATGAGGAACCGACCAACATGAGAAGGAGGTAGGGAAAGACCCTGTGATGATCCAGAAAAAGAAAAGGAACCAAGAAATGAGAACACAAATCCCACACTAATGGAAACATATAATCCTGGAGACAACCATATGATCGAATGGGTTCGCATCCCTCTGGTCTATGCTGACTTCGAGCTCAAGCCCCAGTTCCTTGCGCTCCAACCCTCATTTCACGAGAATACCAATGAGGAGACCTACATTCTCTTAAAGCAGTTCTCTCACATCTACAGAACCACCCACTGCCCTAACAATCCATTAGGTGTAGTTAAGATGACTATGTTCCCCTTCAGCTTACAAGACAATGCCTTATACTTGGTCAATCATTTGGGAAAGGTCGTGACGACTTGGTTGTGTTCCTTCACAAGTTTTACCCTCTCGGACACTCAATCAGAAGCAAGCCAGGATCATCAACTTCACTCAGGCTACTCACGAGTCAAATGATGAAGCGTGGGAGCGATCCATTGAGCTGCAGGAGAAGTGCTCCCACCACGAGTACCGAAGACCAATTTGGCCCAACACTTCTTCAGAGGCTTGAATGTAGAGAGCCAAATACTACTCGATGTTTCCTACTGGGGATCCCACTTTAACAAAGATGAAGATGTAGTATGACATATCTTTTGAATAAACGGATGAGGGAGAGGACGCCCTATCTTCATCACATAGTTATCAGAGACAACCTTGGGTCCTATATAAGCCAGTCCACATGGCAACATCCCACGGGGTAGAGAGAGATGAGAGATCCAACCTCAGCATCATTGAGGGCCATCTCTCAAAGGTTGAATCATTGAGAAGAGGTCACAGATCTTGAAAAGCTCGTTGTGATCGAACAGAGGATGCAAAAGTTGGATAAGATGGATCAAAACACCAAGCAGCTGGAGCTGCTAATGAACACCATCAATTCATGCCAGGCAGAGACACCATTGTCAGAGACTCCTGCTGAGAAGAAGGACGAACCATCACTGCTACATCATCCTCAGTCGAGTTAGCAGCAACCGGTGTTTCAGCACGTGTACTACGTGCAGGCACCCGAGCAGACCCCGCTGCAACAATAGATGGTTGTAACATCCGGTTTTCAATCAAACCCGGACCCGATCCGATTGGATCCGATTAACCCAATAAAGTTGTTGGGCAATGCCAAACAACTTAAATCGATCAATAGATCGTGAATCAAAAGTCGTTCGGGTGAAATCAACCAAAAATCGACCGCATCATAATGCGCGCCGCGAAAAGCCGCAGCGCAAATTCGGAAATCCCAAAATAAACCGAGACCGTCATTAGATCCGATTCGATGAAACAAGACCAACGGAATTGACCGTTCGTCAATCGGAGGTCGTTTGATATTTTTTAAATCACAAAATTTAATCTTAACCAAAAAAACCGTATCCGAATATTTCGGGTATTCCAAACCCGATCAAAAGTATATTAATATTATACTCATATTGATCGTCGTTCAGTAACAATCAAAACGAGATATTGTGTGTTGAAATCCGAGGTTCGATGCTCGATTACGGTCAACTTTAAGTGTGTCAAATAAGAAGAAGAAAATTTTGGTTCAAAAAAATACATTATATAACATAGCAGACTACAGTCTGCTCGTTAAAAAAAATTAATGTGATTTCCAATTGCCTGTACATCTATACAGGCTTTACTGTTAACAATTGCCACATTAACAATTAAAGCCCCACTTGGCATCTTGCCGTAAACACCATCCTTATTCTTTTCTATATATTCCTTTTCCAAACCCCACGTCAAGGGCTTCATCTCTTACCTTTCTTTCCTTTCAATTCTCCCTCTTTTCCTTCTCTCTTGTCCAACGAAGGAGACCCATTTCTGAAGTTGTGGTTCTCTCTTGCCTGCAACTACAATCCAAGCTCAAGACAAGGGGATTTCTGCTCCAAATTGAAGCCAATCTGGAAACAATTGCTGCAGCCAAGAGACTATTGTTCTTTGCCCCAATTTTTTTTCCAACCCTTGCATGCAAATTTGATCTCAAAACTTTGAGATCTCAGGGTACCTCCCTCCCCTCCTCCTTGTTTCCATGCATGCTATTTTACTTAATTATAAACACAATCCATGTCTAAATTCTCCTTGTTGCCATGCATGTCTAATTACACTTCTCCTTTATTGACTATTGTGTAAATTACACACAAAATTATTTCAACTTTTAAAATTCAGAAATTTCATCCCTGATATGTTTTGAGAGAACTTAAGGGGTGGCATGAGATTTTTTAAAAGCTCTTGATAGGCTCTTAAATATCAAAACTTAGAGAACGAGATTTGGGTAAAAATTTGGCATATGTTTGCTACTCAATTGAAATAAAAATATTAAAGTACTAATTAAAGGATACATACAGTAAACTGTCATGTTTTCAAAAAAAGGGTTCTGTTTTCTGGTACGGATGGGAAAATATATGTATATATTAAAATTTCTGGATTATAAATTGTAACTGCATAAACTGTTGTAAAAAAACATAAATATATAATAATGAAATTGGTTGAATGTAAATTTCTGACATGTACATAGGCTGCTTGAAATTTAAAAAAAACAACTTAAATAAATTTGGTTCTATTTACTTACTGCTAGAGTTGGGTTTAAAAATAAAAGATCAATATTTTAATTATAAATAATTCTTAAATTAAATTTTTGTGATTCAGGATCTGGTGTGGTTCAAAACCAGACCCCGGTTGCCAGTGAAAGAATGTAGATTGGCCTAAGAATGGAGACTCTGTTGTGGCTAAGCTATTCACCTAATAATTCAATGGAAATCTGTTAAGGTATATAGATTCGAGTAAATTCCGAGAGAGAATATTATGCCTAAATTTGTGGCTATGAGCATGATGATACATAACACAATCATTTGGATGTGCCTTCACCCAGAGAGACTATGCAATGAGTTGAATACATACATACATACCTATATATATATATATTGCTGATTTTTGGATGAGCATCAAACTATGGTGTTCATCTATGGGAGCTTAGTTATTGATGAGATTAGAAAGTCGTTGGATTGGAAGAATGCTCTAGTCTCTTGAGCATGTTAGAAAAATTATCATGTTTACAAGTGTGAGATGCCAGAGAATGTGGTACATGATACTGAAAATATGTGGTCTTTGCGACTTGGAAGGGTTTGTGTCAAGTGTAAAAAAGGGGGGGGGTGGGGACTATTGCCAATAACATGACAGTAGTGTACTAAATAATGGTTGGAACATTTTGGGTTTTCAATAAACATCAGATATGTAAATCCAGAATCACAAGGTTAAAGAAAAAGAAGAGAAGATGAGATTTCAATCAGCAAACTATTTCTATCATTGATTCCAATTGTAAATGGTTATTTTAATTCATGATTTTGCATTCTTTTAAGAGTCTTCTCATAATAAAATAAAGAGGATTCTAATCATTTCGATCAACTCAAATCTTCATCCCTCATTTTGGGTATCATGATAAAAACTAGGTGTATACATCATATAATAGATCATCTGGTCAATATACACATTTATCTCATTCATGAATGATGACCCAGATATATTGTTTGATGAGTATCATTAATATCATACATTAATGCCGGTCACGCCGACCTTTACACCTGATCGTGCGAGGGCGCGGTGACCCTCAACTGGGAGGGGGAATAGGAAGCCCAGTTAGGGCAGGAGCTGCCAAGTGCGCGGGTCTAGGATCTTAATCCCTTTTCGGTTTTTACGCGAGCTCGCAGTGTTTTTACGCCTCGTTGGGATCCCGACTTTAGACCAGTTTCACTGACCCTCTATTTTAGGACACCCAGGCGGGGGATCCTCGATTTTTCAGTTTTAAGTACGAGCTCGGTTACCCGTACTAGTCGGGCTGTTTTCTAGAGCGACTTTTCCGGGAAGTCTCTCTCACCCGTCTCAGTGGCGTAGTTTGGGAATAGACATATCCCTCTATTGGACCGCGCTTCCAATTAGAGGGCGAGATGGAAGAGCCTTTTGTTTGCTTCTTCACCGCTTGAGTTTTACTTTCGCCAACAGACTTGGCGATTCTGCATTCAGATCATCCATATCTATATCTACATCATCTAGAGTTACATCTGAGATAATAAAAAGTTAGATTTGGAGAGATTAAAATCAAAAGTAGTATTTATAGGAAATGACTATCCATTTGACTTGAGAATCAGGTAAATCTATAAACATTTCCAATTCCATCTATCACATCGACAAGTCCATAGATATTATATCTGGTCAATATGAATATATATATATATATATACTCTCACAAATAGGAAGATTTAGTCACAAAATAAACAAGTTGTATATGAAAAATGCTGGAATCATGGGTGCTTAGGGGAATTGATTACAAGTCTGAAAACCTTTTTACTTACGCAAGTAGATGTGAACTTTACCGGTTCTACCTTTCTACTTGCTCTCTTTTACACTTAGTAAATTATTGCTTATTTATTTTTAAACTACGATTGGTATTCACAATTGTGACTCCTCTTCTTCCTTGCACACATGGCAGGCAACAGGCTTGTTGATTAGTAGCTCTTCATGCTTCCAGGAGTCAGGGTATACACCAGACGGTATGGTTTATTTTGTCTCAGTTTTTTATTCACATTATAATGTAAGTGCTATTTGTTCTGTACTACATTTTGGGATACATGGTGTATACTGAAAGATTCTTGTACATGATGTAAAATGATATGGAAATTAATGAAATGAGATTTTGATACCATTTGTCTCTATTAGCTTGTGATTGTGAATGTGAATGTGAATGTCATATGTAGCTTCAGCGCGAAAAAGTTCCCTATTTTTTTGTAAATTGTGCGATCTTGTGTGAATGGAATGCCGCGAAAATAGCGTAAACGGGCACCCAGATCCTAAGGGATTCACAATTTGGTATCATAACAGTGGTACCCCGATACGCACATTCGCGATATTATAACTCCGATCGCATTAAGTTCTCGAATAGCGACTGTCTTCCAACTTGTCATGAGTCCGAGAAGGGAATTATGACATTCAGATTCAATCATCACAGTTGTCACCAATTTCATTAATTTTCATATTATATCCCAAGAAGAGAAAAAGCATATATCATATTATCTGCGAACAATAAACTTTATGACTAATAAATGGTTCTCATGCAGAGCCATGGCATCCCGACTAGGTCAGGAGACGGTTGACCAGTTGGCACGTATACTAACTGCCCTCACCGACCTCCAGCAGCAGCAGGCTGCCATGCGAGGTCAGCAGGAGCAGATTTTGGCACAGCAGTCTGAGATTGCCGACAGACAGACATATATAGAGATGAGGTTTGAGGACCTATCAGATTTCACGTACCATCCCTCACAGGATGAAACACGGCAGGACTAGCACCAGTCTGTTGAGGTTGAACAACCTCACCCTGATGATCCACTAGAGGACATACCAGAGCATGGAGCTGAGGAGGATAGAGACTTTGACAGGGAGAAGAACCATGTTGATTTTGCAGACAAGGACACACATGAGTACGCTGCCATCCATAGGCATCAGTCGGTCTTCACATCTTACCAGCGGGCCAACATACCTTTGTTCGAGGGCACAGGTACATCAGATGTTGCTGAGCAGTGGCTGAAGAGAGTGATGAAGGTGCTCAGGATGATTTGCGCGCCACGAGACACGTGGCTATCTTTTATTGAGTATTCATTGACGGACTTTGCCGAGAGATGGTGGGAATCCGTACTATCTGAGTTAATAGGCCGAGATCCTACATGGGATGATTTCGAGACGAAGTTCAGAGCCCACTTCTTTTCTGCGAAGTGGAAGAGTCCCAGCGCCGACTTTTTGCAGAGCTTCGTCAGGGACAGATGACAGCCAGAGATTACTTTATTCGATACACAAAGTTGTCACGACATACATGAGCGACGAGCGCATTTCCAGAGGAGAATCTGGAAAAGTTCATTGGCGGCATGCGAGAGGAGGTGCAGGAGAAGCTGGCTGGACTACATGTCACTTCCATCTCCGAGGCTACCGATGCTGCAGAGAAGTTTGAGGACATCAGAGGGAGACGTTTCGGGAGCTCGTCTGGAGTTGCACCTAAACCGCGGAGATCTTTTGGACCAATACGTCAACCATTTCAGTAGCAGAGGTCAGGCAGACGGTTTCGACCTACAGGATCGACATTCTCAGGCAGTGCTCGCTCTTCTCCATCGACTACTTTAGGAGGAGCACTTGCAGGTCGTGGCATAGAGTCTGCTCGACCATCTGGGTTGCAGCGAGCAGATATACCACCTGCAGGGCCAGCCCGGAGCACGGACACAGCTACTCCATCTACTCGATCAGTCCGGTGTTACCGATGTCACGAGTGGGGACATTATCGATCACAGTGCCCACAGGTTTCTAGTGAGCCTCAGCCACAACCTTTACAGTCACAGCCCCATACACAACATTCAGGGAGTTTCCGTGGCAGGAACTCCAACTTCAGGCGACAGCAGCAGAGACAGACTCAGAGTGTGGCAGGATCCAGTGCTGCGCCAGCCGGGCAGGGGCAGTTACATGTTGTTACTGAGGAGCAGGCACGCTCAGCAGCTACTGTAGTGAAAGGTATGGTCTCTGTCTTGGGCCGACCTTTCCATGTTTTATTTGATTCTGGTGCGACACACTCTTTTCTTGCTTCGAGGCTACTAGCTTCTTTAGATAGAGTAGCAGAGACATTATCTTCTCCATATCACATTCGAGGGCCAGGTGGCCAGTCGTTTATTATTTCCCTGATAGTCAGACACTTTCCAGTACTGATTGGCAGTCACGAGATGATCGCAGATTGTTTACTCTTACAGCTTGATGATTTCGACTTGATTTTGGGCATGGATTGGCTATCTACTCATCATGCACTAGTTGATTGTTTTAGGAAGACAGTTGTCTTCAGGATTCCAGGTTTACCCGAGTTCACCTTTGAGGGTACTATACATGACTCCACCATGGAGTACATTTCAGTGTTGCGAGCTCAGCGACTTGTTGATCAGGGTTGTGATTCATACCTTGCATTTGTTCGGGAGGTATCTGATCAGGAGCCGATGACACAGGACATCAGACTAGTGTCTGAATATCCAAATGTTTTTCCAGATGAGCTACCAAGACTACCTCTTGAGAGAGAGATCGAGTTCGATATCACATTGCTACTAGATACACAACCGATCTCTATGGCACCACATCGGATGGCACCGGCTGAGTTGAGGGAACTGAAGGTGCAGCTACAAGAGTTACTTGACTTGGGATTCGTGAGGTTGAGCACTTCACCTTGGGGTGCTCTGGTTCTATTTGTCAAGACGAAGAATGGATCCATGAGATTATGCATCGATTACAAGCAGCTGAACAAGAGAACGGTGAAGAACCGTTATCCTTTGCCACGCATCGATGATTTGTTTGACCAGCTCCAGGGATCTTTGGTGTTCTCGAAGATCAATCTTCGCTCATGTTACCATCAGCTGAGGATTCGAGAGTCTGATATTCTGAAGACTGCTTTCAGGACTCGCTATGGACACTACGAGTTTGTGGTGATGCCGTTTGGGCTCACCAATGCACCTGCGGCTTTCATGGATATGATGAACATGATCTTCCATCCATATTTAGACAAATTTGTGGTAGTGTTCATCGATGATGTACTCATCTACTCGCGGAATGAATGGGATCATGCGAATGATCTACATATTGTCTTGTATACACTACGGGAGCACAAGCTGTATGCTAAGCTGAGCAAGTGTGAGTTCTGGTTATCCCAGGTCTCATTTCTCGGACATGTTATTTCTAGAGCAGGTATCGCGGTTGATCCTGCGAAGATTGAGGCAGTCATGTCTTGGGAGCAGCCCAAGACAGTTACTCAGATTCGGAGCTTCCTCGGATTAGCGGGTTATTATAGACGCTTCGTCAGCGGATTCTCATGCATTGTTTGCCCTCTGACATGGTTGACACAGAAGGGAGTCCCATTCTTTTGGGACGATTCATGTGAGCAGGCCTTCCAGACACTGAAGGAGAGATTGACTACAACACCTATTCTTGCTCTTCCTTTAGGCACTCTGGACTATGCAGTCTACACAGATGCATCTGGAGAAGGTCTAGGAGCAGTGTTGATGCAGAGAGGACAAGTGATTGCTTATGCATCACGACAGTTGAGACCACACGAGCAGAACTACCCCACACATGACTTGGAGTTGGCGGCAGTTGTCTTCGCCTTGAAGATCTGGCGCCACTACCTATATGGGGTGAATTTTGATATCTTTACAGACCACAAGAGTCTGAAGTACATCTTTGATCAGAAGGAGCTGAACATGAGGCAACGCAGATGGCTCGATCTACTGAAGGATTATGATTGCACGATCTCTTACCACCCCGGTAAGGGAAACATGGTAGCTGATGCACTTAGCAGGAGAGCGCATGCTGATGGTACGACGAACTGTCTATATACATGGGATACGCTCCCGCTTTGACTGACTGGTATCCTCAAGAGAGCGCATCCATTTCTACCGCCGTGCCTCCACGATACAGTAGTCTTTGGGATCGTATTGTAGAAGGCCAGAAGACCAATCCTTGGATCCGAGATAGATACATGCGCACCGTCAAGGACGAATTTGATGATTTTGTTGTGATGGAGTCTATTTTATGGAAGGCAGGTCGGGTCGTTGTACCCAATGACGAGCAGCTATGCAGAGACATTCTGGATGAGGCACACAGTTCACGGTTATCTATCCATCCAGGCAATACGAAGATGTACCGTGATCTGCGTCGACATTTCTGGTGGGATGGAATGAAGCGCGATGTAGCGCAGCATGTCAGCAGATGCATGACCTGTCAGATGGTCAAGGCTGAGCACAGAAGACCATCAGGATTACTACAGTCTCTCCCCAATCCCGAGTGGAAATGGGAGAGCATTTCTATGGATTTTATCACAGGTCTGCCGAAGACCCCGGGTGGCCATGATTCTATTTGGGTCGTTGACCAAGTCAGCCCATTTCATACCTGTCAACATGACTTACACTCCATCTAGATTGGCCAAGCTGTATGTGCAGAACATCATCAGACTACATGGTATACCACGCGAAGTGGTGTCTGACAGGGATTCGAGATTTACGTTGCATTATTGGCATTACTTCATGTCAGCACTACAGACAGAGCTGAAGACGAGTTCTGCATATCATCCACAGACTGACGGTCAGAGTGAGCGCACCATTCAGACACTAGAGGATTTGCTTTGCGCTTGCACTTTGGAGTGGAAAGGGTCCTGGAAGGACCATCTGCCATTAGTGGAATTCACGTACAACAACAACAACTATCACTCCAGTATTGGCATGGTACCATTCAAAGCCCTATACGGGTGGAGATTCCTCACACCCCTCAGTTGGCGTGAGGTAGGTGATCATGCTCTTTACTCCGTGGATCTCTTGGAGGAGACTGCGAGAGCTGTTGATCTTGTGAAACGGAGGCTTCTGACGGCACAGAGCCGCCAGAAGAGCTATGCAGACCGTCGGAGAAGAGATTTGGAATTTCAGGTATCCAATCTTCTTCTCTTTCTTTTATTACAAACTTAACTTGATATCATACTAAGAACATTCCTATAAATTTCAGGTCGGAGATTGGGTATTTTTGCGAGTATCTCCCATGAAGGGAATATAGAGATTTGGCATTCGGGGCAAATTGGCACCACGATATGTTGGACCATTCGAGATTCTTGCTCGTGTGGCCTACCGGGTTGCCCTTCCTCCACATCTATCAGCGATTCACGATGTCTTCCACGTATCCAACTTGAGGAAGTATGTGCATGACCCTCAACACGTCATCAGTTATGAGAATCTTGACGTGGAACCAGATCTGACTTATGAGGAGAAGCCAATCCAGATACTTGACCATGCTGTGAAGAAGCTTCGCAGCAAAGAGATTTCATTGGTCAAGGTTTTGTGGCACCATCACGGAGTTGAAGAGGCGACATGGGAAACCGAAGCCGACATGCGGGCACGATACCCGCAAATTTTCTGAGGTAATGAGCAAAACAAGCTTTTGTAATTAAATATATGTTCAAATATATGGCTTGTTTTCTCTTTGAGGTTTTTATGGGTTCAAAACCCTTTGAGGTTTTATGGCCATATGAAATCCAAACAAGAACATCTAATGATCTTGACTCGAGTCTCGAGGATGAGACTCCCTTTGAGTTTTTTTAATTGTAACATCCAATTTTCAATCAAATCCGGACCCAATCCGATTGGATCCGATTAACCCAATAAAGTTGTTGGGTAATGCCAAAAAATTAAATCGATCAATAGATCGTGAATCAAAAGTCGTTTGGGCGAAATCGACCAAAAATCGGTCGCATCATAATGCGCGCCGTGAAAAACCGCGACGCAAATTCGGAAACCTCAAAATAAACTGAGACCATCATTAGATCTGATTCGACGAAATAAGACCAACAGAATCGACCGTTCGTCAATCGGAGGTCGTTTGATATTTTTTAAATCACAAAATTTAATCTTAAAAAAAACCGTATCCGAAAATTTCGGCTATTCCAAACCCGATCAAAAGTATATCAATATTATACTCATATTGATCGTCGTTCAGTAACGATCAAAACAAGATATTGTGCGTCGAAATCCGAGGTTCGATGCCCGATTACGGTCAACTTTAAGTGTATCAAATAAGAAGAAGAAAATTTTGGTTTAAAAAAATAAATTATATAACATAGCAGACTAGAGTCTACTCATTAAAAAAAGAAAATTTAATGCAATTTCCAATTGCTTGTACAGTTGTACAGGCTTTACTGTTAACAATTGTCACATTAACAATTAAAGCCCCACTTGGCATCTTATCGTAAACACCTTCCTTATTCTTTTCTATATATTCCTTTTCCAAACCCTACGTCAAGGGCTTCATCTCTTACCTTTCTTTCCTTCAATTCTCCCTCTTTTCCTTCTCTCTTGTCCAACGAAGGAGACCCATTTCTGAAGTTGTGGTTCTATCTTGCCTGCAACTACAATCCAAGATCAAGACAAGGGGATTTCTGCTCCAAATTGAAGTCAATCTCGAAACAATTGATGCAGCCAAGAGACTGTTGTTCTTTGCCCCAATTTTTTTCCAACCCTTGCATGCAAATTTGATCTCAAAACTTTGAGATCTCAAGGTACCTCCCTTCCCTCCTCCTTGCTGCCATGCATGCTCATTTTACTTAATTATATGCACAATCCATGCCCTAAATTCTCCTTGTTGCCATGCATGTCTAATTACACTTCTCCTTTATTGACTATTGTGTAAATTGCACACAAAATTATTTCAACTTTTAAAATTCAGAAATTTCACCCCTGATATGTTTTGAGAGAACTTAAGGGGTGGCATGAGATTTTTTAAAAGCTCTTGATAGGCTCTTAAATATCAAAACTTAGAGAACGAGATTTAGGTAAAAATTTGGCATATGTTTGCTACTCAATTGAAATAAAAATATTAAAGTACTAATTAAAGGGTACATACAATAAACTGTCATGTTTTCAAAAAAAAGGGTTCTGTTTTCTGGTACGTTTGGTAAAATATGTGTATATATTATAATTTCCGGAATATAAATTGTAGCTGCATATACTGCTGTAAAAACATAAATATATAATAATGAAATTGGTTGAATGTAAATTTCTGACATGTACATAGGCTACAGGAAATTTAAAAAAAAACAACTTAAATAAATTTGGTTCAACTGCTAGAGTTGGGTTTAAAAATAAAAGATCAATATTTTAATTATAAATAATTCTTAAATTAAATTTTTGTGATTCAGGATCTGGTGTGGTTCAAAACCAGACCCCGGTTGCCAGTGAAAGAATGTAGATTGGCCTAAGAATGGAGACTCTGTTGTGGCTAAGCTATTCACCTAATAATTCAATGGAAATCTGTTAAGGTATATAGATTCGAGTAAATTCCGAGAGAGAATATTATGCCTAAATTTGTGGCTATGAGCATGATGATACATAACACAATCATTTGGATGTGCCTTCACCCAGAGAGACTATGCAATGAGTTGAATACATACATACATACCTATATATATATATATTGCTGATTTTTGGATGAGCATCAAACTATGGTGTTCATCTATGGGAGCTTAGTTATTGATGAGATTAGAAAGTCGTTGGATTGGAAGAATGCTCTAGTCTCTTGAGCATGTTAGAAAAATTATCATGTTTACAAGTGTGAGATGCCAGAGAATGTGGTACATGATACTGAAAATATGTGGTCTTTGCGACTTGGAAGGGTTTGTGTCACGTGTAAAAAAAGGGGGATGGGGACTATTGCCAATAACATGACAGTAGTGTACTAAATAATGGTTGGAACGTTTTGGGTTTTCAATAAACATCAGATATGTAAATCCAGAATCACAAGGTTAAAGAAAAAGAAGAGAAGATGAGATTTCAATCAGCAAACTGTTTCTATCATTGATTCAAATTGTAAATGGTTATTTTAATTCATGATTTTGCATTCTTTTAAGAGTATTCTCATAATAAAAAAAGAGGATTCTAATCATTTCGATCAACTCAAATCTGCATCCCTCATTTTGGGTATCATGATAAAAACTAGGTGTATACATCATATAATAGATCATTTGGTCAATATACACATTTATCATTCATGAATGATGACACAGATATATTGTTTGATGAGTATCCTTAATAGCATACATTAATGATGGTCACGGTGACCTTTACACCTGATCATGCAAGGGCACAGTGACCCTCAACTGGGCGGGAGAATAGGAAGCCCAATTAGGGCAGCGGCCGCCAAGTGCGCGGGTCTAGGATCCCAATCCCTTTTCGGTTTTTACGCGAGTTCGTAGTGTTTTTACGTCTCGTTGGGATTCTGACTTTAGACCAGTTCCGCTGAACCTTTGTTTTAGGACACCCAGGCGGGGGATCCTCGGTTTTTCAGTTTTAAGTATGAGCTCGGTTACCCGTACTAGTCGGGTCGTTTTCTAGAGCGACTTTTCCGGGAAGTCTCTCTCACCCGTCTCAGTGGCGTAGTTTGGGAGTAGACCTATCCCTCTATTGGACCGCGCTTCCAATTAGAGGGCGAGACGGAAGAGCCTTTTGTTGGCTTCTTCACCGCTTGAGTTTTACTTTCATCAATAGACTTGACGATTCTACATTCAGATCATCCATATCTATATCTACATCATCTAGAGTTATATCTGAGATAATAAAAAGTAAGATTTGGAGAGGTTAAAATCAAAAGTAGTATTGATAGGAAATGACTATCCATTTGACTTGAGAATCAGGTAAATCTATAAACATTTCCAATTCCATCTGTCATATCGACAAATCCATAGATATTATATCTAGTCAATATGAATATATATACACTCTCACAAGTAGGAAGATTTAGTCACAAAATAAACTAGTTGCATATGAAAAATACTGGAATCATGGGTGCTTAGAGGAACTGATTACAAGTCTGAAAACCATTTTACTTACGCAAGTAGATGTACACTTTACGGGTTCCACCTTTCTACTTGCTCTCTTTTGCACTTAGTAAATTACTGGTTATTTATTTTTAAACTACGGTTGGTATTCACAATTGTGACTCCTCTTCTTCCTTGCACACAAGGCAGGCAAGAGGCCTGTTGATCAGTAGTTGTTCATGCTTCTAGGAGACAGGGTATACACCAGACGGTATTGTTTATTTTGTCTCAGTTTTTTATTCACATTATAATGTAAATGCTGTCTCTTCTGTACTACATTTTGGGATATATGGTGTATACTGGAAGATTCTTGTACATGATGTAAAATGATATGGAAATTAATGAAATGAGATTTTGGTACCATTTGTATCTATTAGCTTGTGGTTGTGAATGTGAATGTGAATGTCATATGTAGCTTTAGCGTGAAAAAATTTCCCTATTATTTTTGTAAATTGTGCGATCTTGTGTGAATGAAATGCCGCGAAAGTAGCGTAAACGGGCACCCGGATCCTAAGGGATTCACAATGGTGGTCTACTAACCAGATTACCTACCATCTTATGATCCAACATTCCCACCACCACCCCTGATACATGAAGGTAATGGTGTCTGGAGCAATGATGTGCAGCTAGCCCGTCCTACTGGACAACCCCAGGGTCAGCCACCAGCTAACTAGCCTTACCACCAACCTCAAGGTGGTTGTTTTGCATAGTCCTTTCAACTTCTGCCTCAGTATCAGAACCACCAATCTCCACAATACCATAACAATTGGAGACAATCGCAGCAGTACCCACAATCGTCGTACCGTCATCAATAGTTGTACCCTCAGCACGCGGCTAGACATTAGCAGCAATACCCTCCTCCTCCATACAAACAGTATTGGCTTCCTCCTCCACCTCAGCATCCATCCATAGTCTCAGCTTCAGCTTCCCCACCAGCAGTAACAGCGTGGTCAGCACGCTGAATTTCTGAGGTGGTTCCCGTGAACTAAAGCCTCGATTGCTTGGCCCAATTAGCGAAGGGTCTAGCAGAGAGAACAAAGAAGCTAGACGACTTGATGGCCACCAAAACTCTTATCCACACCTAGGTTGAAGATAATCCCAATAATTTCAAGAGAAAATAGTAGGTAGAATGTGATGTCCCATCTGTGCCTGTAGAGTCAGTGATTTTGATTTTTCTTTATCTAATACTATTACTCTCAGAAGAGGTTGGACCTTGCCTCTGTCTGTCGCAACCAAAGGGAAGAATAAAACTTCGACAGGAGAATCACCATCTTCTACATCAACCGTGCTGGCTCCAGGTTTGGGTGAGGAAAGAGGAGGAGTCATTCCAGCTGCCATCCACCACCTTCATTGGAAAAAAGAAAAAAATCAAAAAGAATAAAAAAGACCAAAAATATGATAGTAGTTGAAGTGAAAGCCACACCATCCTTGGAGGAGCCAACACCAGCAGTCGATCCAGCTCCGGCCGACGGAGCAGAGACCACACTTTTTGCACATCCACCACCAGCAGCGCCAACATCTCCAGAATGTACACCTTTTTGTAGACCGGAGTCATGTCAATCCACAAGGTAGACTGACATTCGTCGAAGCGACCTCAGACAAAATCCCACTCAATCAAAAATCAACCCACGAATAGATCAAGCAAAGAATAGTACACAATGTGAGTTAAAATTTATTATTCTCCACAACTAGATGTATAGCAAGTAAGTGTGTAGAGATCGAAATACAAAGAGCAAAAATGGTAGCCTATAGTTATTTTTAACCAAAGAGCACTATGTACAAGCATGTCATTCATCATGTATATACATATATAAACATATATTTGTGGGTTTTTAATTTTAATATTTTTAATATTTTTGTTTTATATTTTGTATTTAATTTTGAATTTATAGATTATATTATTTATTTTTTATGTTTTTTATTTAGAATAAGTAATATGTAATATAATAGACTATATATAATAATGGACAATATAGGTATAAATATAACTAAAAATATCCAAAAATTACAGAAATAAATATTTTTGGGTTTTAAATAATTTTTCTACTTTTTTTTATTTTTAGTGAATTTTTCTGGTTTTTATATATTTTTAAAGTCAAAAATAGCTTAAAAGAGGGACTAAATAATAGGGCGAAATCGAAATGGAAATTAAAAATAGAAAACTAAATCCAAAACATTCCAAATCAATTTTAATATATAGGTAGGAATATAAAGAAAATTATAACATAGAAAAAATATTTTTTGATTTTTTAGGAATTTTATTTATTTTTATCAAGGTTTTTGGGGTTTTTTAATTTTTAAGAGTTTTGTTTTTTCTATTTTTTTATGACTTTTATTCTAAAGTCTAAAAATACACAAATAAGCGACATATAATTTTTTAGGATTTTTCAGAAATGATTTTATATTTTTTTTTGGTATTTTAGACACTAGATAGGGATTGATTGTGCTCTAAATGATATTTAGTATTATCAAAAAGGTCCAAAATTGTGAAATAAAAGCATGGCGTGAAACCACAAGCAATCGGGAACACACTCCTTTTTTCATGATTTTTGGAGCACAATAGCTATTTAAAATAAATCCATCAAGCACACAAAAATACAATTGCTGGTAGGGGCATACATGTAATTAAAATAAACTCCAGGGGCCTCTATGCAATTTAACAAAACATATACAACTTAATTAAGAAATTTTATTGGACTGAAATGAAATACAAAAAGTGTCAGCGTTATACTTGCAAAATGGCCACCTCATGTGGGACGACACGTGAGGTGAACTAGCATGGACCTGAATATAATAAACAGAAATTACAAGGGTCGATATGTAATTTCACCATATTTATTTAAACTGCACATTTTACCCTTGAATCGCACTGACCAACGGATCAGATCATTCCACTTGAAGGCATCGGACGATCCAGCACCGTATCGCTTTGCCGTTGGATCAAGGGCTAGGATTAGAAACTGGGCACGATCCTTGATCCAACGATGGCTGCTCTTCAGAAAGAACGGGGAAGAACAAGTCTTCCATCGTCCTTCGATCGTCCCGTTCTCCTCCATCCAGCGGTGTCCGATAGGGTTCTGGGGTTCTGCACTTTCGGATGGATGTCCGCAATGTCTGACGGACTCGGGAAACTCCAGGACCCAATAAAGTGATCTTGGTCGGTCGGCAAAGATGGAGCTCCTGGGGAGTCTCATGTAGAGTCTAAATCGACCCCAGACGGGTATGTTGCCTCTGGGACCTGCATGAAGACATTCCTCGACTCAAAGCGATACACCTCAACCAACAATGAAGCTCTTTTACATAAGAATGAAGGGAGGCGGTGAGGGTCCGACGAGCGGCAGAGTGGGACCCTCGATTCACAGATCGAGGTTCGATCCGGTTGGGCAGATGGTGAGGTTAAGCGGAGAACACGATGGGGTCTAAGATGAGGTGGTCATGGGGAGCAGAACATGCGTGGAACACACGTGAATGGCTAGAGCTCTAGTAGCTCCGGCGATTGCTACGATTTTAAATTACGTTAATCCAAGGCGTACAAAGTTAAACTAAGATCGAAAATCAAACTACGATATCTAAACCTACCTAAGATACTAAATGACTCATCTCTTATACCTGAGGGTCGTTCAGGGAGCAGGGTGGCCGGAGTGCCAACGTGGGGTGCACTCCCGTCCTCCTGGAACCGATCCAGACCTTATGGCAAGTCCTCCTGTCACGAGGATGCCTTGTAGACTTGAGATGGAAGGCTCTAAGATTCAGAACAATGACCAAATAAGAGGAGGAAAATGAAGATGGTTATTTTATAAACAAGGTTGGGCTCCTTTATTTGCCGGCGTCTCTTCATAGATGGCCTAGACCTGATACTCGTCCTTGGCAAAATTGGACCCTCCATACGAGATGTTCACTAGCCCCTAAATCTCCGGTGTCAGCTGATCAATCCCTGATTCTCAATCGTTATTCTTTTATTTTAGCTATTTATCTCGGCAAAACAACATGTAAATACCTATAAATACAATAACATAGCATTAAGCATGCATTTGTTAATATTTGCATAATTAGCATGTATTTGTGCAAAAATAAAAGAATAAAGGAGAAGAAAAAGGAAGGAGGTATTTAGAATAAATACAGAGTGACCCGACCCCCAAGAGAAGGTCAAGCCTTGACCTGATCGCCAAACAAATAAGTAGAGAGAGATATGGCCTACTCTGTGTTGTACATATTACCTACATGTGTAAATTATTATTTTTGACAAAATAAAATTAAAATATTATTTTTACCTCCTTGCATATATTCCTAGAAATAAAACAAAAGAAAATAAAAATCAGAAAATATAAATAAAAATAAAAATAAAACCTCCTCACTTGTAAAAAGCACATATGTGTGTATATATCACATCCCCTATTTTTTTAAACCTATAAATAACTCATAAAAATAAAATAAAAACTATTTTTTACTCCTAAAATTATGTTGAAAAAAATTATAAAATTGGGGTATTTGTGTAAAAATAACAAAATAAAAATAATTGTACGTAATACATAGGTATATTATACCTGGACATAACACTATATATTGTATACACAGTAATTTATTTTTCATGAAAATAATTAAAAATCATAGAAAAATCCTTGAAAAATAATAAACATTTTTTATTGTCTTAATTTATTCATTTAAATTCATGTATTATTTTTAATATAACTATCTTTATTTTTCTCTTATGTTTTGTCCTCTAGCGTATTTTGTCCTATTCCAGGCCCCTCCTGATTGGGCCACACCGTTTTGTTAACCACCCATCAACATCTCCTTCCAGGCTGACCCGACCCAATTCACTTCACTGGGGCCTTTTCTCCCATTTTGTGCTCTCTCCCGATCCTTCCAGCCTCCTGGGAAGCCTATAAAGTATCTCCTTCGCCTCCGCAGCTCAGGAGCTCATTCCTCGCTCCCATCTCGATACTTAGACACCTCCAGCTGAGTGACAGCTGCTCGGAGCTTCCTTCGAAGCTTGGTTTGTTGCACTGACGACACAACTCAGCTACGTGGCTGGAGTCCTCCACCGCGTCCAGCCTCCCTGCCTTGTGCAGCATGGTTGAGGCCATCATCTCGACGCTCGACTTGGCCTGAAGCTTAGCAGCTTCTCTGACCCTTCAGGTACCTATCCTACACCCAGTATTTTTTCCTTTCGATTCCATCTAATCCCATTTCACTTCGCCATACACCACCTGCTTTGACCAGCTAGTCGGAGCCTCGTTAACCACTCCTGTACTTATCAATCGAACCCTCTACGACCGCTCCACCTTGCACCGCGACCTGAACATCCTTGGACTCGACCCTGAGGTCGAGGTTAAGGTCGAGATCTCCTCCCACCACCTTCTCTGGAGATCGACCTCCATTCCCCTTCGTTTCCCTTGTATTCATTTGCAATAAACCCTCGCTGGAGCTACGTCTTCTAGCGGTGTACCCGTTGCAGGTGTTGGTTTGCATAGAGGATCACCTTTGGCCACCCAACTGCTCAGGCGGAGCAGCTCCAGGAGGAGCTTGATCATCGTGCCTATCTGACCGTCGTCACCTCCATCGGAGCCATCCAGCAGACGTGGAGCACTCTCATGATCGAGCAGGACCTGTTCGTGGCCTCAGGCATTTTATCGCTTATTAAGAAGAGAGGATGAATGAACAATGATAATCATAAACTATAGAGAAGTATATACTTGTTTATTTATGGTTTTTCTATATTCAGTTCTAAATTCTGAATGCAATAAAAATCTGAATTCAAGGTCATCTGGTTTTCCTTCCATTCTTAAGTTCATTGCTCTCTTGTCACCTCATGCAGCTTGTGGCATGCTTTGCACGATTGTTTAAATTACAGGGGAGACACATTGGTCGCTCTTATGCTTTTTAGTGTAAAATAAACTTGTTATGTTCTTCTCATGCATTATTTCAGATGGGTTTAGAACAAGGGTTCTGAAAAAAAGGCCTATTGCCAAATAGCGTGGTTAGGTTATTTCTTGTGATTTTTCGTAGTTGAAAAGGATTATTTGCTTATTTGATAACACATCTAGTTCATTCTTTAATGCCGTTATTAGATATGTTTGTGATTTTGCAGCAAGCATTATCTGCATTCAATGAAGAAGCTACTCTTGACGTCCTAGATCATCCTATCCTGAACTTGTTATACTACACGGTGAATCTGAATGCATATAGTTGGTGCTATCATTTCATAAATACTGTTTTTAATTGTTCTAATGTACGGCTGGTGTCATCTATTGTACCAGCTCACCGAGATCCTCCCTTCAGTGCCTTGTATCATCCAATCCGTTAGTACCACCACATGCAAATTTGTATTGAAGATATCTAGTTTCTTGGGGAAGCCCTTCAAAAATAAAGCTCGTTGAAGCACAAATGCCTGGGCAGGTGCAGAACAGCTGATCGAGTATTTTCTGTGGAAATGACATCCAGGTCTGATGTGCTGTGAAATGGGTCTTGGCTTGCGGTGATGATATGCTGTTTTGTTATTTTCTTCGAAGTTTTGATGTGGTTATGTGTAGCTTTGCTAGATTTGTCAATATGCAGAGTTTTTCATTTCTGTTTATGTCGTTATCGTTTTACTTTTAGGGTTCTCTTTCTGTATTTGGACCAATTCATATCAATAAATTTATGATCTTGTAAAATGATAATCATTCTGCTAGATTTATCAATATGCTGAGTTTTTCATTTCTGTTTATATCGTTATCGTTTTACTTAAGGGTTCTCAGTTCTCTTTCTGTATTTCGACCAATTCATATCAATAAGTTTATGATCATGTAAAATGAAGATCGAGGTAGAGGAAATAGTCCATGATATGTTGATCATCAAAGAGTAGGAACGAACTTGATAATGACTCTGCGGGGGACCCGATTTCTATGGGTCCTTGGTTCGACCTCCGGAGGAGAATTAAGGTCCTTGCGTGGGTTCCTCATCCCTGACGACATCGCTTGCTCTGTATGGAGTGCCCCGAGGTTCCTTTAGTGCCAACCATAGAGAGGTATGTTATCCCCCCTAGATGCTATTTGCCACTAACCACTCCCTCGCCAATTGCTTGGGTTCTGCATTTCAAGTTTGTTATCCTAACCGTCTCCTCTGCTCTTCCAGGAGCTTGTCCCCTTCTATCTTATCTACGGCTTTGCTTCTCAACTCCCTACTGCTCCAACCACTCGCTGTAATTGCTTGCTTCTCGGGGAGATCACACCTCGGGTGGTGTGGCTGAGCTAGAATGGGCTCAGCAGTCGGCCTATGTATCCAGGTGCATGTGTAAAGGCATAATTAGTTCCGCGAATCTCACTGCACTGACCATAGTAAACTCCTCGTACTGAAATGGAGGTTTAATTTGAACGATCAGATACATCATCACAATTTGTTTATTCATTTTTAGATGCAATGTCCTCTTCATTGTAATAATGTTGATTCTTGTCCATGTACAAAAGCAAATAACGTCTACAAGAACTGACAGTAGATATTAAGAGTAACAAATCTTATAAGAATGACTTAAAAGTTAAAACAACTTCAGCAACCCATAAATAAGAAAAAAACAGGTTCATTGCTGCAAATTTATGCAACTCATTTTCCATGGAGGAACTGATTTTAAGATCTCTAACAACTGAGAGCACGGGTAACTGTAGATAGTTTAAGATCTCTAACAACTGAGAGCACGGGTAACTGTAAATCTTCACGTGCTGGTGCCTTGCATTGCAGTTAAAAGCTAGACCTTCTTGGATGTGGGATAACATTCCATTGTCTTGGGATAGAGCAATTTTATCCCAAGATAAGTGATCACCTCATGTTTGTATTGCCTATTTTATCTCTATTTACGGTATATATCCCTCCATTGTCTCAAACAACTAAATAAGAATGGGGGATAAGCCTCTCATAGTTCGGATTTTCCTAATCTGTAATAGCTATGATGTTTCCGCTTCCATGCTATTCTTAATCTGAAGGCAAGTGGAGTGGATAAAGCTCTTCTGTTGTTTCAGTTATTAGGTGCGAGAACTTAAGAGGATGGATTTACAAGAGGGACGGTGAAGGAAAATCAAAGTACATCTAGAAAGGAACATGTTACACATAATCACACACAATTCGATAGAATTATTTGTTCTTAATGCGTATTGCTGGAGTATGCATCTATATATGGTAATTGGATCTCTCCAGGGTCTAATTACCACATGCATCACCGGGACTTGATCATACTGATAAGGCTATACAAGAAGCTCACACCACATGTATTCATTGAAAGAGTAATAACATAATATCCGTCTCTAAGTGGCCTTCTCACATGGTTTCATCCCGCTTATGAAGTAGAGTTCTGTGCAAATCCTGGTATTCTTCTGTTCTCTATCCTTATATCTGGTTATTACGCTTCGCATTGTCGTTTTTCTACACGGACAATCCAAGAATAGCTAGGATTTCACGAACTGTGATTTTCATGCCAAGGCAATGGTAATTGGACATTTTAGGCAGAGCTTCAGAAAAAAAGTGGTTACGTTCATTTGGTTCTTTCATTCAATTTTGCAGGTACACTGTCTTGTATTCCTTGGACTTGGTTAATCAAACAATTGTGTTAAATTTTCATACTGAACTGATCAATTACGTTCACGATAACAATGTTTGAATGCAGCAAGAGATACATATGTACAGCAAGTGAACCCTCCAACAAGGAAGAGCTAATTAGATCTCTATCGTCGGCTTGAATACTGCGTTGGCAGCAAGGACATCCTAGATGATGACTTCATTGCTGTTGGTCAGATCAAGGATGCCATAGAGGTGTGCTTCAGCTTCTGTTCATCTGAGCATCTCTGAACTAAGCTTGATGACGAGATGCTACTGCACAAAGATAGCACAACAGAGAGCTGCAGCATCGGAAGTGGCACCGCACCTGGATAGAGATGAAACACCTCAATCAGCAGTGAAAGTCAACTTTAAAAACTGAGAATATTCTGTAACAACAACACCTTCGCCAAACACCATCGATGTATATGTAGGACGAGCTCCTTAGTAATGCACCAACTCTTCATAGGTGGCAGGCTGATTGAAATGAGGATTTTATGGGGGCATTGTGCATTATTGTGATGACTAACTTGTTTAGGAATTGTTTGTTGGGAATGGGCCTTATCAACAAACACAACCAGAAGCTTCTAAAGAGAAAAAAATGCACAAACACAATACACAATGGTATATAATGGTTCCATATTGAGCATACTCTGCTCACAACAGGCCTTCTCTGTTTATTCACACAAATAGTATGGGAGTACAATGAACAGCAGCCCTCAACGACAACTTATGTTCTACTGGGTCACATAAAATGACCAATATATCCCATTTATAAATCAAAAAAATGTATATAGATATTGCTTTCTGTAATTGCAGATATATATAGACTTCAACTAGAATATTTTCGAAATAATTTCTTCATACTTTTTTGCAATTTTCGCTGCAAATCCACATCTGGATCACCGTGATGCAATAGGATTTTGTATTGATTTCCCTGTAAATCTATGATGTGCAATTTCTGCATAACAAATCCGGATTCACTGTATGCATAATTTTTATAATTTCAACTCACCCAATTATGAAGAAGAATATAACTTTCTAAACAACTAGAACAAAACAACAACAACAACAACAACAAAGCATTTTCTCACAATCAAGTAGGGTTGGGTACATGGATTTTTTACCTCTATTCAGATCTATTTTGGTTCATTCTCAGGCTTAAATCCAAAAAACTAGGATCCCTTTGGAAAATCAAGATCCGACTGTCTTGAGACAAATTCCTTAGAAATTTATCTACAACCATTTGTTTGTTCTAAACAACCAGAACAAATTCAGAATGAGTATGAAAGAACTCATCAGTACCACACTGAGATAACAAACAAATATTGGATTGCTTCTTTACCCTTCAAGAGATAGGGAATAGATGAGATTTGTCAATGCTTACCTATTGATTGATTTAGTCCTTGATGTTTAGTCAATGTGACTGCCAACATATCATCATTCAAGGGAGAATAGTTTGATGATGAATGAGATGTGATATCATTGTCGTCATAATGGTGATCAAGAGAATCTGCTGTTTGCTGTGTCAGCCATGTAGTACCTATGTCAGGAGGGGGGATGTCTCTCTGGAACTTCCGAGGTTCAAGCTTCAGTTGCTGAATGGCCTATCACATAGACCGGTATAGGGACTTCTCCATTGAGCATATCGACCACAACAACCATTGAAGGTCTCTGTATCGGGGAGGGACTGGTGCATAAAAGGTTCATGTGAAATGTCATCAGCACTTCTTCCTCTATGAATTTTGATTCTAGATTTGGATCTACGAGTTCACGAAGTCTTCCTTGTTTCTGCAGAGATAGTGCCTGAAAGTCCATGATACCAATTTATACTTCTTTTTTTTTCAAAACTCCTTTAAGGACACTCATATTCAGCAGATATATAGGTAATGCGTCAGTGGCAAATTTTAGTCATATCAAAATCAAATCATGCTCAATCTGTAAGAATGAAAATAAAAATTCACAGTTCGGCAAAGAAAGGAATGATAAATATATGTCATCAATATACTCTAATAGCACAGCAAAATAAATTTTAAATCATTTCCATGAGTCTTTTATTCAGTAGTTGTGTTCACATTCTTAAATATATGTGCGAAAAGTCATAAGGCATGAATTATATCTCTTGAGCCGAAACAGTTAGTACTTACCCAATCCATTAGATATAGGGATCTCATTCCCCTGAAGGCAGTCTGTATTTCTCTTTCCACCGATGAGTTCTAGAATGACAACCCCAAAGCTGAAGACATCTGCTTTGTCTGTTAAATGGCCTCTAGTTGCGTATTCAGGAGCCATATATCTGCTGAAGATGTAATAACTAATAACCAAGTAAGTTATAATTGCTCAAGCTTTGATCTAAAGTGGTTGAATGCAATAACAAACAAAGTATCTTTCTGAATGCTATCTGGGAGTAGAATATAAGACCAACTTTCTGAATAAAGCAACCATGAGGAAATAATACCGACAGAAATCTTCCATCAGTGAAATTGTCTTAAAGTCAAGAGAAATCCACTTCAAAGTACGATTCACAACCATAGTTAAGATTGCCCAAGGTTCGAAATCTCGATTTCAATTTCGTTTCGGTCACCCTCAATACCGAAATCTCGCCGATATTTCGGGAAATTCCGACAATTTCAGTGGAAATGTCGGAAATGGCTCAAAAGGTCATTTTTCTCAATTTTATTGTAAATTATGATCTTCCAAGTTATTAGAACAATAAATAACTTATAAATACACAATTATTTCACACATATTGCTCATCTATACCCCTTATATTGTACATATCGGCCATATCGGTCAAGTCGGTCATATCGGTCATATTGTACAATATGTTAAATATTGCAAATGGAGTTAATCTGAGTATTTCAAATAATGAAACAATAGATATACACTTATAGGCTTATAACATACATATCAATCATCTTATCATCTATTACTATGACGGTATGTCACACACCATATCGAACATATCATTGTTAATACTTAATACTTAATACTTAATAACATAGTCTCCAACCAATGTCTGGCACTGAAATCACCCCTCTGATCCTCAGAACTGTCAGATCTTGATCCGGAACCAGAATGTGTCATGATGATAGTCACCGAAACCTGCGAGGAAATTGAAGAACAATCATTCAAGAGGCATACAATGCAATCGATTAAGAATTTGCTAATTAATTTATGTTTTAATTTTTGGATTTATTATATTTTTAATTTTTCTAACACCTAATACACAAAAATTGCAAATACTTGGTGTTTTGAAATTGGAAGTATACTGTTAATATTCTGATTTTCAGAAAAACACCTTAGATGTATACATTAGGATCTTAGATCTAGCAATAAGAGGATCATTTTTGAGAAAGACTACCTAAGTGACATAAAACATGTAAAAAAAACAATAGATCTAAGATTGATTTTCGGATTTACTCAATTTTTAAATTTCATTTACAAAAAAAAAGAAACATGTTTTCTACTTCCATAACTTAAGATCCGAATTTATCATTGAAGAACTCATCATCATTCCACGTTAAAACACAAAAGGCCCAATTCCTCTTCCATAGATCTTACAAAATGTTCTCAAAGTACGCTTTACTACATGTTATACACAAGATCCCAGTTAATACATTCATAACTATCATTATTGTGCAATTAAAACACAAAACCCCTAACTTTGGTCTACAAAAATAAAGCTAGATATTTGAAATCTCTCTAAAAAATACTACACCAAGCTAGATCAATATCTTAAGAATAAAACCCCTAAAAAATTGAAGAATTTGATGAAGATTTGGCCAAATTTGGCTTACCTTGAAGCAAGGGGCGAAATAGGACCTTGGAGAAGCTTGGAGAAGTTGCCCGCTGAAACTCGATCAACATGGGCGAGTTTCGACCGAAATTTCAGTCCATATCGCCAATAGTGGGTATTTTTTATTACAGATTCCCTTTTTTGGACGAGATGACGAGAGACCCGAAATCTCGCCGATATCTCGCGAGATTTTGGGCGGAATCCGGGAAATCGACATGCATATGTGTTTCGAGATACTCCCACCCATCGAAACCAAAATTTCGGCAAAATTTCGGCAAAAAAATTTTCGCCGAAATTTCACGAAATTTCAAACACTGACCTGATTGCCAGAGCGGCCAGAGTGAAATATACAAAATATAGTGGGATTATTTTTTTTAAAGAAGCAGCATATATGGAATGCTGATCATTTTTTTGTGACGGGGTAGTGGGTCATAGTTGAGGATCCATTTAACTCTCTGTGCTCATATATAGAGAACTCATCCCTCCTCTTTCTCCAAGCAAGTGAAGACAACCCTAGCCATGTTTGAGCATTAGGACATCCCTTTACACGGGTTTCCTTCCCTTGAGAATGATGCTCCATGTAAATCCTTGTGTTCATCAATTTGCATGGTTGTTTTTTTATTTCTACAAGGAACGATAGTTTAATTGTTTAATTGATTGAAGGATGGGGTTCTATGGAGGCCATCCATGTACTTGATCCACGTTGAGGGTATATGTGTTGGCGTTCTATTATTTGAGTCTTTTGCTCCTGCTTCGAAGCATTCTATACATGGGTACTTCATGGTAAAACTTCTTCCATACTTTCTCGAGGTGTTTTATAGGGTTTCCTACAAAACCTTTGTTTCCGTGCAGCAAAATGTTCTTGAGATAACCAAGACAAACAGTCTCATTATAAGAGCCTCATCATACATCGAGCTTTTGACAAACCCTATAGCACATGATTTTTAGTTTGATAGCTCAAACTATGAGAAATTTAATTAAATAGATATAGGATCCATTTAAGATCTTTGTATATAAAGAGTGGTGGTTGCCCTAAAACTCTTCGCTCCAAACACATAGTAGCTAGCTCAATGAATTGCCATCAGAGTTCACCAACTGAAGCCCAGCACTAATTAGAGGATTGGTTGTCCTATCCTAGCTGATAAGGTAATATGACCTTCGCAAGTCCTTCATTTCACTCTTTTAGTGGATTAATCCTTTCCCTAGTTTTCTGTTATTGTATCCATACACATTGTCAGGAGTGTATAGACAATGTATGTTAGAACGATACTCACGGAATGACCGAGTGGTCAAAATCGTCGTCGACGGTTGTGCGAGGGTCGGGTCTCCTAGAGACCCTAACTGCAAGGGCGTGGGAATGTGGCGGATGTGGCGAGGGCATACGTCCTAAATAAACCTCCCCATAGGGAGGGGAAACGCATCACCGGAACCCCGACTACGGGATCCCCCTTCCGATATCCCATCCCTCTCTCTATCTCTCTCGATCTCGTCCTCTCTCAAGAAGCAAGGCAGCATACCTCGTCGACGGCCCGTCAATGTATGACAAGCGAAAGGAGTGCATGGGAGAACATTTTATAGGATACAAATGTTTCCTTATCCTCTTGCTATTGGTTTTCTCCTAGCGAACCCACGTGCTTAAATAGCCAAGAATCACATATGAAAGAACACGAAAACAAAGCTACATATGATTGATAGACTATGCAGGGAGATCATCACTTGCAGATATGACCTTAAATACTAGATTGAAGTGAAACCTCTAGGCTCCTGTAGACCAATTAATGTTACCCTGCTACAACCTCCTGTAGTATTTATACGTTTCCAGACTTTTATATTTGACAAATATGTTATTTTTTTTGACTTTGTGACAGTGATTACCTATGTACTTTTTTGGAGTAGCTCCTTTGAGTATGTCTATATCGTTGGTGTGGAAAAATATGAGAGAACACACAATGAATTAATTTATTCAAGAGGTTTAGGGGTCATTATATAGGATGAAACCCTAAAGTACTCATAAATGAGAAATTACATAAATATCCCTGATGGGTTACAACAAAATAAGATGAAATATAAAACTGTCTCTAACACTCCCCATCAAGTTGTAGCATATCTATCGATCATGCCCAACTTGGAAGTTTCCACGAGAGGCGCTTCTTTGGTTAGGCCTTTGTGAATGTGCCTGCAAGCTGAAGGTCGGTTTAGATGTGTGTGCTGGTAATTTTTCCTCCTCGTGAGGCATCATGAACAAAGTGACAACCAATATGTTTGGTACGCTTATGAAATACATGATTCGTAGCAATGTAAGTAGAGAATTGGTTGTCACAATATAGAGGAACATGAGTAGTGACAACAATACCATATTCCTGTAGAAAGGAGAGTAATCAAGTACTTTCACAGGTAGCCCGAGCCATCGCCTTGTATTATGCCTCTACACTAGATCTATTGATTACAGTCCGCTTCTTGCTTCTCCAAGTGACAAGATTTCCCCTAATCATCATATCATATCTTACAGTGGAGCGACGATCCTCAAATTAACTCGCATAATCTGCATCAACATATGCAACTACATCAGTGCGGCCATTTTCCCCATAGAAGAGGCCTCGTCTTGGCGACTCCTTTAAGTAGTGTAGGATCTGAAGAGCATCCTGCCAATTACTGTAACGTAGTTGCTCCATGTGTTGGCTGGCTCTGCTCACAACATATGATATATCCGGTCTAATGACAGTAAGGTAAAGTAGTCTGCCCACCAAGCTTCTGTACCATGTACTATCTTTGAAAACATGATCAGCTGAAGTGGAGTGCGTTCTTGAGTATGCAAGTGTTAGAAAATCGGAAGCGGAAGTAAAACATGGATAAAGAAATAAAGAACAAGAAAGAACGCGGGATTTTACGTGGAACCCTACTCCGTGAGGAGCGGGATGAAACCACGGGAGAAGCCCTCTAAGGGGCGGATATTCTATTGAACTTTCTCATCTGTTACAGGAGGCCTGGGGCTCCTTATATAGCTTCCACAGGACCTCCAAGTCCCACCACTAGGCGGTATGGGACTAAACTCAGTGGTGGGGTAAATGGACCCTGGAGGGATCCATTTAACCACCTATTACATAAGTGACGCATGCTCCAAATACTCTAACACTCCCCCTCAAGCTGGAGCATGCAATGCTCAGCTTGGACAAACAGGAAGAAACTCAACTCACAATACATGACACTACAGACAATATCAACCCAACGCGCACAGCTGCTGCAGTCGAGGACGTTGCTTCTCATGGCGTGCATGTAAGGAGGACGAACGGGGCTGGAGTGTCTATCTGGCTCAGAGAATGGTACTCTACTGTGGAGTCCCTATGATACCACATGAAAACCCTTGCCCTTAATGGCATAGGGAATAGTCCTCTGCTATGGAGTCCCTATGGCTCACATGAAAGCTCTGGCCGACCAACAAGAATGACAAATGATTGGCATGCGTCTTCGTCGAGTCTGAATCTGAAATTTGTAGAGTTTGAATATCTGACCGGTCTGCAACATCTGATATCTGAATCTTAGAACAAGACCTGTGACTCTCTATATATACTCCCCCTTTCTCCCAAACTGGTTGGAATGACATTGTTGACTACGTTGGGAGAAGATAAGATAATACATAAATATGGGGAAAAAATGAATATTCTCAAAAAATTTCTTTTGCGGCTTTTCTTCATTTTTTTGTAATAAGCCGTCCATTTTTTTTGAACATTTTTTTATAAGCCATTCCAACAATTTTCTTTTTGCTTTTGCAATATTTTTTTTGCAAATTTTTTTTGAATGCGTACGGCTTTTTAATTATACGCGCCTTTTTTTTAACTCTCCTCTTCTTTTTTTTAATGCGTACGGCTTTTGAGTTGTACGCGCCTTTTTCTTTTTCTTCTTTTTTTTATCGGCCCCACATGGACCCAACAATCTTGCAGCCCCTTCGTTTTTTTTACTAAGTATCGGCCTACTTGGGCCGTTACAAATAGCATCTCTCCTTTTTTTTAATTGAAAATAGCAGCCACTTGCGCCCGCCCCTTTTATTTAGGTTTCCCGTGAGAAAACCCTTTCGAAACATGGTGCCGCCCTCTGGGGGTTTCATTGTCTTGCCGTCGCCGCCTGGATTGGAAGAGGCGATGGAGGTCGGATGGAGGCCGCCACGGCTTCTGGAGGGGGTACCGCCTGTGTCGCCAGCCTAGAGTCGCCGCCTGGGGGTATGGAGCTCGGATGATTCGCACGATGCGCGCCGGATGCGTGGAGTCGGAGGTGTGCGGGGTTGCGCCTGTAGGTGCGCTCCAGGGGGAGGTACGGCTGCGCGATGGAATGATGGCGGGGGATCTCGATCTGCTGCTTCGTCGAGTGCTGCCGCCTCGAGAGGAGAAGGCGACGTGCTGGGGCCAGAGAGGAGACACTGGAGATGCGCGAGGGGGTTCCCGCGCACCTGGCTTGTGCGACTTGCTGAAGACGAAGCAGCATCGTCGCCAACCGCGAGCCGCCTGCGCCATCTCTTGCTGATGCGTTTCGCCGCCTTGCTGAAGAAAAAACGCCTGGATCTGGAGGCCTGTACGTTGCGGGCTTGCCATCGGCTCGGGAAAGACCTCAACCCAGCCCCCAGCACGCTGGAGATATGGAGAAGGTTCGCTCAGAGGAGCGAGATGGGGTCGGTGACCTCGCCATGATGATGTGCGCGAAGAAGTTGCTGGTGCAGATTTGGTCAGACACGCAGTCTGATATGGGGCATCTCGTGATGAAAGGAGCGCCTGCGGCATCTTGCGGGATCTGGAACAAATGGGCTAGGGTTCCCCTCCTGGGAACTGCATCCGCATGGGATACGCGTGATACATGAACTGAAGCAAAAAACCCACGACTCTTCTTCGTGATTAGGAACTTGAAGGATTAGGGTTTCTGAAAACTCATTAAAAACTGCAGAACTTGAACCATGGATTAGGGTTTCAAACAAGAAACCCTAGAATCTTGAACCATATAAAAACAAGAATATAAACCCGAATCTCGAACAATAATGAACATGAAATCCTCGAGAATCGATCCGCTCTGATACCATGTTAGAAAATCGGAAGCGGAAGTAAAACATGGATAAAGAAATAAAGAACAAGAAAGAACGCGGAATTTTACGTGGAACCCTACTCCGTGAGGAGCGGGATGAAACCACGGGAGAAGCCCTCTAAGGGGCGGATATTCTATTGAACTTTCTCATCTGTTACAGGAGGCCTGGGGCTCCTTATATAGCTTCCACAGGACCTCCAAGTCCCACCACTAGGCGGTATGGTACTAAACTCAGTGGTGGGGTAAATGGACCCTGGAGGGATCCATTTAACCACCTATTACATAAGTGACGCATGCTCCAAATACTCTAACAGCAAGAATACCAGAAGGCTTACATCCAAGTAATCCAGACTCAGTCACGATGTCCAAGCAATACTTCCTCTGTGAGAGATGAAGTTCCTTTGTAGTGCGTATCACTTCTAGCTCATTTATTTTTCTTCTCCCAAAGAAGGATGTGGCAACACAAATTAAGGATTACAAGCCTACTGCTTTATCCAAGATGATTTATCTTAATGTAGACAAGGTGTTGGATAATCATCTTAGATGGGTATGAATAAGATCATCTCGTTGGCTCAGAGTGCCTTCTTACGTGGGCGGAAGACTATGGATAGTGGTGTCTCAGCGTCAATGATTGTGATAGATTGGCATTGGAGGAAGGTTCAGGGTGTTATGTGGAAGGTGGATATCTCGAAGGCATATGATTGTGTGGAATGGCTCTTCATATGGGCCTCTTTACATAGGATGTGGTTCCCCGACAGATGGATTTCGTGGATAAAGAGGCGTGTCACGATGATGAATCTGTGATTCATCACTCTAAAAGTTGAAAATAGAGTCTTGTTCCCGAGTAAATAGATGCATATTTCCCTTTATATTGTAAAATTAGCATTCATGCATGCATGCATAATATCTGCATTTTAGCATTCATACTTGCATTAAATAAGAAGCCAATTTCACTTGTAAATATCCACCTGTATATTAGATAAAATACCGTATTTGTATATATTTTATACTAACTCCAAAGCTAATAAAACCAACTCCATGGTGTATATATTACTAACACTAATTAAAGAAAAATATCTAAAAAATACTAACTTGCAAAATCACCCAATAAAACCCCAATCCAAGTTTGAGACTAGGAACCTTAAAATGTGCATATCTCTCTCATACAGCCTCTGAATTAGGTCTACTCACTTTTAAAGTAATACACATTCAGAGACCTTCGAAACAAGACCAATTTCATTAAAATCGGAGCTCGTATGCAAAACTTGGGTTTTGGGCCCCTTTTGTACATTGTACATAATGACCGTTTTACCCCTGTATTTTATCTTTTTATTTTCTTAATTATTAAAAATCCAAAAAAATTAGATTAAGTTGTAAATATTCCTCTCATATTTTCTCTGTTTTTATTTTGATTTTTCTCTTAATTAAAAATGACAAAAAAATTACAAAAGATAAAATACGGTATTTTATATCTATAAGGTACCACCCAAAAATACATTTTTTTACAGATGATCTCGTTTGATTTTCGGCCCTTCACAAAAGTTGTAGATTTCGTCGAGACGAGCAACTTTCGTTTTGACCACTTTTTGATTTAATCCCTTTTATTATTTCTTTTTGATTTTTGTTTACATTTAATTTTTGATTTTTCTAGGAGCGACATGTGGCAGCTCCTGGAGCCGCCACATGTCACCCCATTATTTTATTAATTTCGGATTTAATTTATTATTTTCGGATTTATTTTTATTATTATTATTATTTTCGGATTTTATTATTTTAATTATTATTTTTATTATTGTTATTTTAGTAGCCTACTTATTTTATTATATTATTATTTATCTCTCTTTTACTTCTTCTCCCCTTTCTTTTCTTCCACTCCAAGCCAATAACTCCCCACTATCTCCACTTCCTCCATCTTCTCCATCCTTTCTCCAACTTCCCTCTCCTCTCTTTTTATTCACCACCATCTCCTTCATTTTCCCTCATCCACCGTTCTTTCGATAAGAGAGGAGCGAGCCCCTTTGAAGTTTCAGGTGACAGCTGCGGCTTCTTCACGGTTGAGCAACAACCTCCTCGAGATTATTCTCAGGTGCGATCCGGCGATCTCTCGCCGTAGTAGCCCCACTCGTGAGGCTACCAAGCTTCGGAGCAACCGCCATCTCCTCGAGGCGACGACGGAAGCCGCACGATGTGGCTCCACCTTCGGCGACCACAGGTAAATTTCTCTACCTCTGTCTTCTACATTATTTTTATCTAACAATTTTTCTTTGTTGACCACACCATTATTTTATTCATCTATCACCACCATTCTCATCATCATACACTCACACCACCATTGCATTTTCAGTCTCCACATTTTTCCCTGTTTACAAAGGAAATCACATAAAATTACACCACCATCATCTCCACCACAATCTTGCATACATTCACAATCACCATCATTGCACATGTTATTTCCTGTTTAAAAAAAGAAAATATAAAAAATTACAAAACAACAAAAAAACAAAAAAATAATAACAGGAGAAGCAGCTCAAGCCGCCTCCCCTTGGAGCATCGGCCGTCCGTCACCTCCGGGAGCACGACTTCCAGTCACCGACGGCCACCCTCCTCCAAGCGGCAGCCCAACAGCGGCCGTCCACCATCGTGCCTCCCCACCTGGCGGCGCGGCTGCAACCAACGCCAGCCCCCTGGCCGCGCCGCGTGGAGCCTAGCTGCAACCACCGCCCCCCCCTCTTTGGTCGACCACGCCGGCGGCGCCCTCTGCCCTCACGGCTGTGCGCCCTAGCCGCGCCGCGCCTCTCCAGCCTTCCAGCCCCGGTGCCGGACCCTCCACCTCATTCACGCCGTCGCGTCCCGCGCGGCACAGCCTCCGACCTCTGACGGCCCTCGACGCCGCCGCCCCGAGCTCCGCCGCTGCCGCCTTGCGACTCCGCGCCCAGCCCTCCGTCGGCCTTCCTCCAAGGCCCCTCGCCAAGACCGCCCAGCGCCGCCTCCGTATCACCTGAGAAGCCGCCGCCCAGCCGCTCTCTCGCGGCCGTGCGTGGCCTCACGCGCCTCCTCCTCGCGCCCATCGGCCGCGCGGCGTGCGCCGCCTCCTCCTACGCGCGGCCCTCCAGATCCAGCCGCCCTCCTCGCTCCTCGCCACGAAGGTCCCATCGCCGCGGCCGCGTAGCGGCGCAGCCTCGTCATCCGCACGACCAGATCGTGCGCCTCCACCGCCCCTTGACGCCGTCTACCTCGTCGAGCGCGGTTGTGGCGCAGCCGCCCTCAAGCCCTAGCCGTTCACGTTGGGTGAGGAAGATCCTCATTTTTATATATATTGTGAAAATTGCACTTACTTTGTTTAAAGTTTTTAAAATTTGCAAAAGTGCCCTTAGGCACATTTCAGTTTGTTTATTTATTTTTCAGTATTGCATTCATACCCTTCCATTTGCACGTTTATTTTATCATCATTTTGTCATCAAATTTTAATTCCGAAAGTTGCATGGTGTAGTATAACTCTTGGTCTACCATTTTAGCATTTACTTGTATTTTTCTGATTTGCAGAATATTAATAGAATTTAATTTGGGAAAAATTGTAATATTTTACCCATTTTAATTGATTAATTGATTGTGTCTTCTCTGCTTATCGAAACATCTTCGAAAAATCGTAGTTGGTAGATCTAAGTTTATGCTACAACATATCCAAAATTCACATCAATTGCACGTATAGTTTGTCCTAGAAAATTCGTTTAGTGAAAACCTTAATCACTTTTTAATTAGTTAACCGTGAAGTATTTTAACGAAATTAAAGTTGATTTAGATAGCTCTTACTGAGATCTATTTGGATTAATTTTATTTCCGAGAAATATCATCGCTTGGTACTTATTAAAATTGGTTTAGTCATTTTCACTAAAGTCTGCATATTTTATTATCCGTGCATCAGAAAATTCTAAAAAAAAATTAGGTTAGCTTAATTTCATCCCATTTCATAATCTGGCCAAGTTTCATAATTTTTGGACTCAATTTGATATCTTGAATTGATTTAACCTCAACCTGGCCTGATTTTTCATGTGTCCTGCATAAAAAAAATAAAAAAAAACCACTTGGAAAACCGTAATCTAATACATCTAATTTGATCCCGAGTTGTTCCTTTACCTCCTTGAGTCGACCTTGGGGCTTGCCCAGGTTAAATAAACATCAAATCGCACATTAATTTAATTCGACTATTAATCGAACCGTGCGGTTATTTTTGACCGATCGCGGATCTATCCGACTGCAACGCACTAGTCTAATCAGACCACATCCAAAGGGTAGGTTCAGCGCTCGTCAAATGGCGACGTTGCCGGGGAGGCAAACGGCTTAGGATCATTTTAGAAAATTAGATTTAGGTTTTCCAATCACTCGGGTAGTCTGATCCCCGAACCACCTGTAATTATACCATTTTTCCAATTATTTTTCTCTCTTTATTTTTTTTCTCTCTCTTTATCTGACATTTTTATATCTTTTTGTGCGAGAGCCCGGTGGACGTGGAGCGGCTTTCTTGAAGTCGACGCATCTCGAAGTGCATCGGAGGCCGACGATTCGTGGATCAAGTCGGCTGTTGAGACGCAAGAAAGATTTCTATTTTTTTTTAACTTGTAAAAGTGTCCGCATCATTTCCAGCGGTTCCCGTTTGGGTTCTCGCGTCTGTAAAGATAGTGGAACTGTGTCCCCGTGTGCTGTGTGGATTGAATTTTAAACTAGGCTTGCACTAGCGGCTCCTCGAGCCACTCTAGGATTTGCTTGTGCTCGTAATTATTAGGACCACACAATACACTTAAAAGACGCACCTAGACCGCAGAACTTAGCCAAAAATAATCTGTTCTTCACTCGATAATAGAACTGCCTGTCTAGGAGCGGCTTTTCTCATTTGCATTTGCATGTAGTGTAAAATTTCAATTCAGTACTGCATCCTGCATTGTAGAGAGCTGGAGGCACTGTAAGTATTGTTACTCAAGCATTCATCATCGTTTTCTCGATCGCATCAGCTTTTTCCGATTCTCTCTCTCTCGATTTTCTAACCTAGGATAAAGGAATTGGGACTGGACGGTAGACGTGATTGCTTGTGTGGATTAATATCAGTGATAACTAATCTCTAAAATCGAGGCTGCTAATTGAATTGGACCAAAAAAATTAACTAAAATTAACCCTTGTTTGCGGGAGAGTAACCCCGACCTTGTTTTCAGGCTGAGTGAGGGTACTTGAGTGTGTGTGAACACCTTAAGGTAGAGCCCAAATCCCCGCCTTCCATATCACGTTCCGACTGATCCTAGCAAATATCACAAGTCGAATTTTTAAGGTTCATTGACTAGTACCAAGTAGCCTCCGCCTGTCTCAGGTAGATAGGGGCGAAATTGCGGTACTTCGCGACAAGCTGCCAGTAACCCCCCGGGGTGAAGTTCCGGCCTTGTCAGCCTCCGCCTGCTTGCAGGTAGATAGGGGCGTGGTCACTGAATCCATCGGCTTGGGATAGGAGCAAAGAAAGGAAGGAGCGGCGGTATCTTAGACGACAGGATAAACAGGGAAGACGCATCCGGCTCTGAGCCGACTTCCCTTTAGGCCGCGTAATCCTTGCTATCTTGCTTGAAAACCACACTTAAAATTTACAAGATTAATTGGACTCGGTTTCGGGTCCTTCACCGTGTTGAGTGTGAACTCGGGGTTTTGCTCTTGCGTTTGTTTTTGTGTCTGTCGTGTGTGTTATCCTGTGTAATTGCACATTTTCTACCTCAATCTTCTTGCATTCATCATTTCTTCCTCAAGATGTCGGGATATTGGTCCCCATACCCCGTGACCTCTGGTCACTCCTCCTCGACCATATACCGTTCATCTTCACTTTCTCCTCTGCCATCCACGGGAGACCCTTACTCGTGGCCGGCTCCTCCTCAACCCGATCTTGAAGTCAAAACTCCGACTGACTTCTCCACTTCTTCGCATTTCTCACCTACTCCATATTCTGACATTCCGGATCCACTTCCATCCTGGGCTGACTGTCCTTATTCTCGAGAGCTTGCAGGAATTAAAGAATCAAATGAAGAGCAAGCCACGGCTGAGACAGATGATTGGCAGAAGTATATGCCCCCGTTTACCTCATTCTCACCTCAAGTAGGGATCATGCAACAATTTACATATACACCTCCCGACTTGACCTTAGGGCATCATTTGATTGATCAAACAACTCGAATTGAGGGGCCTGAATATCATGATTTTCCAGACTTGATTGACTTTAGTGATCAAGCCTCCATTAACCAGCCTTCATTCGGAGAGCCTATACATTCACAGGAGTGGACTAATGAGCTAGACTTACTAGTCCCTCGTTCATTGACTCCATCATATGAGGCTCTGACCAATATATGCCATTCGGATGATCCATACTCGACCCAGCATTACATGCCAGAGTCTAGGTATGTTGAGTATGAGACCTCAACATCTCAGCAGTCTCCTCCAATTGAGCAGAACTCTCCCATGAATTGTCATGAGAATTTTGTGGAGGATGACATTTCCAGACTTATTGAGAAAAGTGAATCATTCGGTAATGAGTTGAGAAATGTCATGGAAATATTGAACTCAATTTCTGCCAGCTTGAGAATGAAAGTGGAAAAGGATATGAGTAATTTTGAGGTTGAAAGCCAAGAAAACATTAGGGAACCCACACCGTCTGTACAGCTGGAGTCCATTCTATCTCCCTCTTCTACTAACCACTTGCCCTCCAATCCGGAGTCCGATCATTCATCTATCCAAAATACCAAGAAAATTGAAAAACCAAAAAACCACATAAAAATTGAAAATGAAAATGACCAAAAAAAATTGGATCATGCCCTAAGGGAAGCACTCGATGAAGAACTGATTTTCAAACTTCCCTTAATAAAGGCCATAGATCACTTTCCCGACCTCAAACGATTTGTGAGAAGTAAATTGATGCCCAAGAGGTCGGGTAATAAGAGGACAAGGACTGAAAGACACATATTGTCTATGGCCACCTCCTTGGTGATGGGGAGAAAGACCAAAAGCCGCAGAGTGAAGCGGTTGCCCCGAGTTGAGTGTGAAATCAAAGATACCATCTTTACCCATACGAGAATCGATGATGACTCACCGATAAATATCCTCCCGACCTCTGTGTTTGACAAGCTCAAACTCAGACCAATCAGAAAATCGAGAGAGATCGTTCAGTTGGCTGATCAATCCATCAAACGGTCGAGAGGAAACATTTCAGTCATCGTTACTTTCCAAGGTGCTGTACTCCAGGTGGACTTCACGATCATTGATATCGAGCACCGAGGAGAGTTTTCCCAGTCTCCGATTATTCTCGGGAAGCCGTTCTTAGCCTTGGCTAAGGCGACTATAGATTGCGAGACTCGGGAAATCGATTTTTCAGCATTGGGAGCGCTTCGACCTCATCCATTCTTTGATAAACTTTACTCTAAGGTGACCCACACATCCGCTGACAGTCATGACCATCGAGAGGTAGATGAGTCCCACCTCTCTGCTACACCTGAGAAACCAACTGTCCGGACGACCGTTGGATTAGAGACTCCCCACACCCCCACCTCATCAACTGCTTGCACCACCACCGTGACAACTTCTAAGGAGGACTCACGACCGGAAGCTGTCATTGAGTCGGACACGATATTTGAGGATTGCCTTGATCATTTCGATGATCCGACACAAGAGCCCAATAATGCCAAGCCGACTGAGACCACTAGAACCTTCCCGAGACATGTGCTGACCCTTCAGGAATATTACAATCTTTATGGTGACTCGTCTGATGAGGAACCCATAGTCAGCACCACACCACGACCCGGACCTTCTAAGGAAACAACCCAGACAAAATTGACTTCACTTAAAAACACGGTTGCTCCCTCTTCTAGTCGGCTTTCTAATGAGAGGAAGTCGAGAATTGATTCCTCAAGATGTTCCCCGAACCTCTCAAGGCGCGTCGCTCTCATCTCCCTCTCAATGATTCAGGTTCTAGAAAATCGACTAAGAAAGTCTCCTTCACCACTCCGGAGAAGGAAGCTTCAGAGGAATCCTCATCTGGTCCGGATAAGGTGATTTATATGAGTGAGCTCAGTTCGGCTGTTCTCAAGCCTTATCTAAGCAAGCAGCCATGTGTCGACCCGCGTTGGACGATCCCTACACCTCACTATTATTCATCTGAGGATGATTCCGACAGCGACACATATGTATATTATCCACCTCCTCGCGTCCGCAAGAAGGTTCATCACAAACCTTCTTAATCCTGGTATATTCTCACTCTTTTCTTGTATATATTTTCTCTCCCTTCCACCCAGTGATTCGAATCACTCGCCCCGATTCCATATCATCTCATGACTATACTTAGGATAATCAGTATAGGGGGGAGAGTGACCCGCATCTATTCATTGTACATCCTCCAGATCACATCGGTTCTCGTACTCACTCCTGTCCTATACTTAGGCTGAGCAGAACCTAAGTATAGGGGACCGATGCCCGCCGTGTATATATTCATCCATATCCCATCTTTCCCTCGTCCGCCCCATTTCTGATCTTCTTCTACACTTAGGCTGCCAGAGCCTAAGTATAGGGGGGCGAGATGACTTCTATACTTTTGTAATTTTAGCTCTCCTACGCTTAGCCCGAGCTATGTCTTTTTAGTCGCTTTCGTGCTCTGAGGACATAGCACACGCTAAGTATAGGGGGGCGTGTATATATTACATATATACTTTACCCATAGCTCGTACTTTCGCGTATTTTCGCGTATTTTTGTATATATTTTGCAATAATTATGGGTGGGTAAAAATTAAAAAAAAATTGTATACTTGTATAATACTTGTAAACCTTTTGTAAAATAAATAAATAAATAAATTAATTAAAATCTTGTATAATATGTACTATATGTATAATACTTGTATAAAAAGTTGTAAAATTCTTGTAAAACATACTCTTGTAAAATTTGTTGTAAAACAGGATGTATACCAAAAAATCATGTATACTATGTACAAATCGTATCAACTAAAAATTGTTATAAATAATAAAAAAAAGATTGTTGTATACCAGAAAAATAAAACAAAAAGGCTTCTTATTTACTCTTGCATATTATCCTGCATTTTCAAAAAAAAAAGTCTTGCATTTCATTCATAGCATGTCATCTGCACATCATCTGCATATTTTGCATATGCAAAGTGAAAAGCTAGTGGGTTCTGAACCAAGTTATGAGTAGATATTGAGGATGGACTTGATTTGACCTTAATCCACCTAATTTCAGAGGAACCTTATAGGAACTGGAGTTAAGATTTCTCAGGTCAAGTGACTTAATTCTTTTAGTCTGCAAGTCTATGTTCACATGTCATCTTGATTAGTCTAAGTAGAATATCTCGTGCATACGCAGGATTCTTTTAGATAATGACCTAACTTGGACAAGCACTATGCACGTAGCTCTTCATTGATGAGGTGGTGAGGAGGTAGAATCCTTTAGCTTGGAGTAGCACACGGGTGGAAACATCCGTCCTCCTCTAGGGAGGGTAGTGCATCTCAACCTAGTCTGGTAGTGTTGACATCTAAGGACAGGATGCTGTGGGTTGCAATAATGCTTCAAAAGAGGGATAGTCTACTAGCTCAAGAGGAAAAACTCCTGATGTACATGCTGCACCTTATATAGAGTTCCAAAAAAGAAGAAGAAGAAAAAATGCAAGAACTCCAAAAATATCAGACAGGTCCAAGTGAAAAAAATAATACCTGTCGGAGTATGTATATTAGCAAGAAGTCTGCAGTTGGATGACTTGGCTACACTGGTCAGGCATCCCGGGATAGGTAGCTACACTGGCTACCGTCCATTCTTTTCTCTACCCCCTCCTCTTGAGTTGGTCGCACTTGAACTTAGAAGGGAATACCCCGCTCCTCGAGGAAAGCGTTACTGGACCGGGTTATTGAGTTACCTTGTTAGAGGAGGCTGGTTCCGAGCCATTTCTGATGTGGAGAGTTACATTTCACTTACACAGTACAAGTAAGAATCATAGTCACAGAAATTTGCGTCTGAGGATTTATTCTGACCTGACTGTTGAGGCGTCTTGAATAGAAGACTTGTGGAACTTGAAGTCTGTTAGGTCTTAAGTTCAGGTCCCAATAAGGTTCCGCCACACAATTAATCCAAAGGACAAGTCAATCTCCATTTTCAACTTTTGTTCATGACCTTGGTATGGAACCCAAAATCATTTCACTCTTGCATTTCATTTAGTTGCTTGGGGACGAGCAAGGTTTAAGTATAGGGGGTTGATGAATCTGTGATTCATCACTCTAAAAGTTGAAAATAGAGTCTTGTTCCCGAGTAAATAGATGCATATTTCCCTTTATATTGTAAAATTAGCATTCATGCATGCATGCATAATATCTGCATTTTAGCATTCATACTTGCATTAAATAAGAAGCCAATTTCACTTGTAAATATCCACCTGTATATTAGATAAAATACCGTATTTGTATATATTTTATACTAACTCCAAAGCTAATAAAACCAACTCCATGGTGTATATATTACTAACACTAATTAAAGAAAAATATCTAAAAAATACTAACTTGCAAAATCACCCAATAAAACCCCAATCCAAGTTTGAGACTAGGAACCTTAAAATGTGCATATCTCTCTCATACAGCCTCCGAATTAGGTCTACTCACTTTTAAAGTAATACACATTCAGAGACCTTCGAAACAAGACCAATTTCATTAAAATCGGAGCTCGTATGCAAAACTTGGGTTTTGGACCCCTTTTGTACATTGTACATAATGACCGTTTTATCCCTGTATTTTATCTTTTTATTTTCTTAATTATTAAAAATCCAAAAAAAATAGATTAAGTTGTAAATATTCCTCTCATATTTTCTCTATTTTTATTTTGATTTTTCTCTTAATTAAAAATGACAAAAAAATTACAAAAGATAAAATACGGTATTTTATATCTATAAGGTACCACCCAAAAATACATTTTTTTACAGATGATCTCGTTTGATTTTCGGCCCTTCACAAAAGTTGTAGATTTCGTCGAGACGAGCAACTTTCGTGTTGACCACTTTTTGATTTAATCCCTTTTATTATTTCTTTTTTATTTTTGTTTACATTTAATTTTTGATTTTTCTAGGAGCGACATGTGGCAGCTCCTGGAGCCGCCACATGTCACCCCATTATTTTATTAATTTCGGATTTAATTTATTATTTTCGGATTTTATTATTTTAATTATTATTTTTATTATTGTTATTTTAGTAGCCTACTTATTTTATTATATTATTATTTATCTCTCTTTTACTTCTTCTCCCCTTTCTTTTCTTCCACTCCAAGCCAATAACTCCCCACTATCTCCACTTCCTCCATCTTCTCCATCCTTTCTCCAACTTCCCTCTCCTCTCTTTTTATTCACCACCATCTCCTTCATTTTCCCTCATCCACCGTTCTTTCGATAAGAGAGAAGCGAGCCCCTTTGAAGTTTCAGGTGACAGCTGCGGCTTCTTCACGGTTGAGCAACAACCTCCTCGAGATTATTCTCAGGTGCGATCCGGCGATCTCTCGCCGTAGTAGCCCCACTCGTGAGGCTACCAAGCTTCGGAGCAACCGCCATCTCCTCGAGGCGACGACGGAAGCCGCACGACGCGGCTCCACCTTCGGCGACCACAGGTAAATTTCTCTATCTCTGTCTTCTACATTATTTTTATCTAACAATTTTTCTTTGTTGACCACACCATTATTTTATTCATCTATCACCACCATTCTCATCATCATACACTCACACCACCATTGCATTTTCAGTCTCCACATTTTTCCCTGTTTACAAAGAAAATCACATAAAAATTACACCACCATCATCTCCACCACAATCTTGCATACATTCACAATCACCATCATTGCACATGTTATTTCCTGTTTAAAAAAAGAAAATATAAAAAATTACAAAACAACAAAAAAAACAAAAATAATAATAACAGGAGAAGCAGCTCAAGCCGCCTCCCCTTGGAGCATCGGCCGTCCGTCACCTCCGGGAGCACGACTTCCAGTCACCGACGGCCACCCTCCTCCAAGCGGCAGCCCAACAGCGGCCGTCCACCATCGTGCCTCCCCACCTGGCGGCGCGGCTGCAACCAACGCCAGCCCCCTGGCCGCGCCGCGTGGAGCCTAGCTGCAACCACCGCCCCCCCCCTCTTTGGTCGACCACGCCGGCGGCGCCCTCTGCCCTCACGGCTGCGCGCCCTAGCCGCGCCGCGCCTCTCCAGCCTTCCAGCCCCGGTGCCGGCCCCTCCACCTCATTCACGCCGTCGCGTCCCGCGCGGCACAGCCTCCGACCTCTGACGGCCCTCGACGCCGCCGCCCCGAGCTCCGCCGCTGCCGCCTTGCGACTCCGCGCCCAGCCCTCCGTCGGCCTTCCTCCAAGGCCCCTCGCCAAGACCGCCCAGCGCCGCCTCCGTATCACCTGAGAAGCCGCCGCCCAGCCGCTCTCTCGCGGCCGTGCGTGGCCTCACGCGCCTCCTCCTCGCGCCCATCGGCCGCGCGGCGTGCGCCGCCTCCTCCTACGCGCGGCCCTCCAGATCCAGCCGCCCTCCTCGCTCCTCGCCACGAAGGTCCCATCGCCGCGGCCGCGTAGCGGCGCAGCCTCGTCATCCGCACGACCAGATCGTGCGCCTCCACCGCCCCTTGACGCCGTCTACCTCGTCGAGCGCGGTTGTGGCGCAGCCGCCCTCAAGCCCTAGCCGTTCACGTTGGGTGAGGAAGATCCTCATTTTTATATATATTGTGAAAACTGCACTTACTTTGTTTAAAGTTTTTAAAATTTGCAAAAGTGCCCTTAGGCACATTTCAGTTTGTTTATTTATTTTTCAGTATTGCATTCATACCCTTCCATTTGCACGTTTATTTTATCATCATTTTGTCATCAAATTTTAATTCCGAAAGTTGCATGGTGTAGTATAACTCTTGGTCTACCATTTTAGCATTTTCTTGTATTTTTCTGATTTGCAGAATATTAATAGAATTTAATTTGGGAAAAATTGTAATATTTTACCCATTTTAATTGATTAATTGATTGTGTCTTTTCTGCTTATCGAAAAATCTTCGAAAAATCGTAGTTGGTAGATCTAAGTTTATGCTACAACATATCCAAAATTCACATCAATTGCACGTATAGTTTGTCCTAGAAAATTCGTTTAGTGAAAACCTTAATCACTTTTTAATTAGTTAACCGTGAAGTATTTTAACGAAATTAAAGTTGATTTTGATAGCTCTTACTGAGATCTATTTGGGTCCGAGAAATATCATCGCTTGGTACTTATTAAAATTGGTTTAGTCATTTTCACTAAAGTCTGCATATTTTATTATCCGTGCATCAGAAAATTCTAAAAAAAAATTAGGTTAGCTTAATTTCATCCCATTTCATAATCTGGCCAAGTTTCATAATTTTTGGACTCAATTTGATATCTTGAATTGATTTAACCTCAACCTGGCATGATTTTTCATGTGTCCTGCATAAAAAAAATCAAAAAAAAACCACTTGGAAAACCGTAATCTAATACATCTAATTTGATCCCGAGTTGTTCCTTTGCCTCCTTGAGTCGACCCTGGGGCTTGCCCAGGCTAAATAAACATCAAATCGCACATTAATTTAATTCGACTATTAATCGAACCGTGCGGTTATTTTTGACCGATCGCGGATCTATCCGACTGCAACGCACTAGTCTAATCAGACCACATCCAAAGGGTAGGTTCAGCGCTCGTCAAATGACCATGACCTATGGGGTTTTTATGAATGGAAAGATGAAGGGAGGTTTCTTCCAACCACAAGGTGTTCGTCAGGATTGTCCATTGGCGCCCCTACTTTTTGTGCTCATGGCTGATGCTTTAACGATAACGGTTGACCAAGCGGTCTCGGGGGGCTTCTGCAACTAATACTTAAGGGATGACATCTCTATACACATCCTCTAATATGCAAGTGACACATTACTATTTACGAAGGATGGCACTGGAAATTACATAGGATTCTCAGAACATATTTGGAGATGTATCGGGGTTGAGGCTAAAATGGATAAGTCAAATCTTATCCCTTTTGGCATGCTGTCGAATGCGTGCTGCTAATTAGTTACCAGTGATTGAGAAGCTGGAGCAGAAGTTGGTCGGATGGAAGTCTGTTTGTAAGTCCAGGGGTGGTAGGCTGGTACTGTTAGGATCGATCATGTCAGCGATCCCTATTATCTTACTATCCTCTAGATCGGTGCCAGTGGGGGTGAGGAAGAAGCTAAAAGACATCATGAGATGCTTTTTTTTGGTCATCGTCTAAGCAATCAGATGGATTTCTACAGGTGGATTGGAAGTCGGTGTCGTGTCCAAAGGAGGATGGAGGTCTTGGTGTGCAAATTTTGGAGGAGATGAATATGGACTTGCTTGGCAGGTGGGTTACACGTATTTGGGGGGATCACGATAGTCAGATTTCCAACCTTATTCGGAGGATCTATGGACCTGGACTTATGTGTTGTACGCATGATGATCTAGGAGTGGCACCATCATACTTTTGGAGGGCCATCTGTAGCATGGCGTGAGAGATACATCTTTTTTAAGGCTTGTGGTTGGTGATGGCATAGGTTTCTGCTTCTGGATTGACGATTGGAGTGAGGACGGGGTTTTAGTTGCAAGATTTTTAGATTAGTGATGATGGTAGAACATCCGGACTCCTCACTGGTTGAGGTCTAGGATGGGCAATCTTTCTTTCCATAGTTATGATCTGAGCTCATTTCAACGAATGGAGGAGTTTCTTACTTCACTTGCGGAGCTAGATGAGGTGGATGGACCCACAGAGGGACGGACATGACTACTGGATCTAGCACGATGATGTGTTCTCAAACGCGAAGGCCTACAGGGTGATGAAGGGACCGACAATCGTTGACCCTGGATGATGTACGCCGGATTGCATGTGGATATAGAAGTGGAAGATCTTGGCACGTGTGAAGGTCTTCCCATGGATCCTCAAAAGGGATAGACTTCTAATGAGGGATAGATTGGCGTGTTTTGTCCAGGGGGCGGACTCAGTCTAACCCATATACTTGGAGATGGTAGAGGATGTCGATCACCTATTCTTCTCCTCTGGTAGCTCGTTGGAGGTCTCAAACTGAGTTCAGGCGGTGGATATTGGCAACATCTCTAGCTTATGGTGCTCAATTGGGGCGGATTGGAGTGTCACAGACGAGGAGAGGTCAAGGTATGTGTCAATCATTAAGGTACTTTAGCTTACTCGAAATGGGGTGATATTTCGTCACGATCGGTTCTACGCTAAGAATGTTGTGGCACATGTAAATTGTAACTTCTTTTCTCTTTTGAATAGGCATGTAAAATTTTTCAGTGATAAATGGTGAAGTTTTTGGGCATACATCTATACAATGCATGCTCTTTTTTCTTTCAAAAAAAAGCTAATGGTAAAACTCACCAAGTTAAAGACATCTCATGTCATTGATCTTCTCAAATTAACATCTACAGTATAATTTGAATCTGAATAACAATCAATTAGACATTATGAATCACTTCAAGAGAAGAGGCTAATATTAGATATTTCTTTCAAATACCCCCTTAATTCTCTTTTCTTGGATTATCCATCAATATGCTAACAAAGCTTATATCATGAGCCATATCTAGTCTTATGCATACCATTGCATACATAAGATTCACAACTGCATTAGCATAGGATTAGGGAGTATGTGAGATGCCCTCTTATTAGAGTGATGTGTAAAAGAATTCAAAACATGACTATTTGCAACATATGTAGTAATTAGGAGCTTTGCTATTATTAGTTTATATTTCACCAAGACCTTTCAATTTAGTTATTTTGATATAAAAAGAATTTTCCTTTTAAATAATCTAGATGATTTCCATCCATAAAATATTCTTTGCAACACCAAGGTCTTTTACACTAAATTTTGAACTAAGGACCTTCTTAAGGCCATTAGTAGTACTTTTCTTTTTAGTAAATAAGCAAATCATCAATGGAAAACAACATATTGAAGGAGTCATCCTTTTGCTTGTTGTGGTAAAAACAACAATCATATGTGCTCCTGTAGAACCTAAAACCAACTATGAAGTGGTAAAAACAACAATCATATGTGCTCATGTTGAACCTAAAACAAACTATAAAGCTGTTAATACCATTTCTTAGGAGACTACCTAAACCAATACAAGGGCTTCTTTAACCTACACATGTAATCTTTCTTCCCTCGAAAAATGAATCCATGGTTCTCTCATCGAAATGTCTTTTTTAAGTTCACGATGCAGAAAGGTTTTTGGCCAATCTAGTTGTTCTACACCAAGTCTCGATGTGCTACAAGAGCTACTAACATCTTAATGGACGTGTGCTTCACAATGAGAGAGAATATCTTGTTGTAATTTATGCTTTGAATTTAATGCCCTCAATGTTTGAGAATCCGTTCTTTTTCTTGATGGTCCATTTGAAGCCAATGACTTTCCTCCCTTTTGGGAACTTGTGAAAGACTCCATCTCTTCACCCATAGTAGCACACTACTATCAGGATTCTACTCCTAGTCTCCTACAATAATGTCCTTGTATGTGGATGGCTTTGGAGACTGTGCATCCTCGACAACTTGTAGTGCATATGCAATCATGTCCTCAAAGAGAGGGTCCTCAAAAGGAGGCTTGGTGGTGGAGTGAAGGGATGCAAGAGAAGTTAAAAATTAAAAGAGCATGCTTTAAATCTATGTCTAAGGATAGAATGGAGGAAACTGTCACAAACTACAAAATAGAGAAGAAGGAAGCAAAGAAAGCTGTAAGCGAAGCTAAGTCAAAAGCTTATGAAGTTTTTTTATAAAAATCTCAACTTTAAGGAGGGACAGAAGGATATATTCAGGTTGGCCAAAGCAAGAGAAAGAAAGACCAAAGACCTTTCTCAAGTGAGATGCATTAAGGACGAGGAAGGTCACGTACTTGTTACTCAAAAGGACATAGAGACTAGATGGGAACAATATTTCCATAAACTTTTTATTGGGGAAGGAAATAGAGAGATCACTTTGGGTGATCTAGTTAATAGTGAAAGTTACTTGAATCGTGCAAGCTATAGACGAATACAAAGAAAGGAAGTAGAAGAGGCTTTGAGGGTTATGAGACCTGGGAAAGGTATAGGACTGGATGACATCCCTGCAGAAGTATGGAGAGTTTTAGGTGAGTGCGGTTTGACTTGGCTTACGAATCTATTCAATGTTATTTGGCGAAGCAAGAAAATGCCTGAAGATTGGAGGAGGAGTAGCGTGGTGCCTCTTTATAAGAACAAAGGAGACATTCAAAATTGTTCAAATTATAGAGGTATCAAGCTGATGAGTCACACTATGAAAATTTGGAATGTGTGATCGAAAGAAGGATGAGGCAAGTTTCCAACGTAAAAGAAAACCAATTCGGATTCATGCCAGGTCACTCAACTATTGAAGCCATCCATTTGTTGAGGAGAACAATAGAGATTTACAGAACTAAAAGGAAGAACCTCCATATAATCTTTATTAATTTGGAGAAGGCTTATGATTCTATCCCATGAGAGATATTGTGGATAGTTTTGGAGAAGAGACAAGTACCTATCCTATACATCAACCTAATAAAGACATGTATGATAGGGCTTTATCTTGTGTAAGGACCCCGTCTGGGAAGACTGACTATTTTGACATCAATATTGGTTTACATCAAGGTTCAACTTTGAGTCCATTTCTTTTTACTTTGATTATGGATGAGTTGAAAAGTCACATTCAGGATGAGTTACCTTGGTGTATGTTATTTACTGATGATATTCTGTTGATGGACGAGACTTGAGATGGAGTAAATGAGATGCTTGAGGTCTAGAGACATGCATTGGAGACTAAGGGTGCGTTTGGTTAGCGGGTTAAGGCGGGTTAAACTGGTAGAGGGTAACCCGTTTTTGGATTTTGGCATTTGGATAGAGGGTTAAACTGGGGGTGGGTTAGAAGTGGGTTTTTATGATATGATTGTATTGAAGTTTGAAAAAGTGAGTAGTTATTGTGATGTGATTGTATTGAAGTTTGGAAAAGTGAGTAGAAGTGGAGTAGTTTATAATTTTTATATGATATGATGGTATAATATATTATTTTTTGATAGGATTGATGATGTAAAATTGATTTATTTAATTTTTTAAAAAGAGAATAAAGTGGGGCGCACATAGGAGTGAGAAAATATGGGGTAAGAGGGGTTTGGGGAGTTTACCCCAGTAACCGAACGACACCTAAAGGATTTCGTATAAGTAGGTCTAAGATGGAATATATGGAGTGTACCTTTGATGGAAGCAATGGTGAAGGAATTGAGGTGAAGATTGGTGACAATAACATTCAGATGAGAGATTCTTTTAGATATCTGGGATCTATTTTGCAACAGGATGGGGAAATTGATGGAGATGTTACTAATAGAATAAATGCGGTCTGGTTAAAGTGGAGAGGAGCCTTTGTTCTTCTCTGTGATAAGAAAATTCCTTTAAAAATTAAAGGAAACTTTTACAAAGTGACCGTGGGACCTGTAATGCTCTATGGATCTGAATGTTGTCCTGTGAACCATAGACATGTGCAGAGAATGGCTGTTGCAGAAATGAAAATGCTAAGGTGGATGTGTGGAAACACACGTAAAGATTGGATTAGGTTTGATGCAATTAGAAAGAAAGAAGGTGTAGCTCGGATCGAGGATAAGATGCGAGAAAATCGCTTAAGATGGTTTGGTCATTTGCAAAGAAGATTAACGGATGCACCAGTTAGGAGATGCGAGTGTTGGGATGTTGAGCTGGCTAAGAGAGGGCGAGGACGACAATATGATGACTCTCCTTTGGTCGATCAACTTTAAGTTTTTTGGCAACAATCTAATCATGAATAGTGTGATCAACTGCTTGATTACTACTTGATGCCAATTTGAACTCCACTTATTCGTGGATATCATCACTTGTCTTGCATGGACAGACTTCACCCTCTAATAAAGCATATAACTCTCATTAACAATATATTTCCTATTAACAATTTATTTTATTTTCAAAAGGGAATCATATTCTATATCATGTTACTCATGCATCATTACTTGTAAACATCTCTTTTTTGGTTCAAACTTTCCTTCACTAACATGATAATATACAACACAACCAAAGACATGTAAACGAAAATAATCACCACAATTACTAGACTATATCTTAAAGGTCTGGTTACTATTCATCAAGTAGCAAGCCATATTCATAGAGTTAACTCGAAATGCCCTATCAAGTCCAATATTTATGAGCATGCATCTTGCTTTCTCTAGAAGCATTTTAATCATTCATGCGCAATTCATTTATATTGTGATGTACCCCTGACGATATTATGTCTTGTAATACATTCTTCCTTGCAAAACTCATTTGGTAAAGAAAATTCCAAGCCATTGATAATATGTTGAAGCTTGACCTTCTTTGAGGTCTAATTCTCCACCAAGATCTTTCATTGTCTGAAAGTCTTAAATGCCTTATTCTAATGCTTCATCATGAAAACCCAACTCATCAAAGAAATCATCAATACTAGACAAGAAATATCTGACACCTCTGAGAGATAGAAATCGAAAGGGGCCCCAACAATCAATGAGAATGTAATCAAGTGTCTCCTTTGTTCTGTGTACTGCTTTGTTGAATAGTTTCATGTAATTTTTTTCAAATACACAATGCCTATAAAACTATAATTTGGATCCTTTGAGATCTTCAAGAAGACCATTTTGATCGAGGATGCTATACCCCTTCTTGCTTATATACTCATATCGTATATGTCACAATTCAAATTTAGATTTCGTAGCTGGGGATACAACTATGACAAAATCATTTTTGGACGAGCCTAGTAGAATATACTGTTTTTGCTTGATAGATTGGATGGTGACTATCCCTCCTTTGATCACCTTTGGAACTCCTCGTGCAGCATTGTAGATATGCCCTTTAGAGTCCGGTACTTGAAGGGTAAATATGATTTTTCCTTACATTTGTAACAAGAAGAATTTGTAAAAAAAGTCATCATCGTGATGTATGAGTCTTGCTTTTCACATAATCGATGCAAATAATTTTACACGATGCTGTTGAGATATTTGTGTTACTTGGTGTATTTTCTTATTGTCTTTCTTCTATGTATCCCATATGTAATTTACATAGGGCTTTTCTCCTATATAAGAGAGCCCTAAGGTCTCTATGAAAGCATTTCATTCTTTTCTCTCAACATGGTATTAGAGCGACGATCCTAGACCGAAGCCTGGCCTAATTTCTCTCCCCACCTCCAACCCTCGCATGGTGCATTGTCCCCCCTTTTCCTAGGGGTTGTGTGCTGCCCCCCTTCTCCTAGGGTTGCGCGATGCCCCCACTCCTTGGGGTTGTGCGCCGCTTCCCCCATCTCCTTGGGGTCGTGCGTCACCCTCTCTCTCTCTCTCTCTCTTCTTGGGGGCTATGCATCATTGTTCTTGTGCCATGCATTGCCCCCCTCGTGCATCTAGGTTGCCTCCATCGCCCTGAAGCTTCCTTCCAAGGGCATCCTAGGGCAATTTTTAGTCAGATCAGACCTCTTATTTGGTCTAATTTTGATTGAAAATCATGATTTCAGACCAATAAATCATGCTTTCGGTTCTAGCACGCATCGAGAATTGGTAAGGATGGTTGTATGAGTCTACACATACAACCTATCCACAATATGCTTATGTAGACTCATCTAGATCGGTCTACTTCCCAGTCAATTGACGATCTTCAGTATTTTTTTATCATGTCAGAGAATAAGGGTGATTTATTTTCTTTGTCTGGTGCCTTCAAAGGTCGACTCCTATCGTAAAGATAGATGGGACCAACTATGAGTTATAGTCCATGCAGTTTCTCACCTTTATGCAATGCAATAATAAGGAGCACATTCTGACTGATCCAGAGCTGAAGGACAAGACTAGGGTTAATGCTTCTTGGAAGTAATATGATGCTTATGCAAAGGTTTGGCTCGCCGGGACACTCACCACAGAGATTGCCAACAATATTATCAATCAACCTACAACCAAGTCTATATGGGACATCGTAGTTGCTAAGTATGTACATGCCAAGAATGAGAGCAAGATTCTCTAGCTTTAAATTGACAATTTTTTCGACCAAGCAAAACGATCAGCCTCTCCATGCTCATTTCTCAAATCGTAGAGGCATGTTTGCGTGACTCCATAGCTTCATGCCCATTACTGCTAGTATAGATCAACAACAAGCGTACATAGATGCCACTATGACAGGAGTATTTCTGTCCTCTCTCAACTTTGAGTATGATGTTGCACGAACTCAACTTCTCACAGGAGAGACTATTCCACTGATGGCGGAAGCATACAAAAGGCTAAGCAGAATTATCGGTCCTTCCTCTACAGTAACACAAACCCCCTCTGCAATGCGTGGTTCTCGCGGTAGAGGGGGTCCCTCACAGTCTTGTGGTCGTGGCCGACGAGGTTGAGGAGGATGACGTCAATGGGGATTGTGCACATATTGTTAGAGGCGAGGTCATTCAAAGGACATATGTTATAAGAAGCATGGGTACTAAGCATTCGCACGTACGACCGAGCAGGCAGAGACTACTCTATCTCCTTATACTCAGGACCCAAAGTTCAATGACATTGTCTCTTGATTAAGGGAAATAATGACCATTCCATCTGCACCTCCTACATGATCTTTGGATACTGCTGCTACTACCGTAACCACTACTAGATACTCAAGTATAGCCTATGCCTTTACAAATTATAACAACTCAGACTTAACTGACTGGATCATAGATTCTGGAGCGTCTCATCATATGTGAGAGGATAGAGCTCAGTTTATCTCTTGTAAATCTCTCCCTCCTGAGAGATCAGTTGTGATCACAAATGGGGTTCACTTACCCATTGTTGGCTAGAGAGATATCATTATAGCACCCTCAATGTGTCTGCAGAATGTCATGCATGCTCCAGATTTTCAGATGAAACTTTTATCTATTAGTTAGATTACAAAAGATTTACATTGGCGTGCCATCTTTGCCCCCTCGTCTTTTGTTTTTTAGAACATACTCACGAGCAGCGTGATTGGATCTAGCAGTGAGCTGCGGGGACTCTACAGACTGGTCCAACCTCCTTGTATCGGTGCTGCCTCTATTCCCACTGGATCAATCTCCCCATTCATGTGTTACCTTTGCTTTGGTCACCTTCCTCTGCAGAAGCTATGTCATGTCCTCCCACAGATCTCTCCCCGTATTGCTTTGGAGTGTGAGACATGTCAGCTTGAGAAGCAACATCATTCCTCTTTTCCGAGTCACCAAAATTGTCACAGTAGTCAATCATTTGAGTTATTTCATTTTGATATTTGGGGCCCTAGTCGTGTTTCTGATCATCAGAGACATCAGTTCTATCTGGTAGTTGTTGATGATTACTATAGAGTATCTTGGATTTTCTTGTTAAAGAATGTCTGAAGCTGATCCTGTTATTGAATCTTTTCATATTGAAATAAAGAATATTTTTTCTGCTCATGTGAAGTTTATTCGTTCTGACAATGCACTAGAATTCTCTACTCTAGAGCTTTGTGAGTTCCTCAAGTCTATTGGTATTGTTCATCAGACTTCATGTGCGTATACTTCGCAACAAAACAGTGTTGCTAAACGAAAACACCGTCATCTTCTAGATGTCACAAGGACTCTTTTGATTCAGAGTTGTGCTCCTCACTCGATGCAATCCTCACTGCATACTACTTGGTTAACCGTATGCCTACTATGGTTCTTGGCGAGAAGTTTCCTTTCTCGATTGCGAGAAGGACCTCTTCGCACTTACTCCTAGAATCTTTGGGTCTGTGACCTTTGTCTACAATCTTACTCCTGGACATGACAAGCTCTCACCAAGAGCATCAAATGCGTGTTTGTTGGCTACTCTCGTACCCATAAGGTGTATAGATGTTTTGATCCTATCCGTAGAAGGTATTATGTGAGTGCTGATGTCAAATTTTTTGAGTCTGTCATGTATTTTTCTCTACAAGAGACATGAAGTCTAACTCTGATTCTGGCGAAGAGGTTTTTGTTCTACCACCACCTACTCAGGCCGAGACGCAATCACTATCTTTACCACCACCTCCTCCTCCATCTTCACCACCACTACCACCACCGTCTATCTTGACACAGTTTCAACCATAGTTTTATGTTTGTATGTCCTCTACCCTTCCCTCTGCTCATGCGCCTTCCCCCTCATCCAGCACACCTCATGTATGTACTGAAAACATTGTTTCTACTGATGGCTCTGGTGACATGCTTGTCATGGAAGGCCATATCGCGATATATCGACGATATATCGATATCGACATGTGACCGATATATCGGCAATATGGCAGATATTTGGCCTTGGAAGGTCATTTTCATCATGAAATCGGTTCTATATCGGTGATATGGATTCGATATATCGTCGATATATTGACGATATATTGCATTGACACAGTTCCGATATCGATACTGATACCGATATGGCTTTCCATGCTTATACCACAGGACACCGTTCAAGAGGAGCAGATACCTTCTTCATAGAACAACGAGGTTGATGATCTTGATGTGCCTATTACATTGCGGAAGTCGTGTCACACTTGTGCTACCTATCCTCTAGCTGCTCACGTCTCCTTGGATCATCATTCAGAGGAGTACAAGAGGTTTGTAGTGGGACTCTCTGTTGTTACTATCCCACAAACATATCATGAAGCTGTGCAGGACAATAGATGGTGACTAGCCATGGAGGAGGAGATGGCATGTTACATTCTCGTGGTACCTAGACCATTGTTTCTGCCCTTCAGGTGCCTCTGTGGTTGGGTGCAAATGGATCTTTACAGTTAAGCAACGAGTAGATGACAATGTGGAACGCTACAAGGCACATCTTGTAGAGTGAGGATTCACCTAGATTTATGGGGTGGACTACCAGGATACCTTCTCACCAGTGGCTAGACATTCCACTTTACGCATTCTCCTCTTCGTTGTTGTAACTAAGGACTGACTGCTTTATCAACTTGATGTGAAGAATTCTTTTCTTTATGGAGATCTTTAGGAAGAAGTATACATGCTTCAACCACCACGTTTTGCTGCTGAGTGGGAGTCTCAGAAGGTGTGCAAGCTCCATAAGGAGATTTATGGCCTGAAGCTAAGTCCGAGAGCTTGGTTCTAGAAGATATCAAAGTTGATAGAGCTTAAGGGTTTTTGAGGTCCACTGTCGACCATTCACTTTTTGTTCAGAAGACACAGAGAGGTATTGTTGCCATTCTAGTTTATATTTATGATATGAGCAAGGTATTCAGACTGCTAAGGAGTTCCTAGGTCAATAGTTTGAGACTAAGGATCTTGGCAGTCTACGTTACTTCATCGGATTAGAGTTCACCAGGAACTAGTGTGGTCTTGTGATGACCCTAAGGAATTTTGTGACCATTCTTCTACTAGAGATAGGCATGACATGTTGCAAGACTGCCACTACTCCTATGAATCCTAGTATGAGATTATATGATGATAACATTAAGGAGATAGACAAGTGGAAATATAGGGAGCTGGTTGGGAAGCTCGTCTATGTTACTATCACCAGGCCAGACACATCCTTTGCAGTGAGCCAGTTCATGGAGCAGCCTAGGCAGGAATATATGGATGTTGTACACATGATTCTCATATATCTAAAGACTTCACCAGGTACTGGCCTTATATTCAACATAGGTACATCTCTTGAGGTGACAGCTTGCGAAGATGCAGACCACGCAAAATGCCCTAGAGACAGGAAGTCTACATCAGGCTTCGCGGCATTTGGTGGGAGCTCTCTTGTATCATGGAAGAGTAAGAAGTAGACCGTGGTTGCTAGATCTAGTGCAGAGTCTGAGTACAGAGCCATGGCTCAGGGAAGCACAAAGATGATGTGGGTGAGATCCATTTTGAATGATCTTGCTATAAAGGTGCCTCTTCCCATGCAACTTCAATGCGATAATCAAGTAGCTCTATTCATAGCCAATACTCATGCATTCCATGAACGCACTATGTATATAGAGGTGGATTGTCACTACACCAGAGACATGATCCAGAAAGGACTCATAGCCACCTCCACGTCACTATGGGAGAGCAGATTGCTGATATATTCACCGAAGCACTTGCTCGAGGTGAATTTAAAAAATGTTGTTCCAAGCTGAGCATGATAGATATATATGCTCCATCTTGAGAGGGAGTGTTGAGATATTTGTATTACTTGGTGTATTTTCTTATTATCTTTCTTCTATGTATCTCTTATGTAATTTACCCAAGGCTTTTCTTCTAGGGTCCCTTTAAAGCATCTCATTCTTTTCTCTCCACAGATGCAATATTCACCACAATGATGTTTCCACCGTAGATGGCCGTGTAGTAGAGAGCCAATCTTTGTTCGAGGTCTTGCAATAAGAACACCAAATTATATCCATGTAACTCCAGAATAGGCATGATCTATAATGATGAATAAATAATCAACATCCTAACCATATCCTTGAGCCACTACAATGACTATGGCCTTGCCTTTCTTCTTCATATGTCCCCTTTCAAATGCATGAATTGTTGCAGTTATTGAACATCATTCAGATTGATCTTTTCTTCAATTTTGATTTTCCCTTCTTATAATAGTTTGTTGTAAATTGTAATACCGATACTTTTCTCGTTGATTGTTACTAATCCCACAACTTACATCCCCACAACTCGTAGAAGCAAAGTGACGAAGTTTACGAGTATGGAGACTCCATCAAACTTTTTCATAGTAATCTCTTCTTTGCCGACTATGAATAACTGAACAAAATTCTTAAATGATAACTATTGATAAACCAATAAAATCAAAGTAATATCCTCATCCTCTATTCTAGCATAGATATTTCTCAAACCTATAATTAACATATTTAGATGGTCTACATGAACTTTAGAGTGTACCTTCTTGCATACGAAGTGAGAATAAACGCTGCTTAAATAATAACTTGTTGGCCAGTGACTTCATAACGTACATATTCTTCTATCTCAACCACAAACTTGCGAAGGTCCTTTCATTGCAACTCCCGCTCCGCGATGATCTCGTTCACTAGACAAGACATGATCATCGAGTGGGCATTTTCTTTCTACACCAGGAACTTCGAGGGCTCGAGTGTCTTTATTTTATCATTCTATAACAGTGCTCAGATGCCTTACTACTTGAGAAGGGCACATATCTTGACATGCTAGAGGTCGAAGCTATTCCTGCTGATGAACTTCTCAATCGTCATGTTTTGTGATGTCATCCCCTCCTTGTTTCAAAAAACCTAATGGCTCTAATTCCGGTTTGTTGCACGTAGCAGAAAAAGTGCACTAATTAAATACACAGATAAGCAAACTAGAAACAAGATTTACAAGGTACACTCGTAATTAGGCTATGTCCTTGACGGTAGATCTCTCTCAATATGGCATAAGAATGGTAGTACATAGGATGAAGAATAACTCTAACCTATAGGGATTTATATAGCACCTCTGTACATAAAAATCTCTCTAAACAGACAGATTCTCAAATTTCATTAAATGGACAAATCTCCCTAAATGATAAAATTCCCAAATCTTTTAAACGGGCAGAACAGTTGCGTTAGGATTCAACGCATTTCAACAGCCTCTTTGGAGCAAGAAATCAAAGTGCGAGAATTCAATAGCCAATTGTTCTTGAAATTGAAGCATATCAAAACAACTACAGTGCCCGATCACTGATATTCCAAGATAGCTGCAATGCATTGCCTGAGCATGTGCCACATGCCTCGAGCCTGCAGCAATACGCATCACACGCACATATGTGCATGGGTTCCTACTAGTCTACACAATTTTACAACACTAGCCAGACTACAACACATCATATAAGATCCTCATATTTTCACAGTTACATGATGTGGGATTTAACCCCGCAGACAACAATGTTATAATTGCACCATCAAGTTCCAATGCTTTTATAATTTGATCCTGTTAGAAAATAGGAATGCGGAAGCGAATATCAAAGATAGAAAAATAAACATGAAGAACTCAAAAATTTTACGTGGAACCCTACTCCCTAAGGAGCGGGATGAAACCACGGGAGAACGTCTCAAAGTGCTGATAGTCTATTGCCTTTCTCACTGGATACAATGGGTGTGGGGGTCTATATATAGCCCCCACTGAGTCTCTACATCTCCCAACTGATAGATGTGTGACTAAAGACTTGGATGTGGTAAATGAATCGTGGAGAGATCCACTTACCCATCTCCCATATAAATGACGCATAACCAAATACTCCAACACTCCCCCTCAAGCTGGAGAATGGAATGCTCAGCTTGGACAAACAGAAAGAAATCTCAACTCACGCTACATAACACTATATACAATATCAACTCAACACGTACAATTGTCGGCTGCTGTGGAGGATGTTGCTTCTCATGTCGTGCAGGTGAGGAGGACGAACGAGATGGAATGTGAGTCAATTGAATTTTCTCGTCGGAGAGCATGTGCTCTGTACTGCGCCTGTCAGAGTCACTGCAACTGAAATGAGTCTCCTCATCGGAGTACTCTGGCTCGCCACAACATGTGGACAACTGCTCCATCTCTGAAAATGGCCGAACTGAAAAGCCGTAGAGTGCAATCCTCATCGGAGTCCACGGTCGCTGGAGAATGGAGTCTGAAGAAGTCTCCTTGCTAGAGAACTAGGTCTCTTCCATCTGGCACAGAGAATGGTCTACTCTGGAGTCCCTATGGATCGCATGAAAACCCTGACCGAAAACAAAAAAGATGGAGACCACGAACAAAGATCGCATACATGTGCACATATGAAAAGAAGACCGCATACATGTGTGTGTCTGAAACTGAAGACTCGGAAACATCTGATGTCGAGTCTGAATATCTAAACTGTAGAGTCTGAAAAACTGGCTGGTCTGGAAACCTGACATGTGACATGTGACTCTACACAATATTCCCCCTTTCTCTCATACTTGTCGGAATGTCCAACATTGACCAAGTTGGGAGAAGACAAAAAAATTGAGGAAAATAAGATACCAAATCAGCCGATTACATCAATTTTTTTTCGACGGTCTAGGACGGTGGCCCCTTGCACAAAAGATCCTGTTCCTTTCCTCCAGTTACTCCAACAGGTCCTATTCCTCCAATTAAATTGGAATTCCACAAAAGTCAACACCGTGCCTTTTTCTTTTTATGTACATGAACTGGCTCATTGGCACACTGACATCAACCAAACATCTCTTCTCTGCAGTGAAGGACATGCTGCAAGCCTGTAAGTCATTTAAGTCCATCACATGTTTTGATGTGGCTTAAGTATAGCTTAATATGGTGTCCATATTTAAAAAAAAAGGCTATTTGGCATGCACCTCAGCACTATACTGAGTATCGCATTTATAAAACATGGAGTTCCAGGGTCTCCTGCCTCATGGCTCCTTGACATAGTCTTGGTAAACTAAACCAACGAAGTCGTCCATGCCTTTTTTCTACATTTTGATAGGCTCCATTTTGTGCTACACTTAACCAGAAAAGAAAATTTGCCATAACTTGAAATATAACATAAAGGAAGACACCAGATTTTTAATATACAAACAAAAATGGCGAATGTTAATTGTTTTAAAGTCCAACATGCATGATTATTTGGCCATTACAAATATTTGGAGTAGGCGGCTGCATTTATGGAAACTAGTTGAGGAAAAGAGAGGAAATTCTTACACAGTCCCAGATATCCTAGTGCTGATGTGAGATTTCTCTGTTTCATACAGTTTAGCCAATCCAAAATCTGATATCTTGGGATTGAAGTCCTTGTCAAGAAGAATATTACTTGGCTTTATGTCCCTATGAACAACTCGCAAGCTTGATTCGTGAAGGTGAGCTAAGCCTCTTGCAATTCCCATGCAAATAGAGAATCGTCGAGTCCAGTTGAGCTTCAAGCGATGCTGCTCTTCACCTGAAAATTTGCACAAATCATTACCAAGTTGGCACGAGAACTTCCAAAAAAATACAAGAGAATTATTACATGTCATAATCTTACCAAAGAGTGCATGACCAAGGCTATTGTTTTCCATATATTCATACACCAAAAGCAACCGATCTCTTTCAGTACAACACCCAAACAATATCACTAGATTCGGGTGTTTCAAAGCAGATACCATGCCATATTCAGTAAAAAAATTCTTGATTGCCCTGTCTTGACATTGGAGACAGCTGCTTCACTGCAACTTGAGTACCATCTTTGAGTACGCCCAAGATTTCTTGATAAAAACTTCAATCAGTATATTCTGGGTAACTGAAAAAATAATAGAAACTTTAAAAATGATGGAAATAGAGATTCTACTGTTGAACCTCAAGTCTGGAAAGTAAAATTGAAAACAAGATCCACTAGGACTGTACCTTGAATACAGAACCAAAACCTCCCTCGCCTATCTTGTTTGCAGGATCAAAATTTCCTGTAGCAAAATCAATCTCCTTCAGGGTGAAATAGTGGTTGGGTAATCTGTAGTGTTCACGGTGCTTTCCTGTCACATTTTTTTGGCCTTTTGGAGGCATATCTTAACCAAAGTATGGCCAAAATGATTATAAAGAGCACAGATGAGGATGCCAATATTCCAGAAATTGCTCCAACAAAAAGCCTGTTCCTTGATTTATCATCAGAGACTATAATTGGAAACACAATTAAACCATGAAGATTTTAAGAACCATCAAAGGATGACAATTAATGGATAACTATAAATAGTGCTCACTTTTTCTTACTGAAATAGCAGATATAAGAGGTCCATAGTAGCCTCTGCTTGGGATAGCATTGGTGCCTTTGCCAGCCCAGTAGAAGTAGATCTCCAGGGTGTTGTCCTCCACGAGCGCAGTGAAATTCATAATTATTGCACGCCCATATCCTCCTGCTTCAGATTTTATGTTAAAATATCTCAAAATCCTTTTCCCCTATTATACAAGTTACGCGAAATATAGATAAGCGACGACGAGAAAAAAAGTGCAGAATGTAACTCTTGATTCTGCAAAAGATATGACAATAGTACAGGAAATTAATATTTCTAAAGATTCAAGAAAGATCATAACAAGCCATGCATTTAAAAATGATGACAATATTTATTATGCTGCAAAGATCAGGTCAGCAGCCTTTCATTCCACAGCATATTTTGCAATGTAGGAAGAAAATTTTATGCCTGACCCTATGGTTTCATTTGGTTTAAACATAATATGGTTTAAACAAACTACTGTAAGTATAAATAATTTTACAATTTTACTACTGTAAGTATAAATAGTCCTGTTTCATCATAATATGGTTTAAACAAATTACTGAAGTATAAATATTTTTACAATTTATATGCATTCATTTGCACTGTATAAAGGAGCATATCATGGGCAGTCACGTGCATAACGTCTGTAATACATCTTTACTACTCCAACCCTGTGAATTAATAGAGCACTTTAAATCAACTAAGATATCCAAATTGCATACATTAATGAATAATTTAATAGTTATTGACACATTTTCCTTTGTCAATTTTACAATAAAGAATAACATTTTTGTTTTTCTTGACATTCACAATGAATGTCATATTGATTGCTACATTGCTCACAATGAATCATATAACAATAATTAGAAATATTTTTAATGTAAAAGTCACTATCATATTAATATGTAATAAAAAATGTTAAATTTATTGTGAAGTACAAGAATAAAATATAATTTTCAATGAATAACATTTCTTGTTATGAATTCAACATCGAATATTTGACAATGAATAGTAAGATTATTCATTATCTTATACCAATTTTATTGTAATGATATTTTCTACTATGTGTTATTTTTTTGAATAACTACTATTCAAAAAATATTCATTATCTTATACCAATTTTGTTGTAATGATATTTTCTACTATGTGTTATTTATATGCAAGCAATATCCTTTATGCATATTATTTAAATAATTTCATATTTATATTTCTAATCTTATTTCTAGAATGAAGTTATTTAGATAAGAAGTTTTCAACCTCAGATGTAGATTCGATTGATGCCTTTGACGTGGCTTCGACTCTTGACTTTCGATCTTTAAATTTTCATAAGGTGATTTCTAGATCTATAAAAGATGTATAAACCATCTTCGATAGTTATAATAAAAGAATACTTGAATGATAGAAACCTATGAACACTTGTTTGTTCCACTACTACAAGGTTGCCTTGAAAACAAATAATCCAATCTTCGTTATCATATCTTATGTTGTTAGTGTATAACGACGAATATTATTTGTGTAATTGACTATATTGATAGCAATAATCATATAAAAATTGTTGTTTGTTATCTTTTTTGCTAATCGTTGAATAATGACTATTACAAACTTTAATCCAAAAAAATCAACAAATGGTCGCCGTAATGATACAGTATTTGTTCCGAATTACAAGGATAAAAAATAAATTTGCAATAAATAATATTCTTTGTTATATATGACAACATGTGTTCAACTTATTCGTTGCAACGAGCAAATTTTATTGTGATGTTCAATTCTTCTTTTGTGCCTAGAGAGAGATAGGGCATTATCAAATGTTTTCCGATAACACATGATTCACTTTTACCTAGAGTATGCAATATAACATGATGAATGACACATCATCCTTTGTACATGTCGCAACCATCTAATAAAACGAAAAGATTAAAAATAGTTGAGACATTAATTATAATTAAATCTCTCTGTTACTTTTCATACAATTTGAAGGTTACTTTATATATTCCTTCTAATAACATTTTTTTTAACATTGCTTGTTACTTTTGACACATAAAAATATTACAACATCAAATGGATTCATATCATCATCATTCGATTGGTCAAAAAATTACAATAGCGTAAATTTTAGTTTAAGATGGACAATATAACATATTGATATCCAAATGTTGGTTGAAGATGATTGATCACATTATCTGCATTTGTATCATTATATATATATCCATATTCGTATAAAAAATACTATATCCAACATATGACCCCACAAAATTTTTTGATTGGAAACAAATATAGATATCTTTTATAATTCTGGATGATTATCATATGGATGGTTCCACCAAAAATTGCCATATCTAAATTTACATTTTTTAGGATACTGATACGGATAATTTTTTTTACGATCAAAATGTAGAAACAAAACGGATGATCTTTTATAGTTATAGATTATATTTAACTATACAGCTTATACATACAAATAATTTTACGAGTATACAGACAATAAATACACATGATTTGAAGCTTAATATAAATATATGTCTGCTATTGTATGTATTTTCGATAAAAAATATGAAACATTTGTTTGATATTGTAATGGAATACATGTATACATCATAATGATACTAATGCATATAATATGAATAGCCATCTTCAACAAATATATGAAAATCTATATGCTACAACATCTATCTGAATATAGCATTTGATGGGTACGTGTAGATAACTAGATTGTTTTATATTATAATTTCTACTATTAGATGCTGATGATGAAATAAAACTATTTGATGTTGTAATTTTTTGTATATATAAGAAAGTGATTACCTAGATGAAAAGTGATTCGATGTTGTGATATGAATCCATTTTTTATGCATCGGAAAATATTTAATTACTAGAAATATATAAGCAACCTTCAAACTTTATGAGAAGTAACTAACATTAAGAGGGGGAGATTTGTCATTAATGTTCCAACTAATTTCAATCTATTCTTTTTGTTAGATGGTTGCCACATATTTAAGTGATGAGGTGGCATTCATATGATATAACCCAAATTCAAAATCTAATGAAGCCATATCCATCATATATAGTCTCTGAAATTAATGCCAATCATATGATATTTACTAAGGTTCGATTAAGTAAAAATATATTAAATTTAGATTCTCTCATGTAAATATATAAAATTTTAGTTCACTCTAGATTCCTTAAATGATCAATAACAATAAAGTATGTATGTACATGTATGCACGTGAATACACATATATATAGATGGAAATTATGAAAATCTAGTTATTATTACATATTAATATTTATTACAAGTTGTTAAATATAAGACTTCTGATATTTTTGAACAGTAAGTATTGTTAACCAGATCAAAATGGCATACACTAAACATTAATTATCCGGATTAACATGATCCAATTTAATAATATCAGCTATTAATAAACAAATAATTGTGTATTTGATATTCATGATTTAATTATAAAATGTAAACATGAACTGATTCAATATGCAATACGACATTTCATTTTGGATACTAGCATTTTTTAAATAATCATTTAATAGTTATCATTTAATTAATTTAAAACTCATTTTTGTTGTCATCATTTTTATTCTAGAGAATTTAACCGCCCTAGTCCCCTAAATTTTCTCTACCATTTTCTTTCCATGTTCAAAATTCATTATCATTCCATGGAGATAGAGGATTGTGGCATGTGGATGCAGACTGCAATTCACGAAGGCGGATTGCAGTGGCATGATGAGCTCAAGGGTCGCACGTGGAGATGGAGAGGGGAAGCAGATGAATACCTAGCGCGAAGTACAACTACCTGTAGAGGCGGAGGGTACAATAGGGGTGTATAGACATGCACGAAGATGAAGGATGTTGACTCGGTACCACCATAGCGAAGGTCACATGTGGAGGCTGGGGCAACATGTGGAGGTGGGCGGTGACAATGTCTGGATGTGCATAAAGACGTAGGATAGTAGTGGACATCAACGATGCAGTGGATCTCTTTCTTCGGTGGATGGACAGCTTGGATCTGAGGTGCAAGGGTAGAGGGAGAGCATTGGGTAGGTCTCCAGGGTGCGTGAATGCGCCTTGGGGATACATTGGTGCTTCTCCAACTCATAGAGGATGGTAGAGGAGCTGTTGTAGGGTTTGTTGGGGTTTAAATGTCAAGGAAAATTGACTAAAGTTTTTATAACTGGCTAGCATTAGATATCAATTTATTAGCATATTACATAGTTCTTATAAAAAATTACTTTATTTAATGTGTACATGCTCCATTTCCACTAGATTGAGAATGGAAGCTAGTAGGTCTTCTTGCAGTCTCAACTATGATGTTTCAATCACCCCGAGATTATGATAGAGATATGGTCAATGCGTCATTGAAAGCTCTGAGAAAATGCCCACCCCTAAGCCATTACATAGTCCCTTTTAGGCATTGAAAAAGGACGGGGCGTGGTGGATTCTCAATGGGAATTGAGAGAGCTCGCAATAGCCTTTGGTTATGGAGAGTAGGGGTTTTTAACAAGTTCAATGAGTCGACCCCAACTCGAGCTCGAACTCAATAAGAAAAACTGAGCTCAGACTCAATAAGGCCTGATAATTATTATAATGTGCTTTTCTTTACTAAGTAAAGATCTTTTGTACTCTAACTACCACCTTAGGAAAGTGTCCATTATATGTTGGATTTAATCGCTGGAGCTATTCCTTTGGCCATTGTGATTTTGCTAAATTATTTTCATTTTAGTCGTATTTACAAGTTCAACTATGGTGCACATGGATCGAATTGGATTAGATTTCACCTTAATCCATGCTTAATCCAACCTTAACAGATTATAATTTTCTCGATCATATCCAATCTATTAAATATTCAACTCCAAACCAATCTGATCTACCGTATTATGGATTGGATCGGTTTTTGATACTTATATATTCTCCCCTCATGGTCTATCCTCATGTTAGTAGCACTCAACATTTGGATTATGTTTTGAAGTTGAATTGATGTAGAAAAAAAGTGTTCACTGTAATGGATTTAGTTCAATTAATAATTCGACTACAATAACTATAAAATCTTCATAAAAAATATAGAAAATTATTATATTACTGATTTTCGATCGAAAATTATGTAAATGAAAGGTAATACGCAACTAGGAAGAACTTGGCTTAGAAGGCAATAATGTCAGCATTCGGTGTATGTTTTGCATTTTGTGGCTAGAAAATAAGATGGAAAAGAGGGTTAATTGTATCCCGCATCTCTGAGTAGCGAACGGAGCCAATAAAGGCATCCCTAGGGAAACGTGATTGGAGAATAGATGATTGATTAATCTTAAGATGAAGTAGGATCCACCTTAGAAGGAGATGCAAGGCCTAAACATTTGCATTGTCAATTTGTGAGATCGGCTTGTGAGAAGAAGAATAAGATAGTTGGGTTGTTTATATTTTCAATCTCAAAGTTATCTTTCTTTTTATTCCTAGCATGATATTATATGTTAAATTAAAATTAAAGTGTCACTTGGCTGAGGACATGGATGGAATTCATTTGATAAGCATTTAAGTTGTAAATATTAGTACGGGCTCATTTTGAGGCCCAAGACCCGCCTACTAAATTTCGGATTCTGGTTATGCGGGCCGGGTTTGGGTCGGGTCGGGCCTGCCCAGTCCAATGCACAACTCTAGATGTAAGGTGTTCATGGAGTGGGTATCCAGCTCATTGGATTGTGACTCACTTCGATCCATTGTTATTGGGTCACGGGTCGACCTGTCCTATTCTAATAGATACTAGCAGATATCTGGTTAACATCAAAGGGTAATGGATACCAGGGGGCACCCATGTAAGTACCGTTTCTATTTATAATTCTTGTTGCACCCACACCACGTCTTGCCCGCCCACACTCGCTCATGCTCTTGTTTTCGTCCTTTCATCTTTAGTAAAATGCACATCTCCCACTAAATAGCTTATTAACATTCTAATTAACATCTTCTGCACAATTTAGTCGGCACGTTGTTTGAAAAGTATAACGTAATCATATATCAATAATATTAGTTAAAACATGTAACTATAATTAATTTGAGTTGCTACTGATTTGGTGGCTCAAAAACTAAATCAATTTGACCAAAGTGGCAAAGTGGCCCAGTCGAATGGTGATCACGAAGTCACCTGTCAAGGCCAGCCGGGTCCTAGGCCGAGGGGACCGCCTGCATGACACGGTTCGATAAGGTTAGGGGCTGCCGGTCGATTCGAAAGTTGAACAAGGAGATGAAGTAGTTGTCAAGCGTGAGGCAACGTGTTGGAGGCATTCTGAACCCACGAACCGTTGGTAATTCCGAAGATCGAGTTGAAGGGGCTAGACGGGATCTTCCTCGACAACATGGTAATCCAGTTCATCGACGACAACATTTACTACGACAGTACAAGGAAAGATAGATTTGCATGACAGTCCATAATTAACATGAACATGCAACTAAAAGTAGTTAAACATGCATTGATTTTCATACGATTTGCATTCAATTAAGTCAAATGATCGTCATATGAAAAATGGAAGAAATACTAGATGTAAGTCAAGGACATCGAAGCTGTAGCAGATCCTATCGCACTGGATGTCGACGAGGATGTTCGGGAAGGCCCCAAAGGACAGGATGATGAACTATATCTTGTAAGCACTGAGCGAGAGGAGTTTCCCCTCACCGTCCTTATCCTTGCACTACTATAAAAAGAAGTCGCAATCGACGTGGAACCCCTTCCCTAAGCACCTCACGATCCGCTTGATCGGAAGCACTTCAAGTGAGAGGAGTCTCTTTTATATTTTTTAAAAAATAATAGCAATATTTATATATTGGTATTTGTACCTAACCATTTGTATTTTTATAATCAATTGAGTAGTGGAAGCTTCTAACTAAGTATCCGCAGGTACCCATTAATCCAAACGAGTATTTTGAATGGGGCATGGGTCTTGATATAACGGGTATCCGACCCATCATTTTGAAATGGGTACCCGTAAGTTTAGAGTCAAAATAGATGGGTCAAGTTAGGTGCCGTCTTGAATGGTTATAAGATGCACAAGCCATCTTCAATAGTTATAAGAAAAGAATTCTTGAATGTTAGAAACTTATGAACACTTGTTTGTTCCATTACGACAAAGTTGTCCTGACAACAAATAATCCTATCTTTGTTGTCATAGCTTAAGTAGTTAAATGTATAACGACAAATATGATTTGTTGCTTAATTGATTCATTAAAATTACAATGAGTATCGGATTCAATTCTATATTACTAGTAATAATCATATTCCTACTAATCGTCGAGTAATGACTATTACAAAATCAAAAAAGTCAACAAATGATCGTCATTATTCGGACCTTTAGCAATGATACAATATTTATTCTGAATCGCCATAATAAAAAATAATTTCATAACAAATAATATTTTTTTATATGTTAAGCATCGAAATATATGACAACAAATGTTCAAATTATTCATTACAAAAAGTATTATCATGTTCAATTCTTCTTCTATGTCTAGAAAGAAAGAGAAAGTGTGTATCTTATCGAATATCTTCCGATACACAAACATACATAAGGTGGGTCATTCCTAAGAATGTAAATGCCACTATCAATTTAGTAAAAACTCTATAACAGTTTTGTAAAAGTGTAAAGTGTACATTGCAAAGAATGATTTTGTAAAATATAGCATCTATTTTTAAATTAACATTTCATCCAATATAATAATATTTTCATAATTATATTTCACCATATATGTTATATTAATAATATTATTAAGCCTATGGAATAAGAAAGTGAATATATTGGAAAGATGTTTAAATTGACGGTGTTTCACTATAAGTATAGTGAGACCCCACATCATTTAAAGTTTCACAAACACACACATACGTACGCACGCGCGCGCACATGCGCACACGTACACACACTCCGATTTACTTATAGATATATCTTGTTTGGATATATTCTTTACCTCCAAATGAGAGGACATTAAACATTAATAACCTAAATATAGTGATCATATCATGGTTACATAATCAACTAGGTCATCATTTGCATATAGTTAATTATTTTCTTGTCTCTCAATTTAACAAATAAGAATAAGCGAATGAGCGATGGACCAAAACATTCGTTTTTCTTTCTATATTGTTTATCCCACACGCTGGAAATGCTTCAATAACAACATATGCACTTTTTTGAAAATTATGCAAAAATAAAGAGAAATAAATTAAACATATATAGATAGTTACGTGGCATCAAATAATTATTGGGTGTACATGAAGATCTATTTCAAGAGAAAAATTAGCCAATTGGATAATATAATTATGAGACCAACTTTATTAAAATGCATAGCCTACATCTATTACTATATACTAAGCAGAGACGTACTATAACCATTTATTAATTTTTGGCACATGAATTCCATTTTTTACCATGGTTTCAGTCATATATTCCGATTCTACCTGCCTCATTTTTCACTTTTGTCCTTTCACCTTCATCGAAATCCCACCTGCCACGTTGTTTGTTAAACTTATGCATCAAATATGTTCTGTTCCTGCTCATATCTTTAAATAACAACACATGTTCTTTTCCTTTTGTTGTCTATTGCTAGATTTTATCTTCTTAACAATTTAATGGTACAAAGTATATCAACAAATAATCTGATGATCTGTTATAATATCTTTCACTGCTATGTAAAATAAAAACCCAAGAGATAGTTATTTTCATGTGATTATAATAAGTAGTGAAAAGATTACATATAAAAAATAACTTTACAATAAATAATAATCTCAACACTGTAGATGTTATTAGCATTATGATTTTCCACCCTATGCAATGCGTGGGTGTGCATATGGAATTTCACTGGGAGATTGTTTTCATATAAGAAAATATAAATTGATGGGAGAACTCGACAAATTGCATTTCGAGCATCCTGAAAGAAGAAAATATTTTCATATAAGAAAATATTTTCATTGTGCATTTCATTTTAAATATTTTCTGTACTCGAATTTGATGACAAATTCTAGAAGGAAAGTTGGCGTTCAAATCTAATGACATTTCAATGTCGTGATCCATGTAATTATGATTCAAAATATTCATGGATCGAGGTTTAAAGAAAAAGAAAAATAGACCTACAATAAAGAATAATTTAAATAATTATCGCACTAACTTCTGTGTTAAATGAAAAAATCTATAAGATCTTATCTTGAAATTTATCCACTGTTACATTACACACCCTACATTTACATAGATACAAATACAAAGGGTAGATATAAATACAAATGATCGATGCACTCTTAGATAATGTTACTTTCAAATATAAAACGATGTTCTACACGAAGGTGGTCAAGTGGTGGGACTAGCCAAGTTGATTCTACAAGGTTCAGAAAGTTAGTTTGATGAATTGGATGCTCGCAGAAGTTGCACATGCCATAACTTGATTATTGTTGTCATGTATTGTAGCACACATGAAATACAATTGCCCGTGCAAAGCACGCGCTCCCTACTAGTTAATATTATTTGAAAGGGTTACCCATGTTATTCAGGTCGGTCGACACTGACGACGGCATTGGAGCCCTAATCGACAAAGGGCCTTCGCACCACCATTTCTAGGGCCTTCTTACCTGGAGGTCCCATCCACTTTAAGCTGCTGCATTGGAGGACATCGCCCCCCTCTGCCTGCTGACGCCTTGGCATCTCTATCACAGGAGACCATCGTCATTTGCTTGTCGACGGGATCCGGAAAGCTTTCAATTGCATTCGCCAAGCGTGGAGTAAAGGAAATGTACGTTCTTGTTTACTATATATTAAGCAGGGCTGCAATATCCCCACTTCTTAATTTTTGACACATGAATTTCATTTTTGCCCATAGTTTCAACCGTACATTCCAATTCTATCCCGCCCCATTTTTTCACTTTTGCCCTTTCACCTTCATCGAAATCATGCCCACTATTCTTGTTGTTTGTTAAACTTATGCGTCAAATGTGTTCTGTTCTTGCTCTTGTGTACCGATGCTCGCTCTCATATCTTTAAATAACAGTACATGTTCTTCTCCTTTTGTTGGCGTTGGTGCTCCAATCCATTTGGCGGACCAGCTCTAACCTGATTAATATTATTTGAACGGGTTACCCGTGTTATTCGGGTCGGTCGACACCCATTTGTCTTTTGCACAACACTGACGACGGCATCAGAACCCTAATCGATGAAGAGCCTTCGCATCACTGCGCCTGGGCCTTCTTGCCTGAAAGTTCCACCCACCTTAAGCTGCCGCCTTGAAGGACATCGCCCCCCTACGCTTGTTCATGCCTTGGCATCGCTGTCACGAGGGACCATCGCCTTCTACTCGTCAACGGGATGTGGGAAGATTTCATTTGCTTTCGCCAAGCGTGGAGTAAAAAAGGTACGTTCTTATTTTTTACAAAATCATGGGAAGGAACACGGAAGGATAGACGCTAGCCTCTCTTCCAAGTGCTGCTAAGTCAGGTAAGATAGAAATGAGTGTGATAGTGAACACTAGATCCTAAGCGGGGAAGTGCATTGGGATGGTAGAAAGCATGCTTTAGTCTACCGTCAGCCTAGTCCGTGCTGACCTGCAGACGGAGGACGACCTTGCTTGAGATCCGACACAACCTTCACGTCTCGATGCATCTTACCAGGATGATCGCACATGGTGGAGGGAGCAGGTCTCGAAAAAAGGGAGGATGAAGAAATCGAGTGCTGACAAGGATAAGAAATAGAAGCTCGACGAAACGATGGCTCTGTATGCATCAAAAGAATCTAGAAGCAAGAAGAGGAGGAAGAAGTCCATAACGAGCATCAACGAGTTGCTTCTAGATGTTGCTGATGATGGAGTGGATGCTGACGGTGCTGAACTCAGAGAAGTCCCAAATCTTGGTGTTGCGGACGGTGGCAAGCAAAAGAATCTCTTCCAGTACGTGGATTCGAGTTCTCTAGTTAGGAAAGAGTCATGAAAAAAGAAGAAAGTAAGGCACAACGCAAATGTAGATGCGTCCGAGAAAGAGTTGGAAAGAGTTGCCAACGATCGAGTGGAAGATCATGGTGGTGAACTCAGGGAAGTCCCAATTTGTAGTGTCTAAGATCGCGTGATGTAGCTTGAGGAACTCTACAAATGTCTACTTATTTATTTCTGTTCGCTTATGTTACAGAATATTTTTTTAGGGTTATTTGAGTCTATGTTTTGTTTTCATTTCATTTAGCCCAATATGTAAAATGTCCATTATATAAAGGCCTTTCCGTAAGTTTTCTTTTCTTTTTTGGAATCCTAATTTTTTTGTTTATTTGGTGGGACTTAACCTATATAAAGGCTCTCACCAAGTAATTGAATGACAAAGGGAACTTTTTTAAAAAAATTATCAATTTAATCTAAATTAAATAAATAAGTATGTGTTTTAAGTAATTACTATTTTAGGTATGAATCAGCACCTGATGTGTCGATTTGGGGAGAGAACCCAAAACGACACCTCAAGTGCCGATTTGGGAGAGGATAATTACACCAACGTCCAAATATTGTGTATATGTATCCTATTCAAAAAAATAATTATATAAATAATCATCTATTATATACCACCGAAGAGACACATTATATCATAATATTTTTTTGATCCATTGATTTTCATAATCCCAATGGAAAACTAATTGTTAATTTTATGATTATGACGATTGAAGAATTTAGATTTATTATTTTATGGATATATATATATATATATATTTATTTTGGTGTATATGGATAATGATAAGAAAATGATCTTCAATTTATTTGCCATTATGAATACTAATATATTTTCATTCTTTAACATACAGAAATGAACAAAATTATATAAATTGTTGGGATATGGATATGCATATCTATTATACTCAATTTACAAACACGTGTAGCATGTGTAAATTTTATAAACACAATTTATTATATGTATAGACGAATATTATTCAGAAAATGGGAAATGATGCATGTATTTTTATCTGAATTCACAAAAAATAATTGAAACGATATATTCATTCCCACATCTTTAACAGTCAAAACAAATTTACATGTTCATATTCGTAAAATAGAATTGTATATACATATCCGTATAAAAAAAGTGATAGAGGACAAATACAGATTATCCGGGCACATCACTATGATATGGGTTAATACGGATAAATAACATTAAAATTAATGCTTAGATTTGTATTCATGTATACAAATAATGAAACAATGTTTGTATTCATATCCGTTTCTCATTTTCTAAATAATATCCGTCTATACATACAATAAAATATGTTTATAAAATCTACACATGCTATACGAGTTAGTCAATTGAGCATAATAGATATCCATATCCATAGTCTAAAAATTTTTATAATTTTGTCTATTTCCGCATTTTAAAGAATGAAAACTATATCAATATCCACAATTTCAAATAAATTGAAGCTCATTTTCTTATCTTTATCCATATACACAAATATATATATATATATCTATAGAATAATAAATCTAAATTCTTCAATCATTTCAATCATAAAATTAATAATTAATATTTAATCGAGGTTATGAAAATCAATGTACTAAGAAACAATATGACATAATGTGTTTCTTCGGTGGTATATAATAGAGGATTATTTATATATTATTTTTTTGAATATGATACATATGCAAAATATTTGGACGTTGGTGTCTATACCCAAATTGGTACCTCAAGTTACCTAAAATAGGAATTACTTAAAAATCATGCATATTTATTAAATTTGGATTAAATTGATAATTATTTAAAAATCCAAATGAGAAAATTTATTTTCTTCCCTCAATGAACCTCGGATTTTTTAAATAATTATTAAATAATTCGAATTTAATTAAATATACATGAAGTTAGGGAATTTAAAAAATAGGTAGCAATCGACACTTGATGTACCGATTTGGAGAGCCCAACCCAAATCAGCACCTCATGTGCCGATTTGGAATGTGCTCTCCAAATCACCACCTGAGGTGCCGATTTGGGCAATGGTTAATTGCATTATTACGCTCTCCCTCATTTTACTTGTTATTCGATTCTATAAAAAAATAATAACATATTTGTTTTTCTATTATACAAGAATGAGGACTTTTTAAAATAATTATTAAATAATTAATATTTAATTAAATAGACATCATGTATATTTATTTGAAAAATATGCATCGATCGGCACCTGAGCTTCTTCTTCCTCCTTCCACTTCCCCAACAATGGCGCCCCACATTGACACCCATTCCCACATTGCTCCCAACTGAGACCCACTTCCTCTCGATTCCCCATTCATGTGAGTTGACTTCCTCTGCTCCCCTCGCAGGTGGACTCTGGGTACCCCACCATTACCTCTAGGGTTACGACTTCCCATTCTTGATAGCTTCCTGTTGGTGGGTTCTTAGTTTATGGATCTCTAGCCTTGGATCACACTTACCCGATTCGCCTTTTCTCATGATTTTCGCATTTTCCTCCGTCGCGAGCATCTCGACCCATCACTAGGAGATTCGTGCTCTCGTCGTTGGAGGTGGAAAGATGGTGGTTTTTCTTCCGGGCTGCCTCCTCTTCCTCCTCCCTGAGAACGCCATTCTTATACAAGAATGATATATAAGATTCAATTAAATTTATTATATTAACAAGTGTATTATATAAATTTTATTAGACAACTTTATTAGATAATTTTGTTCTCGTTCTTTTTAGCTATAGCAAATGCGAGCGGAAATAAGTCATTATTTGCATCTATCGTTGTAGCCACATACATGTGACCCACGTATCTACCATACAAATGTGTTCCATCAATACTTAAAACATGCTATTAAAATTTGAATGCTCTGTGACAAGGTCCAAATGAAACAAACAATCTCTGAAAATGCACAGTACTCTCGTTTTGATCTCCTTCTATCTTGAACCATGTATAAGTTCCAGGGTTGTGTCGTTCTAAAGCACGAATGAATCTCTGAATATCACGATATGACTCAACCTTATTTCCATAAACAATATCCATTGCATGTCTCCTAACATTCCAAGCTGTCATGTAATTAATTTCAATCTTCAACTCATCTTTTATTTTATACATAATTTTACCCGAGAACATACTAACTTATGCTCCAAAGGAAGATAATATGTATTGTGCTATAAATGCATATGTGCATTGACGGTGTTTCAGTAAAGTGCAGGATTTCTACATGTATGCTTTCTCCTACACCTTGAAACATACCAGTCCCCTCAAGATATCCTCTCTAATGCATGCAAATGCCATTCACAATCTTCATAAATACATACAATAGTCAAAATCTGCTTGTTTGAGGCTTTGGGTTTATATTGCATGTGATTTTCCACACTCCATTTTGTAGGTCATATTGTAAATCTCTTTCTGACTTATAACCCCTACCCAACCAATAACTTAATCCATAATCATCGACGGGATCAACTTGTATCTCTACAAAGGCCGCATCTTATGCTTCTGTAATTTCGTGATCAAACACAGGGGTGACTCCTCCATCGATACTTGATAATCAAGGAAATCGAGGGTCGTACGGTTTCACAAGGCGAGACCACGGTCGGTGTATTGACCGCTCAAAAAAATCCCTAATTAATCAACAATTAACCCACATTATAGATATCAAGCAATGACAAGCAATGTGAAGTTAAAATTTATTTTTAACTCTACATAAATGGTGTATAGCAAGCAAGTACGTAGAGAGTTCGAACACAGGGAGCAAACAGGGTAGATCAAACTAATGTGTGAGTGAGTGTGAAGTGTTGTCTACACTATGCAAAGCAAAGATTTTTGTGGGTTTTAATTTTTTAATTTTTAATTTTGTATTTTTATTTTTAATTTTCTAATTTTTATAATTTTATAATTTATATTTTTATTCTTTTTCAATATTGGAATATATCAAAAAGGTAATAAAAGAGGAGCTACAATATTTATAAAAATATGCAAAAATAGCCAAAAATTCAGAAATAAGATCTTTTTGGTATTTTTATGATTTTCTACTATTTTTGTGATTTTTGGGTATTTTTCAAAAGGTTTTTGGTATTTTTAAAAGGCAAAATAAATGAAAACAGGGAATTAACTACTGGCTGAAGGTAAAATAGAATTAAAAATATCAAACAGCCACAAAATTTTCCCAAACTAATTTTCAAATAAAGATAATAAAATATAGAATCTACATGAACTGAGTTTGCAATTTTTGGAATTTTCTATAATTTTTAAGATTTTTTTTGAAGTTTTTAGGTATTTTCGAATGTTTAAGGTTTTTCTTTTGAGATTTTTAGTGGCTTTTGGACTGACAATAAAATAGGTTAAAATAGATAGTAGAGAATTTTTTTGGAATTTTTCGAGGTATTTTAATATTTTTTTGGTATTTTCTAAGCTAGACAGTACTGAAATGGCAAGCTTTTGATTTTTAATAAATATGAAAATGCAATAAAATCAAAAACTAAAAATATGGCGTGAAAGTGTAAGTGAATAGGAGCTTAATGTGATTTTTGTGGAATTTTTCGAGTCAAAATGATGCCTTAAATAAATAAGACAAGTTCACAAAAATGCCACAGCCTGGCAGGGGTATGCATGCAAATACTAAAACATCCAGGGACATCCAAGCAATTTTCCACAAAATATTGTACTTAATATTTGAATTTGTGGACCAAATACAAATGTTCAAACCCGCAAGGGAGTCGGCGCAAAATACCCACCAGGGCACGTGACTTGCACGCGTCTGGCAAGGACTGAAATGTAATTTCAAAAACCCCTGGGAGCTTACATGCAATATTCCCAAAAAGTTAATACTTAATACAGAACTTAGCTTACTAAAATGAAATAAATAAAAGGCCGAGGGCCTCTCTGCAAAATACCCACCTCACGTGAACAGGTCACGTGAGGTGACGTGGCAGAGGACCTAACTGCAAATATGGAAAGTCTGAGGGCCTACTTGCAAATTTTACAGAAGTTTTAAACCACCATTTAAAGTTTCAAGACTAAAACAAAATTACAAAAGGTGTGGGGGTATACTTACAAAATTCCCTCGCACGAGCGTTGATGAACGACGCGGATGGATCCACTTATCCACGTGGCAGCACGGGGAAGCCCGATGACGGTTCGTGCGTGGACGGCGAAGATTAGATCTGGTGATGAAGATCAACGGCTGGGCTCCCTCAGATCCAACGGCGGCTGTAGCTTCTAGAGCTCCTCCTCGATCCGATGGCGGCAAAGGCTGGAGCAAGAACCGCGGATGAACTCCGGTGAGCCGAGGTTCTCCAAGGTAGTGCTCCTCCTCCGGTGGCGTTCTTGGCTTCAAAATGGAGCTAGAGCCTCCTGAGGTCGTCCTCTAGCTCCTGAGGGCTTCAAAAAGCCTCGGTGATGGCCGAGGTGCTCGCGGGAGGGTGGCGGAGCTATAGAGCTCAGCCGAGCTCCGGCGAGTGTCAAAATGGCTCCCAGGCTCGAGTCAACGACGTTTGACCTGCAAAACAAAGTGAAAGGGTCCAGGGCAAGTTGCCTGGACCCCGCGGTGGTGAAGAGGCGGCGCGAAACGATAGGTTGGTGCTCGGCCGGAGTTGCGCTCCGGCGAGGAGATGAAATTGGGCGAATTACTCGATAGATTTGGAAATTTCTTGAGGGCTTTTAAAGATAAGGAAATGGGAAACAAAATGCAATGAAAATAAAGGTGGAATATGGCATCCTCGACGGTGTAGACCGGAGGGAAGGGTACCTCAACCGCCGGAGTTGCGGGAGGTGGTGGAGACGCCTCCGACTTCCTTTGCCCTGGCTGAATGCACAGCGTGGGAGCTGTCACCTCCAGGAGTGCTTGGAGCACGAGAGGAGCAAGGAAGGGTGGACCGAAGGTGTTCAATTTTGAATCGAAAGTGGAGGGCTCCATATATTTGGTTTGACCCCATGACTGGCGAGGCTCCTAGATCGATGAATATTTTACAAATCTTGGGTCCAAAAGCCAAGGTTAGTCATGGGCGAGCTAGAGGGATGACCGAGGAACATATTTGCAGAAGGAATCATCCTCAAAGGATGAAAGATGAGGCCTCGAAAAATCCGCAAAGGTGGAGCAAAAACGAGGCTGTCAGAGTCCACAGGGGTCTAGGACACCTAGTTGACCAGGGTCAACTAGGGTTTGCGCCTGTTGGTCCACGTGGACCAACCAGGAAAAACCCTGATTAAAACTTTTATTAATTCATTTAAAAATAGAAAAAGGCCGAATTAAATTATGATTATTAAATAAAAAATATTTGTTATTTTATGTAGTATTTTATTATGATTTTTAATTAATTTTATGAGGTATATTTTTATAAGTTTACTTTTACACCCCTTATAGGTATAATACCTATGTATTTTATTCTTTTATTTTGAGTTTCATTTGGGTTTTTATTCCTGTTTTAATGTACATAATTATTATAAGTAATATTTACATAATTATAAAAATATAAAATTATCAAAATAATGAATAAAGAATAAATTGAATATTTTAATTAGTACAATTGTACAATGTGGGTCCAAAACTCAACTTTCAAACCGTAGCTCCGTCAAATGCGAAACCACTGCCATAAATAGCTTATTTTATTCTATATACAATTAAAGGTGAGTTTGCTGCATTTGGAGTTTTCAGTTGTGAGATATGGGTCTGGGAAGTTGGGATTCTAGATTTTTATTCAGACCATAACTTTTTATCTGTGTATTATTTTTCAGTGAAATCAATTTTGTATTTTTCTTTATTTAATTATCTACAACTTTCATGTACAAAGTTTCTTCATTTGATGTATAAAAAGTGGAACCAAAAATAGGTCCCAAAATGAAAGAATGAATAGAAACACATTGTATTCTGGCCCTTATCTCCCCCTACTTTATTCCTTGTCGACCTATTCATCAAGATGCCTAGGTCTCGGGGGTTTGGGTCATAAAATATTTACAATATTTTATTCTTTTTCTTTTCTTTTATTTATTCTATAATTTTGGCTTTAATTACAGTATTTTATACACTATTTGCAGGTACATGCATGAATGCTAAGATGGTGTAATTAATTCTATTTACATGCATTTGCTAGGGTTTTTGGTGCCAAAATGATAGAATAAAGATGATGAAATGTGGATTCATCATCCCCCTATACTTTACCTTTGCTAGTCCCGAGCAAACACTTAAGCAATAAGTGCAAAAAGAAAAGAAAGAAAAGAAAAAGAAGAACTTGGATTTTATTTGATTATCAAAACTTGTCTTCACAAAATCAAAGTTTGGAGCTTAAGTCGGACCTTTGTAATTTTAGTGCCGGCGGAACCTTAGTGAGAACCGAATTTGAAATCCAACAGTCCCTGAGAATCCCAAAACTCTGTCCAAGTCTCCTCAATAGCCAGGTCAGAAATACTTCAACTCATACGCAAACTCTTACGACTATGAATCTGACTCGTACAGTGTAAGTGATGGTGGCTCTCCCCAACCAGAATGGCAAAGAAACTGACTTCTCCAGTACGACAACCCAATGATTCCCCAATCCAATAACTCCATCCTCGAGGAGCGGGGTATTCCCTTCTAAGTTCAAGTGGCAACCAGCTCAAGAGGAGGGGGTGAAGAGAAGAATGGACGGTAGCCAGTGTAGCTACCTATCCTCGGATGCAAGACCAGTGTAGTCAAGTCATCCAGCTGCAGGCTCACATATTTGACTTTGGAACTCAAGCTTGCTTATTGAATTTACAACATATTCACATACTTTGCAGGCATTTTATTTTTTTTGTACAAGCCTGTCTCTTTTTCTTTCTTTCTTTCTTTTTTTTGAATACTATTCACAGCAGCATTTACATAAGGAGTTTTTCCTCTTGAGCCAGTAGACTATCCCTCTTTTGAAGCTTTATTGCAACCCACACTCTCGTGTCTTTAGAATTCCTCATCACTGGAGGAGTTGGGGCGCACTTCCCTCCCTAGAGGAGGACAAATGTTTCCACTTGTGTGCGTCTCATACCGGCAAATCCAATCCCCTCACCACTCCAACTGAGTTGAGCCATGTGAAAGGTGCAGGTGTCCAAGTTAGGTCATTATCAACAAGAGTCGTGCGTGTGCTCCAAAATACTCTACTTAGGCAGTCAAGAATCCATTGAACCAAATCCCGTGATCCTCAAAGAATTAAGTCAACTAGACCTGGAGTACCTCAAACCCAGTTCCTTTAAAGTTCCTGTTATTAGGTAGATTTTAAGGTCCAATCAAGCTCCAATCACCGGATTTTACTTGGACTTGTTCAACTATCAAACTCAATCCGAAAAATGCTCATGCTATGCAATGCAATGCAGAAAATATTTTTGTGATGCAATTTTCAAAGATTTTGAACTTTTTATGGATTTTTGAAAATATGATGATGATGATTATGCAGATGCATTTTTTTGTCTTTTTCAAAGAGTTTTTCAGATGTTTTTGGATTTTAATTTTGCAAATGTTTTTGGGATTTTCGAAAACAAAAAGTATTGGCTAAAAACTAGGTGAAACATATGTACACGGGAGTGCTTCATATATCTACAAGAAGTGGATTTTAAGAATTTACAAGGGTAAGTGATCAATTTTATACGTATATATATAAAGAATTCTAGGTGTGATGTATATATTCCTCAAACTTATTTGACACAAGTTTTTCAAAGAATTTTTGAAAACTCTAGTCCAAAATAATTTTTACAAATATTTTACAAACATGTACACACATTTGAAACTCATTTTGCAAAGGTTTTCCAAACAGTATATATAGATTTTTCAAAATATTTTTGCAACCATTTTTCAAACCATTTGCAAATCATTTTTTAAACATTTTATTTCACACAAAGAAAATAAATTTTGCAAACCACACATTTTTACACAGGTTGAAAACATGTAACAAAACATTTTCAAAATATTTTCAAAATAGATTTTCACAGAGATTTTCAAACTATTTTTCAAATATTTTGCAAAAAACATTTTCACCTGATTTATTAATCAGTAAATACGAAAAGAATTTGAGGAATGAAACACCTTTTTATTAAGGTTTTTAATGAATTTTAAAGAAATATTAGCCATATTATTAGAAAAATACGAAAGTACGAGTTATGGCTAAAGTATATACGCGGTATATACGACCCCCTATACTTAGCTTGAGTTATGTCCTCGTAGATCGGAGAGAAAAGAGAAGACATAACTCGTACTAAGTATAAGCAAGTCTAAAGAATAAAGAATAAATAAATGAATGAACCAATGAGAAGTTGACCGCCCCCCCTATACTTAGGATCAAATAATCCTAAGTATAGCAGACTGTACACCACGTAGGGAGGGTCAAGGGTGGGAATGAACATATCGTACTCAGATTGTCTCCCCCTATACTTAGGGTAAAATATCCCTAAGTATAGACAAGAAGAGGAGACAATGGAGAGGATCGAAAAGAATAGAAGAAACTCAGGGTGCACACCCCCCTATACTTAGGACAAAGTACGTCCTAAGTATGGAAAACTGTCTACAAGGGCGACACCTTTTGATAGATAAAGAAAATAGAAAAGGAAAAGAAGAAAAGAAGAAAAGAAGAAAATAAATCAACAGATGAAAGAGTGATATGAACAGATGGATCTGTTCAGCGGAAGATGGAATTGATCACCATGTATGAGATGCAGGTGATATGAGTCAAAGAACACCTCTCATACCAAAAGAATGGGGGCAACGTCAATGATCGGCGAATCATGATCTAGATATAGCTTCAGGCGTTGACCATTGACGTGGAAGGTAGAGGAAGATGACGGTTCGGATATGTCAATACTGCCATTGTCATGTACCTCCTGACCACATATGGACCTTTCCACTTGCTCTGTAATTTCCCTGGGAATAATTTCAGCCTGGAATCAAACAACCATACTCTCTGATCTAGCTCAAACTGTTTATGGCTGATATGAGAATCGTGCCATGTTTTCACTTTCTCTTTGTACTGTAGGTTGTTGGAAAAAGCTGTCTCTCAGTTCCTCCAGGGCTACCAACTCTGCTCTTCTTTGTTCTCCTATGCTCTCGGGATCTAACAGTAACTCAGTGACTGCCCAAAAGGATTTATGCTTGATCTCTACTGGCAAATGACACGGCTTGCCATAGACGAGTTGAAAGGGAGATGTCCCCAATAGATTCTTGAAGGAGGTCCGATAGGCCACAAGATCGAGTCCAAAAGCTGTGACCAATCCTTTCGGTCTGGGCGGACAACCTTCTGCAAGATAGTTTTTATCTCCTGGTTTGATACTTCGGCAAGACCATTAGTCTGAGGGTGATACGGTGTGGCAACCCGATGGTCAATGCCGAACTCGTCTGCAAGGACCCTAACCTTGTCATTGATGAAATGAGACCCCCGTCTAAAATCAATACTCGTGGGACCCCGAACCGTGAAATGATATTTTTCCTCAAGAATTTGCACACAGTTTTAGCATCTGCGGCTCGGGCGGGGATGGCATCAACCCATCGGCTGACATAATCAACAGCGAGAAAATATGCTCGAATCCCTGACTCTTGGGAAATGGGCCATGAAATCAATCCCCCATGAATCAAAACCTCACAAAAGTGAATGGGTTGCATGGGCATCATGTCTCTCTGTCCGCAGGTTTCCATCTTCTGACAGTCAGTACATCTCTTCACGAACTCATCAGAATCCTTGAAGAGAGTAGGCCACCAAAGGCCGGATTGAAGCACCTTTTGTGCTGTTCTTTTTCCAGAATAATGTCCTCTTGCTCAAGCTTGTTGGCAGTATGTGAGGACGCTATGCTGCTCTTCTTGAGGAATGCACCTCCTCCAGATGTTGCCCCCTCCTTCATGATATAGGACGGGATCCTCCCAATGGTAAAACTTGGCCTTCGCTAGGAAGGTCTCGAGTTTCTACCTGGACCAACCTTGCGGGACCGTCTTGGCAACAAGATAGTTCACAATGTCGGCATACCACGGGAGTGAGGTGATAGCCAAGATCGCCTCATCTGGAAATGTCTCGTGATAGGTGCGCTGGGCTCAGATTCCTCAAGATTCTCCAATCTAGAGAGATGATCTGCCACCACATTTTTAACTCCAGGCTTATCCTTAATCTCAATATCAAATTCCTGAAGCAGAAGGATCCATCTGGTAAGACGTGCTTTGGAATCCTTCTTGGCCATTAAGTACCGGACGGCGGTGTGACCGTGTAAATTGTCACTCTAGATCCGAGAATATAAGATCGATACTTATCCAAAGCAAAGACTACAGCAAGCATCTCTTTCTCAGTCATAGTGTAATTCCGCTGAGCGGCATCCAAAGTCCGGCTGTGTAGTGAATGGCAAACGGTAAACCATCCCTCCTCTGTCCAAGCACAGCCCCAACGGCAAAATCTGAAGCATCCGTCATGATCTCGAATGGGAGAGACCAATCGGGTGGCTGAAGGACAGGAGCCGAAACAACCATATCTTTGAGAGTCTCAAAAGACGCAAGACACTTATCATTGACAATGAATTCGGTGTCTTTCGTCGGCGGATCAGTAAGCGATCAGGCAATACGACTGAAGTCCTGAATGAACCGTCGGTAGAAACCGACATTCCCCAGAAAAGACCGCAACTGACGCAAATTAGATGGTGGATTGAGTTTTCTAATGATATCCACCTTGGTCGGATCGACCTCCATGCCCCTGTTGGAGACGATATGACCAAGGACCGTCCCTTGAGTCACCAGGAAGTGACTCTTCTCCCAAGACAAGACGAGATTAACCTCAATGCAATGCTGAAGCACACGGTCTAGGCAGTCAAGACAAGCATCGAACCCGTTGACATAGACCGAGAAGTCATCCATGAAGACCTCTAAACAATCACCCACCATGTCCGAGAAAATGGACAACATGCACCTTTGGAATGTCGCCGGAGCATTGCATAGACCAAAGGGCACCCATCTGAAAGCATAAGTCCCAAACGGACAGGTGAATGTCGTTTTCTCCTGGTCTTCGGGCGCAATGGCCACTTGATTGTATCCGGAGTACCCGTCAAGAAAGCAGTAATGACTCTTCCCAGCTAGCCGCTCAATAATCTGATCAATGAATGGCAGCGGGAAGTGATCCTTCTGGTGGCCTCATTCAATCGTCTGTAGTCCACACAGACCCTCCAAGAAGTGGGTACTCGGGTAGCGATCTCCTCTCCGAACTCATTGACAACTGTAGTGATGCCTGTCTTCTTGGCACCACATGCAACGGACTTACCCATTTGGAGTCGGAGATGGGGTAGATAAAATCGGTGCTCCACCACTTTGATATTTCTTTCATGACCACATCTCGAAGATTCGGGTTCAGCCATCGTTGGAACTCACGCAACGGCCTAGCGTCATCCTCAAAATAGATGTGGTGAGAGCACAGAGCCGGACTAATCCCCTGGAGATCAGCTATACTCCAACCTATCACCTTGCGGTTTCTTTCAAGAACCTCCATCAGACGAGATTCTTGCTCTCCAGTCAAACCTACTGAGATGATGACTGGGTGCATATCTGGCTCACCCGCAAGGAATCTATACTTCAACGACTGCGGCAGAGGTTTCAGTTCTGAACAACTGGGAGGTGGCAGATCTGGCTTCTGATATGTTTGTGTGAAGGCGACCAGGTATGCATGGAAGAACCTCTCGCTCTGCATGAATCTCTGACGAAGGGCAGCCTACTGAATCATCAATAAACTGCACTGGCTCGCACTCTGTCATGGTTGTTGGCTCAGAAGGAATCAGACAAGGCAAATAGTAATCAAAATCATCCCAGTCAATGTCTGAATCCGAGGGATCAGAAGAAGATGAGCAAGAATGAAAATCATCGGCACCACTCGTCCCAACACTGTCAGCCTCAGGTGTATCCTCATCCAGGGGTGTGCTCTCCCAGGGCTCTCGACTGTCATAAGCTTTAGATATAGTGAATCTGTAGGCAGGGCGAGGGTCGGTGCTACATGATCTGTCCAATTGGATCATCATCCGTCATCACAAAATCACACTCCTGGTGGATGTCTAGCTCTTCCTCTGTCATCTGCGCGGCTTCGCTGGACTGCTCTGAGCATTCTAGTTCTCTAGCTCTTGTTTCTTCGATCGTCTCTATTGTATGGTTTCGCCCTCTACGCGAAAAACATACCCTCCCACAATCATGATCGGTCACTGCCTTGGTTGTGGCCAAGAATGGACGTCCGAGTATGATGGGGGCATCAGTTACCGACTCAGGGATCTCCATGTCCAACACAACGAAGTCCACGGGGAATTTCAAGCCCTGAATGGTAACGACCACATCTTTCAATAACCCCTTCGGCCTCTTAGTCGACCTATCAGCTAACTGAAGGACTGTCCTGCTCCTAAGAAGAGGACCAAACTCGAATCGGTCGAGTA
>JAZKJV010004777.1:0-147975 GCA_037367405.1 Ottelia alismoides
TATCACATCCCATGTCAATTCATGTCATTCATCTCTATACTAAAACTCATGCTTCCTAGAGAGTATAACTTGTTTGATTCTACTTTTGGGAGATGATTGTAAACATACAAACACTAGAGGAAGCAATGTGTGGTGGCACCCACTTGTTGAGATCGTATGGAGGATCTTCATAGATATAGTCAAACTGTCTTCCCATGTGAAGTATACCCTTCTATAGAAGCCAATGCACCCAATTACTAGGTCTCGACCAAGGACAATAAATAATGTCATTGATGTTAAGACGGATGACAGTGCTTGGCAATCTTGCTCATGATATTGGTTGTGCTTGGATGGTGATATTCGTTGAATGAGGTGAGGTGGTGATTGGAGGCACAACTTGTGGCAGCGACATTGCTCGTGACAATGGCACTGCTCATGGGAGGAGGGGATGTGCTTCTAATGGTGGCTTGGGTTGGTGGCATTGCTTGTGGGATGGGGAGGTACAATGATCGTGATGGTGGCTCTACTTGATGGCCTCACTCAAGGGAAAAGGGGGAAAGTGCTCGTAGGAGGGAGAGAGGCAATACTCACGGTGGTGGCTAATGAGAGGGGCGATGCTCATGGAAGAAGGAGGGACAATGTTCGTGAAAATGGCTCCTCTTGGTGGTGTTGCACAAACACAAGTAGATGAAAAACAGAGAAGTAGAAGAAGAAAAGGATTATTTTAGAAGGAAGGAAGAACAAGAAGTCACCTAAATGGGGATGTTGGCATCTACTCTTCAACAGAAGAGTCCTTCGACATTGTCTTTAGCATCTGGACCATGCTGGATCATTGACCTCCTTGTTGAATGATGAATCCATGATTCATCAACTTTATTCTATTTTGGCTAAAATCCTTGGTAAAATACATGTAAATAATCGCTAATTCAAACTAATTATCATTCTAACCATAAATATTAATATTATATATTTAACACTTATTTTATCCAAAATAAAAGAGTAAAAATAAAAAAATAAAATAAAAGAAGGTTGTAGATATAAAATATATACATACTTATCCTAACCTCGAGACCAGATCAATATTGACGTGGTTGACAGAATAAACTATATATTATTATTTACGGATTTTTACCCGGCAGACCCTATAATCTTTGTCAATTACTTCTACAACCTTTGAAACATCGTAATTCTTCCCTCGACCCTGTAAACTTGTTAACCCTTACCCTATAAACCCTGTGGTTAACCCCTATCCATTTACTCGTTAAAACTAACCAGATTCCGTTACATTCTTTTATGTAATGCCTATTTTATTTGTTGAATTTACATTAATTGCCACTCCCTCTCACCCTCCTCCTTTTCCCTACCACCCAGTACCCACCACCTCCTCCCGCCACCGCCCTCCTCCCCGACCTCGACCTCGTCGTTCCCGACCTCCGCCCTCACCCTGCACCTCCAGATCCCCCCGCCTCCCGCCGCTTGAGCGCTCCCCCCGGCCCCCGCTGCGCAAAGGCCCCCGTACCCGCAGCCCCTGGCTCCCGCCGCTTGAGCCCCCTGCCTCCCCCCACCGCACAAAGCCCCCCTCAACCCATGCCTCCCGCCGCACGAGCCCCCTTGCCTCCTGCTGCTGGACCCCCTCCCCCCCGGCCCTTGCCGCACAAAGCCCCCCGTACCCGCAACCCCTGCCTCCCGCCGCTCGAGCCCTTCTGCCTCCTGCCGCTGGAGCCCCCCGACCCCGTCGCACAAAGCCCCCCGCACCCACAGCTCCCGCCTCCTACCGCTCGAGCGCCCCCTCCTCCCCGGCCCCCGCCACACAAAGCCCCCCACAGACCCCCTCCCATCGCTCGAGCCGTACCCCCTAGCCCCAGCTGCTCAAAGCCCCCCGCTCCCCCAGCCCGCCTCCCACCGCTCGAGCCACCCCCCCCCCCCCCACCCGGCCGCCTCCCCTGCTCGACCCCCTGCCACCCTCCAGCCCAGGCTGCTGCCAACCTCCTCCCCTCCATGCACCTCCTCCAGCCCAGCCCCCCTCTCCAGCTCAGGTCGAGCCGCAGTACCACACCCCTCGCGCACACCTCCTCCAGCTAGGCTAATGCCCTCATTGAGAGAGGAGAGATGGAAGAGGCTCTTGGTTAATTCTAGCCATCCAATCGCGGATTGGTTAGATTAACTTGTTTTTAACCCACAGAAGTTAACTCAAGATGTGTTAATTTAACGGTAGGGTTCGTGGGGTAAAACAGAGCAAGTTTACAGGGTCGAGGGAAGAATTACGATGTTTCAAAGGTCGTAGAGGTAATTGACAGAGATTATAGGGTCTGCCGGGAAAAAATCCCTATTATTTAATATATGTTATTATATTTATATACTTTATTACTATTTAATTCCTAAAATAAAATAATTTAATTGATTCATTTATATATAAATTTAATTTTAGTTATTAATTTAATTAATTACATTATTATATACATTATTATATATTAAATTATTTATTTAATAACTTAATTACCCATTTAATTACTTAATTTACTATTTAATTATTTTAAAATTATTTAATTATTAATCTAACTAAGTATTTATTTAATTTAATTAATTAATTTTTAATTTTTCTCTCTCTTTTTCTCTCTCCTCTCCCTTCTTCGTTTTCTCTCCTACTTTACCTTTTCCCTTTCTTCCACCCAATCTTCTTCTTCCTCACGCTTGTCGTCCTCCCTCCTCCTCCTTGCCACCAACGACCTCAACGGCCGGCCGTTGGCCGGCCGTTGTCCAACCTCCTAACGGTGTTGTTACCATCTCCAGTGACCGACTCCATCATATTCTATAAATACCTCGTCAACCCTCTTCAAGATCCCGATCTGCCATTTGGTTCCTCCATCTTCAAGTTCCGGAGACGGCGACGAGAGTTGGTGACAGGAGATCGACCCGCGTCCCTCAAGAGAGGGAGTAAGAGCGGCACGACCTGCGCCGACGTCGCTGCCCTACTCCGTCGCCCGTGAGCCTCCGACACCGCCGCGCTGTCAAGGCAACGACCCCAGAGGGTGGATTCCACCTCCAACATAGGCATTCATCCATTTGTATGCTCCAGGTTAGGTTCCCTCTCCTTTCTCTACTTCTCTTCCTCCTCCTCCGTTATTCTCTATTCCCCCATTCTATTCTCAGTCCTTCTATATATTTCAGATTCTCTATCGATTTTTGTCTGATTCATCTTCATCGATCCGATTTCATTTCCATACACAATTTATCCCATATCTGACCAAGTCAGATCCTCATGGATTTGAGTTTTTGATCCAATTCCCTAGTCCGTAAAGGATCATTTATCCGCTCACGAATTTCTGTTCATTTTTTTGACCGAGCGTTGGAGTTCGAGTCAAGTCTATACTTGCAGATCCATCATATGAGAACTGGACATAGAGCCCGGATCTGATCCGAGAAGAAGCATCGAGAGTATAGCTTCAACACAACACTACCCTTTGAGACCTGCAGCGAGAATCAACTGTCTCGAAGGGTCTACAGTTGAGCAACCAACCACCGCTTGCACTTGAAATGAATCTACCTCGAGCATTCGACTTCGAACACCATATGGAGATCTAACTTTGTTCGAGAAACAGAACATCATCAGGAAGCATCATCTACCTCGAATCGGATCCCCGTGTCATTCATCTTAATCGGCTGTACATGCAGGACAAAGCAGATCAGGAGAAGTGTTCATAGGTGTTCTTCCGGACACCCCGATATTAGTCCAATCGAGGCGATTTATTCCAGATTTGATCTGATCCATTCGTCCACACCCAATTCTATCTGTCGGATCATCAAAAAGGGATTGAACTAGCGTCGTTCGATTAAGATCTTTCCGTAGCTGTACAATCTGATCGTACAACTACTACGACATGTCGTTCAGCTACGCGTCAACATAACAACTTCCCGATCCAAATAAATCTGACGGTTCACAATGCTCCACCGTCCTACTGCTTAAGCCAGGCTTGTGCATGTCACGTGATACTGAGATATCTTCATGCGAACTTATGTTTAAGCCCCTCCAACTTCTCTATTTTGCCAACAGGTCATCCGCATGAAGCTACACGTCAGTAGGGATGAGCATGGGCCGGGCTGGGCCGGGCCCTGAAGGGCCCAGGCCCAAGCCCACTTAAAAACTTCGGGCCTTGGGCCGGGCCTAGGCCCGCAAAATTTTTTTTGGTTCGGCCCAAGCCCAGGCCCGGCCCAATTCCTATGGGCTGAGCTTGGGCCGGGCCGGCCCATCTTAACCCGTTATATATTATTAACTTTTGTTTGTCTTTAAAGTCAATCTCAATTCAAGTTAGATGAGCTACAATTGTTAAAAACATATGTCGTAATACTTGTGAAACAACTAAAACACAATTCTACCGGAGATGATTTCTCATTTTATAGAAGTCCACTCAATGTTATATACCATAAACGTCTCCCATTACAGAAACTGAAAGAGTGAACCAAGTTTACACAGTTAACAACAACATGTGCACCATGCACTACATGTTAAAAAAATGGGCATAATGCTCGTATTGGGAAAAGATTCAATAATAGAAAATATTATAACAGAAAAAATAAACACTAAAAACTCAAGAAAAACCACCAGAATCTAAGACATAGACTAATTAAGAAAAATTAATTCTGAAATAAAATACAATGATCATCAACTCATATGTCCCACACATGACTTTCTTGATTTATAAACATTGTATGAAGATAGGATACATGAACAGAGTGTGCATCACAGGTGAGTTTCCATACGTGTAGGATATGGGAAGGGTTCGGGCCCTCTTCGGATCGGGCCCGTGGGCCAGGTCGGGCTGGGCCAAGCCAAGCCCGAGCCCGGCCCAAAAAAATTTCGGGCCTAAAAATTAGGCCCAAGCCCGGCCCAATGTTCGTTTGGGCTTAGGCCGGGTCGGGCTTTTGGGCTGGGCTTCGGGCTGGGCCGGGCCGGCCCAACCCAATGCTCATCCCTACACGTCAGAGAGCAAATGTTTCCTGAGAAATTTGCGCGGAACAACCCGACAATTCAACTAATCACGAGGAGGTCCTAAGCAGGTGGTGTCACGTGGGCAGCACATGTTCACTGGTGAATCTGCGTATAGATCCCCTCATGTTTTTGATATTACAAGCAGGTGCAGAAGTGGAAGAGGCACATGCACGATCACGTGCATCAACGGTCTTTTTGCACTATTACACTTCAATTTGCATATGTTCACGCATACCCCAAAATTTACATAAAACTGCAGAAATACCCCTGTACTATAATATATTATATTATATCATATAATACATAGTATTATAATACATAATAAATAAAACCCAAAATATAAAAATATAATAAAATACATATAAATACCGTATTTTACACTATATATAGTATAAAATCATATTTTGAAAGTAAAAATACCTTTAGCATTAAATAAATCATTAAAATACTAAAATTATAACAAACTTTAAAAATCATAAAAATATAAAACAGCTCTAAAAATCATATAAAAATTTCCTTTAGTACATTTTATTGTATTTTACATAATAAACCAAGTACATTTTATTGTATTTTACATAATAAACCAAAAACAAAAGAAAAATCAAATAATAAATAAAAGAATACAAAATTCATTAAAACTTGTAAAAATCGTAACTAAATAAATAAAAATCATCTAAAAACACACAACATATCATTTTAAAGATAGTTTCACCTACTTTCTATTAAAAAGAAAATAAAAATATTGTGCTTTTGTTTTCATTCCTAAAAATCAGGAATACATCACAGTCTTCAATAAAAATCCAATTTCTTACATTAAAAAATAAACTAAAATCAATAAAAATATTAAAAACCTCTTAAAATTTCGAAAAACAGGAAATAAAAATCAAAACATAAAAATAACAAAATAAAAATTAAATAAAAATTCAAATCATTTTATAAAATAATAAAAATTACAAAATTTTTAAAATTCATAACAAAATATAAAACTCATTAAAATTTGAATACAAATCCAGAAAAATCCCTAAAAATACAATAAAAATTAAGGAACCCATAAAACCTTAGTTTTTATAGTTTAACCCTAGTTTCCAACTGTTTGTCTTCCTGAGTTCGACACTCCCATGCTTAACTGCTATACACTTATGTTTAGGAGTATAAATAAAAAAAGAAGATTAACCAAAAAATAATCTTTTTCTGTAAAAATCCACCGGTCACTACTGCGATGGTTGTCTATCTTTTTAGATAACTCGATCGGTGTGTTCTTTAGTGGGCTGACACTAGAGTTACACGGACTCATGAACACTGCTCGTGGTGGATCTTATTTTTCAATGCATGAAGACTAGGTCTGGGCGATTTATGAGGAAATGGCAGATAATTACACCACGATGTCCCAGATTCGGGTTTGCAATCAAATGAAGCCACCTACATATCACCAGCACTCCCGAGTGGCACAAATTGAAGGAAATCCATCTTCTGATGTTTTGATACCTATCGAATCCTCATTAGCTAATATATGGACCATTTTTTAGAAGTTGGATCGCATGCAAATAATAGAAAAGAAGTGCTAGAATTTAAACAAACTTGATAAGATCGACGCACTTGAGAAATGCCTTAGTGATGTGAAGACACGGATTATGTGCCTTCAAGAAATTCACGTAGATTCGAATAAGTCTTCCAGATCACATGATGACTCAGGAAATCGAGACTGAGGCATACTTCCTAGGCCTCCAGTACAACACATATACCATGTGCATTCTGAGCCAACAAATCAGCCCTCAGCGTATTCCCAGCACTAGCAGACACCAACATCTGACACTCAGATGGTGGTGTATTAGAGCGATCAGCCCTTGGCATCCATGCCCCCAATTTACTCTGAGATGCATGATCCATTGACTGAGGTCAATGGGATTTGGTACAACCATCCACAGTAACTAGGGATCTGTCGCGATCACCCTGATTTCCGTTGGTCTACTGGAGGTGCCTCTTCTCAACAGTAACTGCAGGCACCGATGGCGTAGAGCAGAGAATCCCAACAACATTCTGGTCCTCGCCATTATCAGCAACCTCAGTGGAGGCAGAGCACTTATCAGTCTCGGTATCAGCAGAATTATCCTCCACAGCAGCATCCAGCTCAGCAGCAGCCTCAATACCATCGAGGCGACTCATTCAGGTCTCATGGCCCTTTCCGTGACAACCCAGCCTTAGAATATCTCACCAACCTGATCACTGACGAGCAAGCATCTTTTAGGCGAGAAATGAATGAGTTTAAAACTCATGTCACCGATCTGGTTAAAGGGATGTCTGCCTTGCCTTCTCAGATAGAGATGAATACGAATAATTTGAAGTGAAAGTCAAAGCAGGTAGATTTGACAGAGCCCACCCTCCCGTCATAGGTATTTCCAGATGATTATCTTTACTATGATAACGTTGATTTCATTTCTCTTTGAGCGGTAGGATGTCAATAGGCGGAGACTCGATTAGTTTTGATGGTGATATACTTGAGGATACAAGCGAGCCTATTGAGAACATTGATGGCGGTGTTGAAGCTGCCTATCCCTTTGATAATGAAGATGGTGGTGCTGAAGCCACCAAGTCTGAAGAGCAGCCAAAAGCCGAACACCGATACAATTGTTATAACTTTCTTTGTATATAGTGATGATGAGAGAAAATCACAAAAAATGTACAAAAGAGAACTCAAAAAAGAAATAAAAATATAATTCATAAATATCCATCTCTCTTTGATGATTCGAAGAAAGAAAGTCCTAGTTTTCCAAAAAAAATTCCTTCTACTTCTTCTGATCCTCCGATTGTACAGACTAACCAGGAGTATGTACAGATTCCTTTTCCCAAAGCACTCTACTTAGGAAAAGGTGATAAAAAAGAAAACTCCAAAAAGATCCAAATGAATGATCTGGCAAAAGAGATGATCGACAAGTTCACGATCCAACTCACTCTTTAGGAAGCCTTGGCACACACCCCTCTTCCACAGAAAGTCCTTAAAGAACGAATCACGGTCTGTAGGAAGAAGAGGCAGCATAATCATTGTTCTGAGATCCATGTGCTGACCAAGGAAACCTGACATGCTATTCAGAACCATCTCCCAGCCAAGATATCATATTCGAGAGCGTCGTATGTCAGATGCGAGATCCTCGATCATACTTTTTATCAGACTCTATTAGATAACGAATCTTCGATTAATCTCCTTCCTTCTTCCTTACTCGACAAGTTCGAGTTTGTACCTCTTCGACCAAGCCGAACAGTCTTACAGTTTGCTAATAGATCAGTCAAGATGCCTAAGGGTTTAATCGAAGAAGTTATCGTCATCATTCAGGGTTTGCAATTCCCCATGGACTTCGTCATGTTGGACATGGGTTTCCCTGAATGCGTGACTGATACCCTGATCATACCAGGACAACCTTTTTTGGTGATAGCAAAGGCCGTTTCTAACTATGATACTAGGAAGGTACACTTTCGGGTCCAGGTTTAAAGTAGACATATAGAGACGATCCAAGACAGGCAATCTCGATTAGCTGAATAGGAACGAGCATCTAGGGACAAACCCGACAGTCATCAGTATTGTGACTTTGTACAAACAGATGACAAGGCCGTCTGGGCCAAACCTAGCACCCAATCTTTTATCACAACTTCAGTCGATGCTGAGATTCAGATATCCATGATGGGAGGTTGGAGAACACAATCCTGGAGTCGAATAATGAAAATCTTGATTGAGATGTTTCTGAGAATTTTTTAGATCATTAAGATATTCTTTATCCCTTTGAGTCAGAAGTGAACCATCAGAGCTGTCAATTACCCTTAGACCAGTCGGAATCCGAAGATGCTGATTGGCAGTGTTTTATAGACTTCTTATCACTTCAGTTTCCATCCATAGAGCCTACAGCCAGTTTGGAGACCAAATCAGAGCAGAATATCCAGTAGTCTCTAGATCTTTCTTAGTCAGAGTAGGCCGAGCTTACACAGACCGACCTAGTAGTCTATACCCAGGCGCTGGTTAAACCAGCTCTCCATGTTCCTTCTCCCTCTGATCTCAAGTCGATCCCTTAAAGCATGAAATACCGATTCCTTGCTGGAGAGCATAAAATGTTTCCAGCCATCATAGCTTTTGATCTAACCGATGAACAAGAATCCTATCTGTTGGAGATTCTTGAAAAGAACCGCAAAGCGATCGGGTGGTCAGTAGCAGATCTCCATGGGTTAGTCCAGCTCTATGCTCCCACCACATCTTTCTCAAAGATGATGCCAAACCATCTCATGAGTTTCAGGGCAAGCTGAACCAGAATCTTCAAGAGGTGGTTATGAAGTAAATATCCAAGTGGTGGAGCACCAATTTTATCTATCACGTCTCCAATTCTAAATGGGTAGTCCGTTACATGTGGTACCCAAGAAGACGGATATCACTATAAATGAGAATGGAGAGGAGATCGCTACCCGAGTACCTTCTTCATGGAATGTCTGTGTGGACTACATACGTTTGAATCAGGCGACCAAGAAGGATCACTTCCTGCTACCGTTTATTGATCAGATCATCAAACGGTTAGTCGGGAAGAGCCATTATTGTTTCTCAATGGGTACTCAGGGTATAATAAAGTGGCCATTGCTCTTGAAGACTAGGAAAAGACAACATTCACCTGTCCGTTTGGAACTTATGCTTTTTAACGGATACCGTTTAGACTTTGTAATGCTCTGACTACATTCTAGAGGTGCATGCTTTCCATCTTTGTGGACATGGTGTGAGATATCTTGGAGGTATTCATGGATGATTTCTCAGTCTACAGCGATGATTTTGATTCCTACCTTAATAGCCTAGACCGCGTGCTTCAGAGGTGCACAGAGGTTAACCGCGTTCTTTCTTGGGAGAAAAGTCATTTTATGATGACTCGGGGGACAATCCTTGGTCACATCATCTCCAAGGCATGGAAGTGGACCTAGCCAAGGTGGATATCATAAAGAAACTCAATCCACTGTCCAATTTGAAGCAGTTATGGTCTTTCCTCGGTCATCTCAATTTCTACCGACGTTTCATACAAGACTTTAGTAAAATTTCCCAAATATTATCTGATCTTCTCATGAAATACACTGAGTTTATCATCAATGATAAGTGTCTTTGAACATTCAAAATTCTCAAGAACATGGTTGTAGAAGCACCTGTCCTTCAGCCGCCCGATTGGTCTCTTCCATTTGAGATCATGACGGACGCCTCCGATTTTGTCGTTAGGGCTGTGTTGGGACAAAGGAGGGGCGGGCTTCCATTTGTCATACACTACGCTAGCAATACTTTGGATACACCTAGTGAAATTACACGATTCCAGAGAAAGAGATGCCAGCCGTAGTATTTGCCTTAGATAAATTTAGGTCCCATATCTTAGGATCGAAGGTCACAATTTTCACTGATCACACTACCATCAAATATTTAATGGACAATAAGGATTCAAAGATGCATCTGACCAGATGGATCCTTCTACTCCCGGGAGGTAGTCAGCGTTGATCCTAGGTCAACTGCCTGCCTTCCCCCGCCTGCCTCTTGTCAGACCTAGGTTTTAGCTTGGAGTCAAGAATGTGGTGGCAGATCACCTCTCCTGATTAGAAACACCTGAGACTTCTGAGTTCGATGCGCCAATCACCGAGACCTTATCTGACGAGGCAATTCTTGTTGTTGCCTCGCTGCCATGGTATGTCGATATTTTGAACTTTCTTGTTGCTAATAAAGTCCGACAAGATTCGTCCAAACAGAGACTTGAGACTTTCCTCGCGAAAGACAAGTTCTACCATTGGGAGGATCCGATCCTTTATCATGAAGGAGCGGATTACGTCTGGCATCAGTGTATTCCTCAAGAAGAATACTAGAGTGTCGTCATGTATTGCCATAGATTAAAAGCTGGAGGGCACCAATTACGAAAGAGGACAACACATAAGGTGCTCCAATCCAACCTTTGGTGGCCTACACTCATTGCGGATGCCCATGCATTCATAACGAGATGTACTGACTGCCAGAAAATGGGCACTTGTGGACATAGAGACATGATGCTGATGCAACCGATTCACTTCTGTGAAGTGTTTGATGCATGGGGTATCGACTTTATAGGACTCGATTCCTAAAAGTTAGGGATTTGAGTATATCCTTCTAGTTGTGGATTATACGAGTCGTTGGGTAGAGGCTATTCCTGCCCGAGCCGCTAGTGCAAACACAGTTTGTAAGTTCCTGAGAAAGCATATCATTACGCGGTTCAGGGTCCCTCGTGTTCTGATATCAGATGGGGGTAGCCACTTCATCAACGATAAGGTAAGAGCACTTTCTAATGAGTTCGGTATACATCATTGGGATGCTACTCCGTATCACCCTTAGACAAATGGTCTAGCTGAGGTCTCGAATAGAGAGATCAAGACGATCTTACAGAAGGTTGTTCGCCCAGACCGAAAGGATTGGTCACAGCTTTTGGACTCGGTTCTTTGGGCCTATAGAACATCCTTCAAAACTCCATTGGGTACATCTCCCTTTTGACTCATCTATGGCAAGCCATGCCACTTACCTGTTGAGATCAAGCACAAATCCTTGTGGGTAGTGAAAGAAGAGATCTTTGGCCTGGATGATTTGGGAGATCAGAGGCATACTGAACTGGCAACCCTAGACGAATTACGAGATGAAGCCTTCACAAGTATCCTACACTATAACGAGCGAACGAAAGAGTGGCACAATTCTTACATCAGCCACAAGCAGTTTGAGTCGAATCAAAAAGTATGGCTATTCAATGCGAGACTAAAGCTATTTCCAGGGAAATTACAGAGCAAATGGAAAGGTCCATATCTTATGCGAAAGGTGCATGAAAATGGTAGTATCGATATATTTGAGTTGTCGTCTGATTCCACCTTTCCAGTCAACGGCCAGCGGTTGAAACCTTTTCTCGCTCATGAATCGCCAACCGTTGAAGTTGCCCCCATCTATTTTGTATGCGACGATCTTTGCACTCTTACACTCTGCATCTCATACCTGATTTTTCATGATCACTTGTATATACTTTTTATTTTCAGTAATCTAGAATTTTCCTATACTTAGGATGTGCTTTATCCTAAATATAGGGGGGTGTAGACTCTGTGTGTTCATCTCGATAATTAAACCCGATTTCATCATCATAATTTGCCAATATCAACCCCCTAGCTTAGACTAGTGTCAAAAAAAAACAGATAAATCCTTGTATATATCTGAGCCTTAGAATAAATTAAAAATACAAAAAAATAACAAAACTAAAATTCGTAGTGTCTTTATACACTTAAAAACACTCGTAAAAATATTTCTCCCCTTATTTAACCTCGTTTCTATTTTTTGTCAACATGAAACTTATAGATCTCATCAAGATCTACAACTTTCATGTTTTGAGTTTTCCCAAATTCAGTCATTTTCTCTCCTTTTTTGTGTTTTTCTTCTAAAATAACCTAATTGGGCCACGTGGCGCTTTCTGGTTGCTCCACGTGGCCCCCTTCTCATCTCGCCACGCGCCTGCATTTTCCACCATTTGATCACCTCTAGGCGCCTCAATCCCCGTCGTCCGCTCCAGCCTCATCACCACCCTCTGATCCTTTGGCTTGATCTCCTCACCATCGTTCGCCTCCGCCTTTATCTCCTCTCACCACGTGTCCATTGCCATTTGATCCTCACCAAAGCTCTAAATCCCAGCCGTTGGATCCCGTAGCAGATCTCTACCATCCGATGGATCTCCATATGGCATCCAGACCATCCGCTTCCGCCGTTTCCTTCTTGCGACACGTGGGGCGCTCCACAACTTCGATACGCCACCCATCAACCAAATTTGTTCGTAGCCCCTCGTTCACGCTCTTCTCCTGACCGTTGGATCTTTTGATCCAAGGGTCGGGCTTCATCTTCTACCTTCAGACCCTCTCTCTCCCACGTTCAGCCATCTTGCGCACCTTCTTCCCCCTTTCCATTTCCCCCACCTTCTCTGCCATCCTCTCCACTCACGAACCAGCTCATGATGAAGCCCATTCACCCCTCTTCCTCGAGGAGACCCACACTACCCACGACCCCCTCTAACAAAGTATGTATCATCCCCGCTAAACCCGCCGCCAACCACCGGATCCCTTGAACTTCCTCTTCAAATACTCCATCTCCGGCCATCATATTCTTTGTCCACTTGTACGTAGGTCACGACCTAGCCCTCCTCCGTCCCTCGGTGATAGCAAGGAGATGCCAAGGAGCGCGATGACCTCCGCCGACCCCAGAGTCGACCCCTAGCCATGATAGGCTAGGTCTGCGGTGCTTTGCCACCGCCGAGCTGCCCCCGATGGACGTGGGGATCCAGCGAAGAGCCGAGGTCCACCTAGGACCTCAAGCCCGTGCTCCTTCCTCCGCCATAGCCCAGGTAAGATTCCTCCATCTCCTTTGTGTTTTTCTTCTAATTTCTTCTATTTTATTAAGCTAATCTACCCAGTTTTACTGTCTACCATTCATCCCCAAGCTTCACCATACAACCACCTACTTCGCGTACCATTTCATGAGATGCCTTCCCTTCTCCACGATCTGAATGCGTCTGATTCATCTCTTCTGTACCTCATCGGAGAGGAGCTCCGGTCTCTCATCTCGCCACCCTACTGAGACTCCATTCTACTCACACTCACCCACGCACAAAGCTTCGGCTATAGCATTAACGTTGTAGGTACATAGATCATCAATGGTCGGAGCTTCATCGGAGCGACCTTCTTGGGCTCTGCCTCCGACGAAGAAGGTACGACAGTGACCTCCAGACCACTCAGTGCCTCACCTGAGCTTCCAAGCTGCTTGCCTTGTCTCCCAGAACCTTGCTGGAGCTCCACCGAGCTCGCGAGCCGGAGGCAGAGCTTGCAAGTCTTCGTCGGAGCACAACCATCTCCGCTGCAGGAGGTGCTAGAGACAAAGAACTCAAAACGTAGCTGCCGTTAGATCCTCGAGATTGGACGGGCAACATGCTTCCACATGTCTGGTCTCGAGCCTCAGCACCAGATCTACAGGCTCGGGACACCCGAACCTCCTCCGACCCGTCCGAGCCTCGCTCAATGCCGAGCCAGCAGTCGAAGCTACTCCGAGCCTCCTCCGAGCATGCGCGTCCGCCGAGCCTCGCCCCTCACATGCTTCAGCATGTGAGGTCAGGGTAATTTGTAGAGAGGCCCCCACGACTTCTTTAATTTGCAGATAGGTCCTGATAGAACATGGAAACCACGTGCACTTGGGTAAAATTGCACCCTTACCCTTGCGGGTTTTAATAAATGCAATTATACCCCCGCACGTGTGGGTAATTTATAAGGAAGGCCTCGTGAATTTTTATATTTACCTTTAGGTCTTTCTAGGGACCTGTTTGCTATTTATTTTCACGTTTTTCTTGCGTTTATGCCCCTGGTTTCTTTTGTGATATCTTGAGCATCCGGCTCCACTTGAGTTGATTTCAGTTGTATTTCAAAGCTTGATTTATGATCTTTCTAATGGCATAGATATCTTTCTGTTTTGACACTTTGAATTGTGTTGCATTATTTTAATAACTAAGTGTCTGTCATGTTCAACTTTTCCTTCCTTGCTTTACTTCATTAATGGAACTTGCTTCACGATTCAAACATGAAATTGGATACTGTTAATGGCTCAAATATTTTACCTAATTAGGGCATATTTGCTTCATTGTAACTTTGCATTTCCTTGCATGTTAAAAATCAAATAAAAAAATTTATCGCATTGTCTGCATCGTGTCTTCATTTGCATATTGACCTATGTATTTCTAATCCAATACTTAATTGGAATAATAAGAGTCTATATAATAGCTCAAGAGGCTCGTGTCCCTGAGTTCGACCTTGGGCTTGCCCAAGTAAAAATAAATATCGATAGCTTTGCTTTAATTAATAGATTTCTAAGCGATTTTTTGATGAGTCCCAGTTTACCCGACTGCAACGATTGTATTCTATTTAATCACTTAAAATAGTTAAATTAATTGGGTGAATTTGTGGTTCCTCAAATGGCACCATTGTTGGGACACGACTCATCTTTCATTTTATTTGGATTTATTTTTTTTTAATTAAGTGTGATTTTCTAATTCATAGGTCTTGTTGTTTGCATTATTAATCTTTCTATGATGGATATCTAACGCATGTTTTTGGGGCAAGTCCCTTGGTGATCAAGGAGGTGAGGAGCTGGTGTTCTTCGCTGCGAGGAGCCATAGAAGAAAACTTTTAGGAAAATCGAATAAAAAAATGTGGTTCATGCATTGTTATTTTCCATGTAATAATCTTCTTTACAGTGGTCTTCGATCGAAGACTCGCATGTGTAAATGAATGAGGTATATGTGGTTGTGTAGGGATCGTCCCACTTGAGTATCAACGTAGGATCAGGCACGCGGCTCTCCGAGCTTGTTTCACATTTTATTCTATGAGTTTGATCGTAGGTAGGACATACATTAAAATCAAGACGCACGTAAACATCGCTTCACTTAGCCAAAATAAAATACATTCTTTCCCGCTAATAGAAGCATGTTAGGTGCGGTTTTTCATCGACTTGCATACACATGATCGTCGATTTTTAATTCAGCCTGGTTTTCATGAAGATTTTGCTCAAGGCACTACAAGTTTTATTTTAGCATAGTTCATGATTTTATCGAATGCATGGCTTTTTCCTGACTGTACTTCTTGGCTTGATCAACTAGGTTAATGGAAATTGGGAATGAGTAGTAGACGGTTAATTTATTGATTTGTGCTCACATTTAAACAGTGATAACCTTAAGAAAATAATTGGGACTTTTAAATGCAAGTTGATCTAAAATGGAGTAAAATCATGTCTTGGGAGAGCAACACCCTTGTTTACGTAAGATGATTTTTGCTTCGACATGTTTTTAATCCTTGCGTAAATTAGAATGTTTTAATCACCAACAAAAATGACAAGATAATTAAACCAACACTTGTTGGTTTCATGTGTGAGTTGGTGAATTTAAAGGGGTATTGCATTCTTGATTGAGCCTTCATTGCTCCGACACCCTCCCCTAGACCTTAGGTACTCCATTCATCTCTGAAGATTCATTCACTCACTTGTATATCCATCTTAACTTCTTCGTTCACCTCAGGTCTCCCCAACATCAATTATCGATTTTATACTTAGGCTACTCTCAGCCTTAGTATAGGGGGGACCTGAGTCCCTGTAATGTTCTTACTCATCTTTCCTTTCCTTTATACTTAGGTTATTTCTAACCTAAGTATAGGGGGCAACCTCCTCAGTTTCTGTATATTCCTTTATAATTAAATGGAACTATGGCTTTGTATCATCTAGTGCTATGAGGACATAGCAAAGTTTAAGTATAGGGGGGTATACGGTATATACAATATATGTACTTTAGCTATATTTTGAAAATTTTTGAAGAAATTTTAAACTTTTTGGGCTAAAGTATATTCTTTTGAACTAAGTGGGAAAGATGTTTTCAAGGTTTTGAAAATTTTTTATACTATGTTACACTATTTTCAAGAAAAATATTTTTGAAAATGATTTGAAAAATAGGTTTCACTTATTTTGAAGAATTGTTTGAAAAATGTTTGTAAAAATCTATATGGGTGACATGGTTTAGAAAATATTTTCTTGATTTCGAGGAAAATGAGTCTAACTTGTGTTCTAACTTTATTCAAAAAAATCCATAAAAATGAGAAAAATAAAAAATCCTTTAAAAGTCAAATTGATTTCTAAACTCAAATAAGTTGCCACTTTTTAGTGAGGGTCTCCCTTAGTAGAGTAGGTAGTTTAGAGGATATCGCGTAAGGCTACGTCCTCAAGCAACAGGTTCCGTTCTATGCCTTGTACTTACACCTATAATGTCTGAAAGAAGATGCAACTACTCATTTGAGTTTAGGCAGTCAGTAGGCCTTTTAAAGTATTCACAAAAATTTGAAAGAAAAAAATCAAAACATGGATGAAGGAGTTGGTTTAATCCCTGACACTTCCACTTTTACACAGGATCGATGATGTTCGAGAACACCTGGTTTAAGAGGTCTTGAGATTTTAGGTTAACCAGCCTTATCCATCAGGGTTTCGACTCAAATATCCACATTTCCCTTGTTAGGTAGATTTACGTGCTATATTGCATGCTTAGTCTCCAACCTTAAGAATATGATCAACACTTCACATGCACGACTGCGGTCATGATGAGATGAGTTGAAATTTCACTTGAGGGATTGGGATGAGGGATTCAAGTATAGACTTGATTTAATAATGCTCGAGGATGGGACAAAATAATTGATGGCTTCATGAAACCTGAGTGTCAGCATTTTTAGCCAGTATGAGAACTTGGTTCTTGTACTAATATCTTGACATCTACCTAAGTGCCAGGGTGTGAATAAAAGAAAAATGTCGATCAATGTGTGCTAACTCTTGGTAAAAGCAACAGATCTAGCCAAAAATAAGGCAAAGAAATATAAATGTTGAAATAAAAGCTCTCATTCCACAAAGTCAATTATCAAAAGAGATTCCACCAAAGGCGAGCACTCCCAACCATTTCAATGTGTCCACTTGGACCACCGCTATTAGGACCAGGAGTCGGGCTTGCACCAAAAAAGGGCTCTGCATCGTAACTGTACAAGTCTGGGTGTAGAAGGTACGATAGGTACTCAAAAAAATGCACACCCCGGTGTACTCCCAGGAAAACAAGTGCAGAAGGCTCCAACTTCTCTTGACGGACGTATTGATCAACACAAAAAATATGCTTTGAGTAATAAGGCACTCGAGAGAATCCTTGTTCCAATGAGAGGTAGAGAAGAAATGACACAATTCTAAACCCTCCATCAACTGGCCTGCCACCTACACTTCTATGTCTGACAACTAAAGAGATGATGGATTGAATGCAATATTTGATTTATTATCTAGGGTTGAGGATTGGGTCCTTAGGAGAATTTCTTGGACTAGGACCTTGGGTGACGTTGTGACTCTACTCTCGCGATCGTGGTCAACACTTAATGTCGTATCCTTAGCTTATATGAATACAAGGGAGTGTTTGGAAAATTAGAGAAATTGGATTCCTCTTGATTAAGGTTGGGTTGAGCTATGAAATTTTGGATCTCTAAAATTGGGAGTTCTTGAACGGATCAGATCCTGTGTGCACATGCACAAGGGGGTTAATCCAACTCATTCATTTTTTGAGATGCTCGAGGATGAGCATAGTTTAAGTATAAGGGGGTGATGAAACCCGATTTCATCATCATAATTTGCCAATATTAACCGCCTATCTTAGACTAGTGTCAATAAAAGCCAGATTAATCCTTGTATATATCTGAACCTTAGAATAAATTAAAAATACAAAAAATAACAAAACTAAAATTCGTAGTGTTATTATACCCTTTAAAACAAACACAAAAATAGTTCTCCCTTTATTTGACCTCGTTTCCGTTTTTGGTCAACATGAAACTTGTAGATCTCATCAAGATCTACAAGTTTCATGTTTTGAGTTTTCCCAAATTCAGTCATTCCCCCCTCCCCTTTCTGTGTTTTTCTTCTGCAATAACTTGATTGTGCCACGTGGTGCTTTCTGATTGTGCCACGTGGCCCACTTCTCATCTCGCCACGTGCCTGCGTTTTCCACCGTTCGATTACCACCAGGCGCCTCAATCCCCACCCCCCGTCCTCTCCCGCTTCATCACCACCCTCCGATCCTTCGGCTTGATCTCCTCGCCATCGTCCACCTCCGCCTTTATCTCCTCTCGCCACGTGTCCATCTCCATTGTCGTTTGGTCCACACCAAAGCTCTAAATACTAGCTACTGGATCCTACAACAGATCTCTACCATCCGATGGATCTCCAGATGGCATCCAAACCGTCTGCTCTGCCTTTTCCTTCTTGCGACATGTGGCGAGCTCCACATCTTCGATCCGCCATCCATCGATCAAATCTGATCGTAGCCCCTCGTTTGCGCCCTTCTCCTGAACGTTGGATTGCTTGATCCAATGATCGAGCTTCATCTTCTACCTCCAGACCCTCTCTCTCCCACGTTCGGCCATCTCGCGCACCTTCTTCCCCCTTTCCATTTCCCCCACCTTCTCTTCCATCCTCTCCACTCACGAACCGGTCCATGATGAAGCCTGTTCATCCTTCTTCCTCGCGGAGACCCACTCTACCCACGTCCCCCTCTAACCAACACCGTATCATCCCCGCAAAAACTGTCGCCAACCACTGAATCCCCCCAACTTCCCTTTCAAATACTCCATCTCTGGACACCATATTATTTGTCCTCTTGTACGTGGGTCACGTCCCAGCCCTCCTCCATCCCTCAATGTCAGCGAGGAGACGCCACGGAGCGCGGTGGCCGTCATCGAACCCCGATGTCGACCCCTGGCCATGGTAGGCCAGGTCTGCAATGCTCCTCCATCGTCGAGCTACCCCCGATGGCCGTGGGGGTCCAACAAAGACCCAAGGTCCACCTAGGACATCAAGCCCATGCTTCTTCCTTTTCCATATCCTAGGTAAGCTTCCTCGATCTCCTTTGTGTTTTTCTTCTGATTTATTCAATTTAATTAATATCATCTACCCAGTTTCACCATCTACCATTCGTCCCCTGAGATTCTCCATACAACCACCTACTTTGCGCACCATTTCATGAGCTGCCTTCCCTTCTCCACGATTCTAAACGCATCCGATTCATCTCTTCTCCGCCTCACTGGAGAGGAGGTCCGGTCTCTCATCTCGCCACCCTCTTGAGACTCCATTTCACTCATGCTCACCCGCGCACAAAGCTTTGGCTTTAGCAGTAACATTGCAGGTACATAGATCATCAATGGCCGGAGCTTCATCAAAGCGACCTTCTTGGCTCTGCCTCCAACGAAGAAGGTACGACAATGACCTCCATACCACTCAACGCCTCACCTAAGGTTCCAAGCTACTCGCTTCGTCTCCCAGAACCTTCTTGGAGCTCCACCAAGCCCGCGAGATGGAGGCGGAGCTAGAAAGTCTTCGTCGGAGCACAACCATCTTTATCGCAGGAGGCATCAGAGACGAAGAACTAAAAACACAATTGTCGTTAGATCCTCGAGATCAGACGGGCCACTGGCTTCCACGTGTCGGGTCTCGAGCCTCAGCACCAAACCTACAGGCTCAGGACACCCGAAACTCCTCCGACCCTTCCGAGCCTCGCTCCAAGCCAAGCTAGCAGCCGAAGCTACCCTGAGCATCCTCGGAGCCTGCACGTCCGTCGAGCCTTGCCCCTCACGTGCTCAGGTGCGTGAGGTCAGGATAATTTGAAGAGAGCCCCCCACAACTTCTTCAATTTGCAGATAAGTCCTGATAGCACGTGGAAACCACATGTGCTTAGGGTAAAATTGCACCGTACCCCTGTGGGTTTTAGTAATTGCAATTATACCCCCACGTGTGTGGGTAACTTATAAGGAAGGCCTCACGCATTTTTATATTTATCTTTAGGTCCTTCCAGAGACCTGTTTGCTATTTATTTTCATATTTTTCTCATGTTTATGCCCCGGGTTTCATTCTGTTCTATTACCCATGTTGGTTCTTGAACTTAGGTGGGGTAATATAGCATATTTCCTCTTTTGATTGTTTTCAGTTTTTTATCGTCTGCTCCCTCGCTTGTCCCTCACCTTTTGATATTCTTCTCTATACTTAGGGATCTTTTACCCTAAGTATAGGGGGCAAGTCGAGCCATTGAGTATGTACATTATCTTGACCTCGATCATCTTTGGTTTTGAGTCTGCTATCCTTAAGATTACTTGATCCTAAGTATAGAGGGGATGATCGACTTCTATTCATTTATTTGTAGTTATTTAATCGTTGTAGTATAAAATTCTTTTCACCGATCTATACTTAGCCCGAGTTATGTCTTCCTTTGCTACTTCTTTGGTCACTATAAGGACATAATTCATGCAAACTATAGGGGTTGTCGTATATATATGCTATATATACTTTAGAAGCCATAATTCATACTTTATTGTATTTTTAATAATATAGCTATCTAAAAGTATGGGTGTATATTTCGAGATTCTAAAAGCCGCAAGAAAACCGTAAATATGACTTATTAAAAAATAACTTTAAAAATTACATATATAAAAATGTTATAAAATTATTTGATAAAATCCTTAAAAAATTGTAGAATAAAATCCTTGTAAAATATTGTATAAAAGCCATATAAACTTGTATATAAAATGTGTATAAAATCTTTTATATAATATACAAAATTCGTGTAAAATTTGTGTAAATTGAATTAATCCACTAACTCTTTCAAAAAGACCCTAAACATAAAAAAGTTTTAAAATTCAATAAAATTTTGCAGAAGTATTTAAAAACAACATAAAATACCTAATCTGAATAATCTACCTCATAAAAAAATTACTGCATTCATTCACATATTTCCGAACAAGTTTGATTCTTGAACTGAATGGATCTAAGTCCGAGAGATGGAGCTTGGTTTAGGCCTTAATCCACTTAATTCTAAAGTGACTTTATTAGGAACTCGAATTGAGACTCTTCAGGTCTTTTAGACTTAATTCTTTAGGTTCCATGAGATCATGTTCGGAATTCAACTTGAAAGTGCCTAAGTAGGACACCTGGTGTCATCCATTTAACACTTTTCCTTTTGAACCAATTTTGAACTAATGCACTCTGCACTTAGCTCGACTTGCATGGGGTTGCGAAGGGCAATCCATTTCGGTGGTGCATTTCCATTCTTGTTTGACGGCGATTAGGTCTAAAGATGGGAGAGATTGGGGATGAAATAAAGCTTCGGATGAGGGAAGGATCTGCTGGCATAATTTTTTTAAGACCCCAAAAAATGAACGGAATAAAAAGATGCTATATCCTTTGGGGGGCATAAAAGACCTATGCAGTGCAACAATCATTTATACCAAAAAGAAGCCGAATACACCAAATATCAAATGACCATAATGGTCCGAGCTTCAGAAAAGCCTGCATATCTTAGTGGAGACTTGGCTAAACTGGCCGGCTTCACAGGAGATGTGATTACACTGATCACACTCTAGTTCTCTTCTCATTCTTCTTTCTTCTCCCTTTACCCGATTGTAGACACAACACGACCTGGCCTTAGAAGCAAATACCCCCTCCTCGAGGATTGAGTTGCCGGATGAGGGCCCAATGGGAGTGTATGACTAGATGGGCAGCTTCTTTGCTTCTCTAGAGCAGGAAGAGCTAAAACCTTTTCACACAGTACAAATTGCTTTCAAAGATGAAAAGTTTAAGTGATGAATAGGTGGATCTGAGCTGGCTGTTAAGGTGAACCTGGATAAGGATTTGTGGAACTTGAGGGATGTCGAGGCTTAAATCATGATTATAATAGAGTCCTGACACACTATTAATTTAAAGGTATGAATCCAAGCTCTAGATTTTGGGTGAAGTGAGATTCAGTTTAATGAAACAAGCATGTTCTAAGTTCTTTTATTTTTCTTTTGCCTGCACTTTTTTGTAGAATATGTGTTTGCTAAGGGACTAGCAAAGGTAAAGTATAGGAGAATGATGAATCTGTGATTCATCACCTTTATTCTTTCATTTTGGCTAAAATCCTTGGTAAAACATGTATATAATAATTAATTCCAACTAATATCATTCTAACCACAAATAATAATATTATATATATTAACACTTATTTTATCCAAAATAAAAGAGTAAAAAAAGAAAAGAAGACTGTCGATATAAAATATATACAGATTGATCCTAACCTCGAGACTAAGTAAATATTGACGTGGTCTACAAAATAAATAAGTAGGGGGAGATAAGGATCCGAACTTATAAGAATACCCAAAAAATCAAGACCAAAAGTATAATTTATCTATTTTACATAATGTAAATATTTCATCTATTTTATTAGTCACTTATAATCTCAAACCAAAATACTTCTTTTGTAAAAATTGATCACAAAAATATATAGTTTTTTTTAGAAAATATCAGAAAACTAATTTTTCACAAAAGTAATTAACTACAATGGATCGAAAAAGCCAGAAAAGCTGACTTCTGAGGTTCATAACTATTTATAGAAAACTCCGAATGGACCAAACTCACTTTTAAACTTCGTTTTATACTACATAATATATATTCAAAATATCAACAAAATATTCGAATAAACCGATGGGTTTTGGCGTTTAGGACCCGTTGTAGATATGTACTATATGTAGAAACGTCCTGTATTTTTAATTAATTAACCGTAAATCCAATTAACTTAATTTATTTTCTAGAAATCATCTAAAAATATATATATACATACAAAAATATAATTTAAGTCAAAATGCTGATGGCTCGAAGCAGCGACCTAAATTTTTCGGACCTCATAACTCGGCCGTACAGACTCCGAATTGGGCAAACTCAGTTTTATAATTCATATTATTTAATTATCTACGAAATGACATTGGTTTTGCTAAAATCAGAGTTAATATAAAAAATGCTGGTTTCGAGATCGTATTGGTATATGTACAATGTACCGTAATATATTATTATTATTATATATATATTATTTATCATAATTATATACTTTATTAGTATTTAGTTCTTAAATTAAAATAAAATAATATTTATTTATCTATTTCATTCATTCATTTATTAACTTAATTATTAGTTATTATTTATTAATTTAATTTATTACATAAATATATACTTAATTATATATTAAATTATTATTTAAAAACTTAATTACCCATTAATTACCTAATTAACTATTTAATTGTTTTATAAAATTATTTAATTATTAATCTAACTAATTATTAATTTAATTTAATTTACTAATTTTTTTAATTTTCTCTCTCTCTCTCTCTCTCTCTTTTTCTCTCTCCTCTCTTTTCTTTCGTCTCTCTCCTACTTTACCTTTTCCCTTTCTTCCACATGATCTTCTTCTTCCTCACACCCATCGTCCTCCCTCCTCCTCCTTCTTGCCACCAACGAACTCAACGACCAGCCGTTGGTCGGTCGTTGTCCAACCTCCTAGCGGTGCCGTTACCACCTCCAGTGACCGGCTCCATCATCTTCTATAAATACCTCGTCAACCCTCTCCAAGCTCCCGATCCGTCATTTAGTTCCTCCACCTTCAAGTTCCGGAGTCGGCAAAGAGAGCAGGTGACATGAGCTCGCCCCACATTTGTCGAGCAAGGGAGGAAGAGCGGCGCGATTCGTGCTGATGTCGCGGCCCAGCTCCGCCGCACGTGAGCTTCCGGCACCGTCGCGCCATCGAGTCAACGACCCCGGTGGTGGATTCCACCTACATCAGATGCATTCATCCATCCATATGCTCCATGTTAGGTTCCCTCTCCTTTCTCTGCTTCTCTTCCTCCTCCTCCGTTATTCTCTGTTCCAATTCTCTTCTCAGTCCTTCTCTATATTTTGGATTCTGCATCGATTTTTGTCCGATTCATCTTCATCGATCCAATTTCATTTCCACACACAATTTATCCCATATCTGACCAAGTCAGATCCTCATTGATTTGAGATTTTGATCCAAATCACGAGTCCGTAAAGGATCATTCATCCTCTCACGAATTTCTATTCATTTTTTTGACCGAGATTGGAGTTCGAGTCGAGTCTATACTTGCATATCATCATCTGAGCATTGTACATAAAGCCTCAGATATGATCCGAGAAGAATCATCGAGAGTATAGCTTCAACGTAGCACTTCCCTTTGATACCTGCAGTGAGAATCAACTGTCTTGAAGTGTCTGAAGTTGAGCAACCAACCACCGCTTGCACTTGAAATGAATCTACCTCGAGCATTCGACTTCGAACATCATCTGGAGATCTAACTTTGTTCGAGAAACAGAACATCATCAGGAAGCATCATCTACCTCGAATCGAATCCCTGCGCCATTCATCTTAATAGCATGTACCCGCAGGACAAAGTAGAGCCGTAGAAGTGTTTATAGGTGTTCTTCCAGACACCCTGATATTAGTCCGATCGAGACGATTTATTCCAGATCCGATCTGATCTATTCGTCCACACCCAATTTCTATCTATCGAATCATCAAAGATATCAACGAGGGACTGAACAATCATCATTTGATTAAGCTCTATCCGTAACTGTACAATCTGATTGAACAACTACGACGGCGTGCTGTTCAGCCATACATCGACGTAACAACTTCCCAGTCCAAATAAATCCGATGGTTCACAATGCTCCACCGTCGCGCCGCTTAAGCCAGGCTCGCGCATGTCATGTGATTTTGAGATATATTCGGGCGAACTTACGTTTAAGCCCCTCCAACTTCTATTTTGCAAACAGGTCATCCGCCTGAAGCTACACATGAGAGCACGTGTTTCCTGAGAAATTTACACAAAACAACCCAACAGTTCAACTAATCACAAGCAGGTCCAAAGCAGGTGGTGTCATGTAGGCAGCACATGTTCACTGGTGAATTTGCACATAGATCCCCTCTTGTTTCTGATATTACAAACATGTCTAGAAGCGGAAGAGGCACGCCCACGACAATGTGTATCAGTGGTATTTTTGCACGATTACACTTCAATTTTGCATATGTTCATGCATACCTCGGAATTTACATAAAATTATAGAAATACCCCTGTACTACAATTTATTATATTATATCATATATTACATAGTATAATACGTAATAAATAAAACCCAAAATATAAAAATATAATAAAATACGTATAAATAATGTATTTTAGACTATATATAGTATAAAATCATATTTTGAAAATCAAAATACTTTTTATCATTAAATAAATCATTAAAATACAAAAACTATAAGAAACTTTAAAAATCATAAAAAATTTAAAACAACTCTAAAAATCATATAAAAACCACTTTTAGTACATTTTACTATATTTTACCTAATAAATAAAAATAAAACAAAAACAAAATATTAAAACCAATAAAAAATACAAAATTCATTAAAACTAATGAAAATCATAACTAAATAAATAAAATCACCTAAAAACGCACAACATATCATTTTAAAGACAATTTCACCTACTTTCTATTAAAAAGAAAATATTTTAATTTGACTTACTTTCTATTGAAAAGAAAATAAAAATATTTTGCTTTTGTCTTCATTCTTAAAAATTAGGAATACATCACAGTCTTCAATGAAAATCCAATTTCTCACATTAAAAATAAACCAAAATCCATAAAAATCTTAAAAACCTCTTAAAATTTGTAAAAATAAGAAATAAAAATTAAAGCATAAAAATAACAAAATAAAAATTAAATAAAAATTACAAAATCATTTTATAAAATAATAAAAAAATTACAAAATTATTAAAGTTCATAAAAATTTAAAAATAATTAAAAATCAAATAAATATACAGAAAAATCCCTAAAAATACAATAAAAATTAGGAAACCCATAAAACCTTAGTTTTCTATAGTTTAACCCTAGTTTCCAACAGTTTGCCTCCCTGAGTTCGACACTCTCATGCTTAACCGCTATACACTTAAGTTTAGTAGTATAAATAAAATAAAAGAAGATTAACAAAAAATATTCTTTTTCTGTAAAAATCCACCGGTCACCACAGCGATGATTGTCTATCTTTTTAGATGACTCGACCGGTGTGTTTTTCATTGAACTCGAATAGGTTGTGTAGTATGATATGCCCCCTCAAACTTCCTCTCTCTTGCCAGAAACATTGAGTAATCGATGGGATATGGCAGATGGTCCAACAACTCAGTGAGGTCGTCCTGCATGGAGGTTGCGAGTAAGAGATGATGACTTTGGGGAGCACGTGATGGAGGGGATCATGTTGGAGGAGGGTGGCGGGGCAGAGCACCGAGGGGATGGGGGAGGTGAGGCGAGGGATATAAAGCTACAAAGAAGGATTTGGGAGGGGATGAGGGGAGGCGTGTGCGTCGGGATGAGGGTTTGGGCATTGGGCCATCCAACGTCAATCTCAAATTCGATTGGACAATGAGGAGCCCGGGTGAGGCCAATTGGTGGCACCACCCAGTGGAGCTTCCTTATTCCTACAAAAACAGACTTGTCTGTTAGCAATGTGAGACTGAGGCGAACCATTCTTACAATAAATGCTATTGTAATAAATGATTTACCAATAAAAGTTATTGATTATGTTTCACTCCCTTTCTGGAATTGATTGAATGAATGCACTATAAGGACCCTCTGTACAATATGTGTTATGTACCATGGCCAACTTAATAATCATACAGCTGTTGATTCATTGATTGAATCATAGAGGATGATGCTTGAATGAATATCTAAGGAGTTAGATAGAGGACTCATCAAGCATTATCTAATGATTGTTGAGTGATGATCTCCAGCATGAGTAGGAAATGGCAATCCTTGCTCATTAGGCTGATATCTGACTGACCTCTTGATGCAGGTCCTCTACATGGGAATAGTGATTCAGAGGTGTCAGATTAGTTAAGTCAATGAGTTGACTTAACGAGATCAAGATAACCAAAGACCTATGTTGAATGTTGTCACAACATAGGCACACATCCTCTGACGAGAGACAGATGTGTTGCTATATGTCTGAGTGTGTACATTTGGCAGATCAATAGGTTAATGACTTAACCAAGGTCTATACACCGATGAGATGGTGTGCATGTAAGGACATATGAGTAATACTATCTCTCAAAGGGATCATACAGGTTCACTTGTGAACTGGGAGACATGAGCTCACTCATGAGGTATTGAGACTGATCAAATTCCATGCATGGTCGTCATGCTTTGGAAGCATGACATGAATTTGAAGGTAAGATATATGCTTTGTGAAAGCATGTGATCTGTACCAAATCCCAGGGACCAAGATTGAGAAACTTAGCGATCAAACCATGAAGATGACAATGTAAAAATGATCTGAATCTTCAGGATGATCATAAGCCTTCCAGTATGCAGGATGTACAGGTATTGGGAATACCTGAGGGTGATTTGATCATAAACGATTGTATAACCATGACGCTTCCATTCCGAGGGAGTGACGAAACAGGTCTGGATTTTAGTGACTCCTCTCAATAGAGAAGTGACCTAATCTTAGTCCATGTATTGGACATTGATCTGAATGAGATTCAGATGCAATGAGAAGATTAGGTTTACATCCTTGATTTAATCAAGCATCTATGAGAGGTCCATGGGATCTGGATTTGAGATGTGATCTCAATATCCAAGTCACTATACGTGGAACAATACAATCGCCATGTCCTTATCTCCAAGTATCTGAGGAGAAATAGCATTATTCTTGAAGGGTTCAAGAGTAATTCCATAGATCTAAGCATTGAGAAATTGATAATTAAATGAGATTTAATTATCTTAATGTGTGTGGAAATTATCAAATATAATTGAATGTGATTTAATTATTATGCATAAGAATAATGTGGATAGTAATATCCAATTATTCATAATATATTTTAAATGTGATTTATAATGGATCAGAGAGAGCTAATTATAAATTATATTTGTTGATTAATTATTAATGTATATTGGATACACATTGTTTAATTAATTGAAAATGTAAATTACATTTTGTTTTGGATTATGAATGTGATTCACAATTTTTCAATGGCAAGATTGCAATATTCTCAAAATTAATTATGAATTATTTTTGGAGAATAAATCTCAACAAAAGTTGTTGAATTAAATAATGGAGAATTTCATGGAGATATGCAATCTCATGAGATTTCATGAGATTGCCCCACTTGGAAATAAGTGGACGGCTACCAAGTCCTACTTGGGATTGGTGGTCGTCCACTATATTCCAATGGGAGATGAGATCTCCATGGAATTTATCTCCTTATTTGATTGGTTTACTTTTAGGATTGATGTATATTTGATTTGTCAAATATATTTGATCAAAATTAAACTATTAGTTGTTTGTTTTTACCAATAACAATCATGACCATTGGATTGATCATTAATCAATCTCAACCATTGATTTTATGAGTCCCATGGATTAAGATCCATGGATCCTAAAACCCTATAAATAGAGAGGCATACCATGCTCTCTTGTACATGCTTTTGGAAGCACATCTCTCTCTCTCTCTCTCTCTCTCTTCTCTCCCCACACGCCAACTCTCTCTCCCTCTCCTTGGTGGCCGTCCACCAAAACCTAAGGGAGATAGCCGTCGTCGTCTCTGCCACCGCGCCACCGCTTCGATGTTCTTCGGTTCTCCGTCTTCTTTGGAGTACTACGCTCGTGAAGAAGACTTTCGATCTCATACGACAAGATCAGGAGATCATCGTGCTTGGATCAACTTGTTGGATTGCGAGGATCATGCGACTCATCCCCGCGCTCGCAAGCTTCTTCTCCGATGATCAGACTTGAGACAGGAGGTCTCTTTTTGTAGAGACTCGATCAACCACGCTTCAAGAGGTATTCCTTTATACTTGTTGTGTTTATATATGAAACGATCCGAGAATCGTTCTTGGATCATGTAGTTTCATCAAATGAAAATTTTAAATTCTGCTGCACCGAACAACTAGTACGACTAGTCGTTCTTTGTCGTATTCGATACGACGCTCACGCTTCCGTGATGCGCCTGAGGATTATCGCATATCCTTTAATGGCAAGTGTTGCCAAGTAACTGTATCTGGTCATTTTTTAATTTGTTCTTAACTTTTTTGAAATGAAACCTAGGGGGACTTAGATCGCCATATATCACCTTGTTTTCTGCCAAATTCAACTTAATTCAACACTTCAATCATATCCGTCAGGACCATCAAATTTTAATGGTCTTAGACTTGCTGAAATTTAGCCCTTACACATGGACATGTTATAAATGTTTATTTTGCATGATGTTTGAAACATGTATTCAACTCTGTAGACTAAATAAATCCCCACTAAATTTTCTACAAAAAAAATCCAAAAACTAAAACCCAATGGAAAAAATGGTTGGGTATATCTACTTTGATGTACCATACCTCACCCAAACCACATCCACACACCGCCTCACCCGAGCCTCCCTCTGTGCCAACAACAGAGCCTCGCCCCGACCCTCGTCCATCATGTGCTTATTGCATGCACCTAGGCAAATTGCAGTGTTGACCCATTGCAACCTTGATATTACATCCATGTCCTTACCAAACTGTTGACTTGTGGACTACATGGAGTAAATTTCTCCGAGGCCCCTCTGCTTTCTATGATTTAAAAAACCCACAGATCATTAAAAGAATTTCTCGGGTTTTAATTATTGAATTATTAAACTAGTAAATATTAACAAGAGAAGTGTCGCTGCAACCCACAAATTATCAAATTAAAAAATTGTATTCTAAAGAAGAAATATAACAAATGCTATTATTTAACATGTATAACAAATCGGGATCAAACTTAGGGAGGCTAAAATATCCGAGGGCAATTTAATTATTGTTAATTAAAAGGAAATTTTCTTTTCTTTTCTTTTCTTTTTGTTCTTTATGTATTTTTTAATGCTTTTTATATTTTTATGGATTTTTAATATTTATATTTTCTTATATTTCTTATTTTTTAAAATGATATATAATTTGCAAATTTTATATTTTTAATTTTCAAATAATAAAATAATGAATATATACAAAAGAAGAAACAAACAATTTTGTATTTTTAAAACATAATAAAAATAATAAAAAAACAGAATAAAAATCTTTTTCTATTTTATATAATTTTCTACTATTTTGTGAATTTTTTATAATTTTTAAATTTTTAAGGATTTTTTAATGAATGAAAACATCAAATAGTGAAAAACAAAAAATTAAGCTACTATTTTTTGTTTTAAAATATAACATCAAGTAAAATATACTGGAAACCAAATCAAAATAAAAGAGATTTTTTCAATTTTAAAACTAGCTTAATTATGTAATTTTCTAATTTTTTGTGAATTTATATGATTTTTAAATGTTTTCTGTATTTTTTAATTTTAATGGTTTTCTGAAAATATTTTTATGAAACTTATACAATTGTAATATACTCTAGAAGACAATTACAATATTTTTTTTAGAATTTTTTAGAGATTTTTCAAATTTTTTTATGAATTTTAAAGTCAAATAAAGAAAATATGATTTTTTTTGAATGTTTTAAAAACCAAATAAATAATTGTTTGAAAACCAAAATTATTAGTGAAAAAACAAATAAACAAATCCTTAACCTAATTTTTACAATTTTTTATAGTTGATTAGCTAGTTATTAAAAACCATTAAAGATAAAATAAAAAGTTTGTAGAAAATAGACTTACATATAACTATTTAATGTTTAGAGACTAAATGATAACAAACTAATGAAACACATGACTTAATGTGCAATTTATCCAGAAATACACATGCCTGTGCTCATGAATCAACACTTAAGGTACTGACTTTTAATTAAGAAAACTTAATGGAGCGAATAATAATAAGAAATATCATAAGCCTTTATTGCAATTTTTACAAATAGTGCATGATTACACACACGAGTTCTAATCTGAAGGACTAAAAAGCAAGTAAAGAAAACAAACAGAACTTATATGCAAATGTTCAAATAATTAGAATGTGGTACCTGTTCAATATGTACATATTTACAAATTAGAATAATACATGGGATGGAGTGTAAATTTTACCTAGTAAGCAAGTCTTGCACGTTCAGATCAAGAGGCTGAGATACGACGTTGATGATTGAATCTAATGGTCTGACTTTGCGTGTGGATGTGCGATGCAGATCGAGTCTATGATATATTGTTCTTGATCTGTTGCCTATGAAGTGCTTTGGAAGAATTGTGATGAAGGTCAGGCTGATGAACTTCAATCAGCTAGTTATCCTCCGAGTTGATACTCATCTGATGCCTGAAAGTCATAAAAGAAGCCTGGTGATTTTTTGCATCGATTAGTGAAGACGATCAGGTCCAGGACTCGTTAATCAGGGACCTGGAGCTCAAGCACTAAAATGTGTGAAAGTCAACTCCCAAGAGTTGATCAAAGTTCCTGAATGCACCCAAATCACATGCAATTTATTCCTTGCTCGGAGTCGAAGCTCCGACCACAATTATTGAGTAAAAAAGGGGGAAATGAGGTGGAATGTGTCGATCTCCAGTGAGGTGAAAAACTTGATCAAATTCTCAGATCTCATGTAGATCTGGGGGTCAGATTATGTGAGGCAGATGGAGACTCGGATTGTGAAGAAGATGAGGTAATTAGATCGGTCAAAAATCGAAGATGACCTCAAATTTGGTTGATCGGAGGATGATCTAATATCTACTTATATGAATAAAAATTAAACAAAATTTGCTGAAATAAATGGGAAAACGGAAATAGATTTAACCTACGAGGATCTACAGTGAGGATGCGTGAGTGATGGCCTCGATCCGATTGCGTAAGGTCAGAGTAGCTAAGATCGTCAGAACAACTCTGGCGGCATGCTGGATCACATCCAATCACCTCCAATTCACGCTCCTGACTGAGGGCAAAGGGCCATGCCACAACTCTCGAGCTCTTGGAAGTAATCTCAGTGAAGAAGATGGTGAAATAAATCAAGAAAAGGAGGTTAGAGCTGGGTATTTATAGATGATGAGTTTGGGCGAATTTTGAAATTGAAATGAGCATGCAAACCAAGGCGAGGGGGAATGATATTAATCGGGCGATGATCGGGTTTTTATTTGGGCAATAAAAAGGTGAAGAAATCATGAGCAGATGAGAGATGAATCATGCGAGAAAAGTCAAGGAAAAGGAGAGTCAAACATTATTCAGGTAATTTGGGTTGAATGGAGGAGTTGGCCCAGGTCAACAGGCTCGGGTCCACCAATGGGGGATGAGTTCGAATACAACCAATAGCTACAGGACAAAACGACTACCATAAATACAAGTTAAAAAAAATAAAAAATAAAATATTCTAAATAAAAAGTTATCAAAATAAAAGATGTTTGTAAATTAATAATTTAATTTTTTTTGTGATTTTTAATAAATAAAATAAGTAAATTAATAAGGTTAAAAAAATAAAAACCTTCATTCATAGGTATATAATACCTATATATACAATAGACATATTTTTAGTTAATAATTTTTATTTTTATATACATTATTTTATATTTTATTTATTTACAAAATAATTAAAAGATTTTAGAAATATTTTTATTTTATTTTTAGGAAATTTCTTTAATAGATTAAATAAATATGTTTATGTACATTATAGGTATAATATACCTATAGTTAAATACAATGATTTTATTTTTAATTATTTTCAATTTTATTATTTTTGTTTGTATTTTATACACATAAAATAGAATAAAATATTAAAAATACAATATGTGCAAAAATAAGGAGAAATTAACAAATAAATAAGTATAAGTACACTATAGACATAATATACATAAACACTATAAAAAGTCGACTTTCCCATATTAATTCCAATTTTTACGAAACCACCTTCATTTTAAAGTTTATTTAATTTTGAAGGCAATGAAAGTGAGTTTGGGTTATTTTGAAACTATAAGGAGCAGATATATATCTTTTAATTCTGGATTTTTGGCTTTTTAAATGTTGTCTCTCTTATTTTATACAAGGTTTCTTTTTGTAAATATTTTGTTTATTTATAAATTACTTTTTATATAAATATCCAAGAATAAAATATTTTTATTTGAGTTTATTTTTGTAATAAATAAAATAGAAGAAGATATATACAATATGAGCAATGATGAATAAATATAAGTGATATTTGACCCTATCTCCCACTACTTTATTCATTGTCAATTAGATTAGGTCTTTACCTACCCTCGGGGTTAGTATCAACCTATATTATTACATATATACAGTCTTCTGTATCTTTCCTTTTCCTTTATTTATGTATTTATTTATTTTATATTAAAATAATGATAAATATATATAATTTACATATGATATGGGATTATGAAAAAGTGAGAATTATTGCTATTTACAGGTGTTTTATAAGGGATTTAAGCCAAAATAGATGAATAAAGATGATGAAATGGAGATTCATCATCCACGTCGACCTAGAAGATTTGCAAAGTCACCATCATCATATTTTAATTATAGATAGGTCCCATTACTTGTTTCTAAATCATTTATAAGTATTAAAATTTTCATTTATACCAATATACTTTTTGTTTATAACTTTTGTTGGAGACTGATGAATGTGAAAATCGCCTCTTTAATTACCTTAGATTGTAGTATACGAGGCGAAAAATGACCGATTAAAAACCACGATATTTGATTGTTGTGGGGTATTTTTACTTGGCAAGTCTATTAAGGTCAAACACAGAGAACGATGATTTTTTAGTTGTGAGGTTTTTAATTAAATTAAATAACTAATTAAATGCTAAATTAATTTCTGTGTCAAATAATGAAGCGACAAAATGATGATGCAATGCTAAAAATCACAGAGAGAGAAGGATCTGTGACGAAAATTTTAATCCAGTCAAATTGATCAGTTCTCTCAAAAATAGTCACAGATCGAATAAATGCAGGTAAGATTCCAACTAAACCAGCAATGAAAAATAATCCTCAATTGATCTCAAAATTCTCTCTAACTCAATTCTCAAATAATTCAAGTTCAATCACATAAATTATTGAGAACTGAAATTATTTATTGTCAATTGAGATGAATTCCCTACAAAGGTTATATCCTCAAATAATGATTTAGAATAATCAGATTAGGCTTGATCCAATTTAAATCCTCAAATAAATCCTTGCAAAATAAACCATTAATTTCCTAATAAAATGAGGCACAAATATGTCAAGTATTAGCCTACATAGATCAATATCACTCCTCAAATAATCATCGTCATTAAATATTTCCTGATCTGTCCATAAGATATGTGAGGTGATAACACAAAATAAGCTTCAAAATGACATATTATGCGCTAAAAACGGAGTTCATATGAGAAAGTTATGATAAAATGAAGTTGTAGGTATTAAAATGTAAATAAAACAAATATTTCTCCTTCAAATGGGTCCCTGAGGGGCTTATCTGTAGTTTTGTAAAGTTGGAGGGGTGATTCTGTATTTCAACCCTAGCGGGGGTATATATGCAATTTTCTCAAAACCAAAGGTCTGTTCTGCAAATTCTCCACTATAGCACGTGAGGAGCACGTGCCTTGGCTGATGAGGGACTTGAATGCAAATTCCGAGACTTTTGAGAGCGTGACCGCAATTTACCCTGCAGCACATGCGTTGTACGTGCTACAGAAGGCTTGGGTGGCTACGCTCAGGCTCGGTGACCCGAGGCAGATGTCCGGACTGAGGCAAAGGCTCGGATGGACTGAGCCTTGACATGGCGATGAGAGCCGGTTTGGGAGCCCGAGCCTCGAGGTTGGGGCAGCAGGCTCGAGCGTGACGTGTGGCACTCTGATGACCATTGGATCAAGGGCTTGGGCCCGATCCAACAGCCACTGGGTGAAGCGCGGGGGCGGAGGCGGCGATGCGGGCGTGGGCGGAGGAGGTTCTCAGGCTCGGCCGACACACGAACAAGCAATGGAAGTGCAAGATATGGCCGGCAGAGCGAGTGAGGGCGGTGGCGGAGGCCGACGACGAAGCGTGGTCGTCTGTGATGGAGCTTGACGGGCAGAGAGGCACAGCGGAGCAGCACCTGCAAGGGGTTATACAAAAAAGAGCGAGGGAAGGGGAGCGGAGCTCTGACTGCGGAGGCGTGGGACTAGAGATGAGCTCCGTCCAGTGCAAGGCTGGAGATGAGGGGATCTCAGATGGAACAGAAACAAATAGGAAGACTACAACGGTGGCACAGATTGAGGGATGGCGGAGGTGATGAATGTGGGAAGGACGGAATACTTGTGATGGAGATCGATGGGTGTTAGATCAGAGCAAGGGCAGAACCTCGATGGAGGTGATCTGTGACGATGCCTTGGAGAGGCACCGAATCTCGTCGGAACCGGAGGGACGACGTTTGGCACTATCACTGCTTGAGGTCGGAATGCTCTCTTGCGAATGGGTATTCGATGGATGGGTTTCAGAGGTGGCGTGCAATGGAGCTTTATAGGAGAGGTCCGGGGGAGGAGGCGTTACATGGAGGGGACATGGCCGTACCCATAATGGCCGGAGCAGAGGGTGATGGCCGGGGTTGCCGTTACATGCAAGTGGAGGAGTGAGGCGTGGAAGCGTTACACGCATGCGGCAGCGAGCGGCGGTTCCAGGAGGCGGAGACCGAAGGGAGGAAGGAGAGAGACAGATCACGTGCCTTGCATGTGACCTAGGAAGATGTTGAGGTCATGTGTGATGCACATGACTAGGGACAGCATGAGAGAGAGTGGGGTGCCACGTGGCACGCCTAGGGGCTGCCATGTGTCACCCCAAAAAAATTCAAAATTAAAAGAAGAAGAAAAATATAAAAGAAATAGACGGGGACCTCGGATCAAAAATTTCCTTCACAAAAGTTGTCGTCTTAATGAGATTTACAACTTTCATGAAGGATCCGAGAGCATAAGAGGTCATCTATGTGAAGTGAAATTTTTGATGGTTTCTATGTCTATAGAAATTCGGAATTTTGGGATTTTGTATTTTTTTGGTGGTTTTAAAATAAGACAAAAATTATGAAATATAATAAAATACAAGAAAATTAATTATACACTAGTCTTTTTTTGGATTTTTAATAAATAAATAGGGAAATAAAATATAAGTATGAAATACGAGGATTTTGTACAGACTCACAACGAACACTCGGGCATAGTCAGTTTCTTTGATTTTAGTCTTCATTTGGATTTGGATTTTTGAGCCATTTAATAAAACTTTCATCAAAGAACACAAATGAAGAATAAATAAAAATTAAAAGGGTTAATTATGCACATAAATACGTAGGTCAAAAATAGCAAAAAGTTAAAATGCGCAAAAGAGGCCCAAAACTCAACTTTCACATATGAGCTCCGAATTTTACGAAATTGGTCTTGTTTTGAAAGTATTTGAAAATGCAGTACTTTAAAAGTGAGTGGACCAAAATCAGACATTGTATAAGGAAGATATGCGTGTTCTAGTCCGTCAGATGTGAAATTAGACTTTAGGATTATTTGACATTTATTTGAGTTAGTAATTTTTTTGTAATTTTTATTTATTCGTATTAGTAATATCTACACAACGAAGGTGGTTTCAGGTTAATTGGAGTTAGGATGAATTAATTAAAAACTTTATAAGTTAGCTACTTTTTTGGCCAATTTACACTTGGGATTTTTAATGCAATTATGCATGATGAAATGCAAATATTATTTACACATGTATGCTAATGATGTTCTATTAATGATTAAATGCAAATGGATTTTGGGGCACATAGCTTAATTGACCAATTTTAGCATGATGAATACGAGATTCATCATACGCCTATACTTAAACCATGCTCGTCCCCGAGCATAATGAATGAATGACTTAGTCGAATACATCCCTGATTGTGCATGTGCATTTTCAAGGCCCAATTCATCGAAGACCCTTAATTTGAGTGATCCTAAAATTCTAGGCTCAACCATACTTTAATCAAAAGGAATCCAACTTCTCTATTTATCAGACTCTCCATTTGTGCATATAATATAAGGATATGACTTTTAGTGTACTGCATTCATGGGAGTCGAGTCGAGACATCACCTAAAGTTCCAGTCCAGGAGACTCTCCTCTAGACCTAATCCTCACCACAAGGGAATAAGTCTATTCTTGCTTCAATCAACCGTCTCTTTAGTTTGTCAGACTTGAAAATGTACATGGACGGCCAGATGATGGAGGGCATAGGATTGTGTATATTTTTCTCTCCCTCACACTGGAACAAGGGGCCTCTTCAATGACTTATTACTCAACACATGTATATTTCTATTTGTTGATAAATGTGTCTGTCAAGACAGTTCGGAGTCGTCTGCACTTGTTTTTCTGGGAGTACACTGTGGTATGTCTTTTTTGAGTATCTAAGATACCTTTGACAACCAGATTTGTATCAATATACGATTCAGAGCCCTTTTATGCTGCTAGCCTCACTCCTTGGCATTTTATCCAAGTGGAGATTTTGAAAATGGTTGGGAGCGCTCGCCATTGGTGGAAGCTCTTTGTAACTTAACTTTGAAGGATAGAGCTTTTCTTTGAATATATTTCTTCCTTTTTTCTTTTCTTTTTGGCTAGCTCCACTGATTTTACCAAAAGTTGGCACACACTGATCAACAATTTCATTAAGTTTCCACACAACCTAACACATATGTAAATATCAAACGATAACATATGAACTTGTTCACATACTAGCTAGGGTTTGCTGACACTCAGGTTTCTTGAAGCCTTCATTAACTTTATCCCATCCTCGAGCATCATTAGATCAGGTCTAGACTCAAATCTCCCATCCCAGATCCTCAAGTGATAACTCAACTCATCTCATCAATCATGCAGTTGTGAAAGTGATGTGCTGATTATATTTTTAGAGGTTAGAGATAAAGAGTGAAATATAGCGCTATAATCTTTCAAACTATGGAAGTGTGGATTATTAAGTTCAAAACTCTAATGACTAAGGCTGGCTAACTCAGACTCTCAAGATCTCAGAAATCAAACGTCCTCGAAATCCTCAAGCCTTGAGTGATAGTGAACGAGTCAGGAATATACCAACCAAGGAATGTATGGATGCATGAGATGATTAATGAAATGCAAGACCATGAATGATTTTTTTAAAACCGGGTATTATTTATAGAAAGAATTTAGTATTTTATACATAATATACACTACTTGTACCCATCCCCGATGTTAGATGAAAATAATTAAAGTACGAGCTATGGATAAAGTAAGTATATACAAGCACCCCCCTATGCTTAGCTTGTGCTATGTCCTCATGGCAAAAAGTAAAATGTAGACATAGCTCATACTAAGTATAGATGAACGAAAAAGAGTAGAAGTCGACATGCCCCCTATACTTAGACCTTTGAGGGACTAGGCATAGCAGAAAATCAAGAAATAAGGCAGTCGAGGGTGAGCGGAAAGAATAGAAGTGATGTATACACAATGATACATGTCCCCTTACTCTTAGGCTCAGGTCAACCTAAGTATGCTCGGATAATCACAGGTGGGGGGCCCGAGTAGATGAGTAGGTTGACGGATAAACAAAAGAGTGATGGAATTGAAGAGGTGGTTTATCTGGGCAGTTTGTGAAGGAGATCTATTCTACTTGCACTAACTGCTCACTAGATTAGACAAAAGTGTTTAAGCAGCTGACTATTGACTATAGAAATTTGCATGTTGTCTGCAGTCTATGAGATGTCAACACTTCCGTTATTGTGCATCTCTCTTACGATGAAGGGTCTCATCCATTTGGATTTCAATTTTCCTTGGAAAATTTTCAATCTTGCATTAAATAACAATACTTTCTGCCCTGGGACGAAGTTCTTTGTTCGAATGTTCTTGTCGTGCCATTTCTTTACTTTGTCCTTGTAAATGGTGTTGTTTTCGTAGGCATGATTTCAGATTTTGGATTGTTCATTCAATTACATCTCTCTATTCTTTTTTCCTTGATGACAGTTCCAATTGATCTTTTCAATTGCCCATTCTGATTTATGCACGAGTTCTGCAAGAAATCGACACGACTTTCCATATACCATTCGAAATGGGGAGGTGTCCAATGGGGTCTTGTAATCTGTCCGATAAGCCCATAGAACCTGGTCTAGGAGTTGGGACCAGTTCTTCCTGTCAGGGCAGACTGGCTTCTATAAAATTCCTTTGACCTCCCTGTTTGACACCTCAACCATGCCATTTGATTGTGGATGGTAAGGACCAGCGACACAGTGCTCGATGTCGTATTCCTTAGTCAACTTCTTTACCTCCCGGTAGACAAGGTGGATACCCCATCAGATATTAATACCTTAGGGATTCCTAACCTCAAAATAATATGATCTTTCAAAAACTTTTATATAGTCTTGTTGTCTGCTGCTCGAGTAAGGATAGCCTCCACCCACTTAGATAAATAATCTGCTGCAAGAAGAATATATTCAAATCCTTGACTATTAGGGAATTGGCCCATAAAGTCTATGCCCCATGCATCAAATACATCACAAATGATTACTGGTTTCATATGCATGGCATCTTTAGGACCAATGGTCCCTCCCATTCTTTAACAGACCGGGCACGACCTGACAAAATTGTAGGCATCCTTAAACGAGGTCGGCCAGTAAAATCCACATTATAGTATCTTCTCAGCATTCCTCTTCCCAGAGTGATGTCCTCCTGCCTCCAAGGTATGACAGAGATTGAGGACACTGTGGTATTCCTCTTGAGGAATACATCTTCTCCATATACAATCCGGTCTTTCAAAGAAAAGGAACGGATCATCCCAATGGTAATGTCTGGCTTCCGAATTGAGTCGGTCGATTCTATTCTTGGGCCAAACCTAAGGAACTTTCTTGGAGACAAGATAGTTCACCATGTTGGCATACCATGGGAGAGAGTCAATACCAGAAATTGACTCATCTGGGAAGGTTTCACGGATATATTCAGACTCTGAGATTTTGTTATGTTCGATCTGTGATAAATGATCATCCACGACATTCTTAACTCCAGGTTTATATTTAATCTTCAAATAAAATTCCTGAAGTAAGAGTATCTATCTGAGGAGTCGTGCTTTTGCATCTTTTTTCGCCATTAAGTATCGAATGGCAGAATGGTCTGTGTAAACTGTCACCTTAGATCCCAGATCGATTTTTTCCAAGGCAAATACTATTGCAAGCATTTCCTTCTCCGTCATAGTGGAATTTTTCTGATATGGGTCTAAAACTTTGCTTGCGTAGTGAATAGCATAAAGGATTCCATCTTTTCTTTGTCCTAACACTGCCCCCTACTGTGAAGTCTGTAGCCTCTCATGATCTTGAAGGGAAGAGACCAGTCGGGGCTTGTAGGATGGGAGTCTCAATGATCCTCTTTTTGAGAAGCTCGAAGGCTTCAAGACACTTATGATCTACAATGAACTTGGTATCTTTCCCTAAGAGGTCAGTAATTAATCAGATAATTTTTGAAAAATCCTTAATAAATCTCCTATAAAATCCAACATGCCCTAGAAAAGACCGCACTTGTTTCACATTGGTAGGTGGCTCGAGTTTCTTGATCACATGCACCTTGGTAGGGTCAACCTCCATTCCCTTCTTGGAGATGACATGCCCCAATACAATACCCTCTTTTACCATGAAATGGCTATTGTCCCAAGAGAGCACCATATTCACATCCCTACACTTTTGGAGGACTCGATCCAGGTGCACTAGGCAATCATCGAATGAATCACCAAGAACCAAGAAGTCATCCATGAAGACTTCCAGGAAATCTCCAACCATTTCGACAAAAACTGCAACCATGCACCGCTGAAAAGTGTTGGGGGCATTGCAAAGCCCAAAAGCATGCACTTGAATGCGTAAGTGCCAAAAGGACATGTAAAAGTGGTCTTTTTCAGGTCCTCAAGGATGATGGCTTCCTGATTGTCGCCCGACTACCCGTCTAAGAGACATAAGTATTCTCTCACTGCCAATCTCTCCAAGATTTGATCAATAAAAGGTAGTGGAAAGTGGTCCTTCTTCATTGCGGCATTCAGGCGCCTGTAATCCACGCAGACACGCCAAGACGTGGGTACCCGTATCGTGATCTCCTCTCCCTCCTCGTTGGTGATAATCTGAAGTCTCGACTTTTTTGGAACGACATGCAAAGGTGACATCCACTTGGAGTCTGAGATGTGATATATGAAACCGGCCTTACACCATTTTTCGATCTCATTCTTAACCACTTCCCATAAATTTGGATTCAACCTACATTGGCATTCATGGGATGGTTTAGCATTATCCTTAAGGTAAATATAGTGTGAACAGAGGGCGGGGTTAATCCTGGGAAGATCAGACAATCTCCAGCCTATCGCCTTGTGATTTTCTGTAAAACTTTAAGCAGGCGGATCTCCTGCACTTCAATCAGATGTGAACTGATGATGACCGGAAATTATCCCTTATTTCCTTCAAGGAAGGCATAGTTAAGAGTAGGGACCAATGGTTTGAGCTCGGGTAAGTGACGTGTCGCTAGATACTAGATTTAATTCGGTCACGTTGTAGCACGTGTACTTAGCGATTCGGTCAGAACCGAGAGAAGATCTCCGTGAAGAGTGTCTCGGCTTAATTTATATCCCGGGCAAGTCCGGGGTCGAACTCAGGGAGGCAAAGGAACAACTTCGGGTTTAATTCAAAAATAAAGATTTTAGATTTCCAAGTGCGGTATTTTTCAGATTTTTTTAATGCAAAAAGAGAAGCAAATGCAAGTGAATTACAACACTAAGAAAACCCACAACAAGGCCAAATTAATTTTAATGTCAAATTAGTCCCATTTAGCCAAATTATATTTTTCTTAGAGTCCTAATCCAGAGATGAACACAAAACACATTTTTTTAGAATTTTAAGGGTTAAAATGCAACAATGAAAAATGCACACTTTTTATGGGTTTTTTCACAATTTATCACACAAACAGAAAGCAAAAATTATGAAAAAATTAATGGATGTAAAACATGATGCAAAGAAGCTACAATAATATTTTTGGATTTTTTTTGACAAGTTATGAATTTTTTATGAATTTTTTAGTGAAAACAGAGTGGAAATGAGTAATTAATTCCTATTAAATCTATGTTTTCAAATTAATCAGAGTGTGAATTATCTCAAAAAGATATTTATATAAGCAATTCAGGAGAGTTGAAATTTCACACAAATGATGTATGTGGATTTAATTAAAAATCAAACACTAAATTCACTCTATAATTTATTCCAGGCACAAGACATCTCCATTTTAGATGAAATTTGGACAGTAAGTTCCTCACGCTTCAAGGCATCACATATAATTTTTGTGGAATTTTTAAAGCAACCGTGTGTTAGATATAAATTTAAGAGCACTGAGTGGGTAAAATATGCAAAGTTTCAGTTAATCATTTTTTAATTAATTACCCAACTACCATAAAAATACAAATAAATACTCACATGACAGAGTATAAGTTGCTCAACATAAAAACATTTTTTATTGCATAAAATGATGCATAAGAGAGGTCCAAATTAAAGCATGAACACAGGGGTCTCTGTGCAAACTAGAAATTAAGAATTACAAGCAACTTATGCACATGGACTGTTATGAAATTACAAAAACTTAAAATAAACAAAGTGCAATTTTTACATTAAAAAAATTAAACAAATGAACCTTTCTTCTTCCTTGAGTCGGCGGCCGGAGAGTGGCCGCGCGCGGCCGTGCGCGCGGCGGCGTGCGTCCAAGGGGAGGCGGAGGTGCGCTGGGGGAGAGGAGGAGGAGGCGCGGCGGCGCGGTTGAGGCGCGCTGGAAGGAGGACAAGCGCTGCGCAGGGGTGGCCGTTAACGGACTCGGCTGCGCGCGGGCGTCCGTCCGCCGGCTGGGGGCGGGCGTCGGCCGCCGGTTGGGCGCGCGGGTGGCCGCCAACTGTTGAAAGAAGGGCGGCGGCGGTGGGTGCTCCCACCGCTGCTGCTTGCTCTGTTTTTTTTTTTGAAATTTTATTTTGTTGTAAAAAATGATTTTTTTGTTTTAATTTTTTTTATATTTTTTTAAGTTTTCTTTAAACAGGAAGTGAACATGATAAAAAAGGAAAAAAAATATGATGATGGTGATGAAGATGAAGAATAAATAAATAGAGGATGTGCGGTGATGATATGATGAACTAAAAAATTACAAAGGTAAAAATAAAGACAAGATGAAACTAAAATTACCTACGATGAACGCGGGCGCCTATGAAGTGCTCTCGTGAGCATGGTCTTCGCTCAAATCGCCGGCGTGCGATGAGCTCGAGCAGCGCGCGATTGCGGCTGCGATGTTGACCAAAAAGCCAACGGATCACACCGGAGAGAGGGCCGTCGTCGCTCGACCGCGGTTGCGTCGCTGTCACCGATTCAACTCTGGGAACTTAGCTCTCCTCACATAAAGATGGATCAAAGGCAAAAATGAGGAGAATGACATGTATATAAAGATAATGGAATAGGAGGTTATTAAAGTGGTGGAGTTGAATGGGAGGTTGTATTATTAATGGAGTTGAATGGGAAGTTGGGAAAAATGGTGGAATAATGGAGTTGAATTGGTGGTTATTGTAGAGAATGAGAATTAAATAATAAATAAATAAATAAAGTTGTCTACTTTAAATACAATAAAATAAAAAGAGAAGAGAAATAGTAGAGAATTTACAAAAGAAGACAAAACACCATGTACATTTTTTTTTACTTTTCTAATATGTAATTTTTTTATCTTTTTAATAAGAGATATTTACAACGAAAAAATACAATAAAATAGTATAATTAAAATACAACACAAGTATGATTTTTTTGTATTTTTAATAATTAAGAAAGATATAATAAAAAATGAAGAAAGTATGAATATATACATAATGTGCAATGTACATCTAGGTCCCAAAACCCAACTTTTGCAAATGAGCTCCAATTTTAATGAACCACTTCCGTTGGATAGATAATTTTCTAACTTGAACTTTAAAAGTGAGTTTGGTGACTTTGGAGTTCATACGGAGCGGGAATTCAGCTTGGAAGTTGGTCTTTACGGCTTTTTCTCTTTGGGATCTAGGAGCATTTATTTAAGGTGAAATTTGTTTTGTATTTTTGTAATTTTATATACATTTTTATAAACAAGTTAGAGAAAGAATTAGGCAAAAGGGAATTGAAATAAAATTATTAAAAATCCATGAAGTTTTGGCTATTTACAAGTATAAAACTCCTTTATTTTTGCGGCTTTTTAGTGTTAATTTATTTTGTACAATCTAATATACAGTAATTAGTGAGTTTTATTTACAAGAGTCATTTTGTTAATTTATGGATTTTATGGACATTTATTTGGGATTTTACTCGGGGATTTTACTAAGATCAAGATATTGCGATGATGAATCGCAGATTCATCAGTAAGTCAGTATCATTCATGGAATCTGGCTCTCTCATTGTTGATTCTGGTTGTGATGTGGATGTTTGTTGTGTATCAATATCGGCCACCATTAATTGTTTTGGGGATCGGATTGTTAAAGATGGAATTAGGTGTGGCAAGCGCCGCGTCCGATCTGTGTACCTTACTTTAGGATTGTCCATAGGGAAAATGGACTGACAAGTCTAGAGGGACCTCTGAGTTTCCGGGAGTATAGGTAGATGCATGGATGAGCTGTCAGACTATATCATCAACAATGTCCTCTCCAGATAAGAGTGATTCTATCATTGTGGTTGGGTTATGTCTCCAGGGCCCAACAGTTGCTTCTGTATTCTCTGCATCAGGTTCTGATTTTTCAGACTCAATGCTAGACTCAGTGTCAGGTTGTTCAAACCTAGTTTGCTTCATTTTAAGTTTAACTTTTCCAAACTGGATTCTTCCAGATGTGTCATCGAATATAGCTCCTATGGTCCAAAGGATGGGCCACCCTAGTATCATTTGGAAGTCATTCCAATTTCTAGGGACATCCATGTCAAGTATTATGAAATCTACTGGGTAATTTGACCCTCTATGTTGATGACAATATTTCAAATCTCCCCCTTAGGTCTTTTAGTTGATGTATCTGCGAATTGAAGTATGGTTGTAGACTTCTTAAGAGGACCAAGATTTAGATGCTCAAATAGAGTGTGGGCATGAGATTGATGGAGGAGCCATTGTCTAATAATGTTCAAGCAAACTTGATTTCGTTGATCTGGCTAGTGACAAAGTGAGCACCCATGTCTCTTTTCTTTATTGGTAGCTCATTTTTTATCAAGCGAGATGTAGAAATAGAGTGTATGTGTTTGGATAGGGTTTTTTTGCAGGCCCTTGTCGGTGTGCATCTCACCTTAATGTATTTCCTAAAAGCCGAGTCTCTTTCTATCATCTCGTCTAGGGACAAAGTGACCTTGATGCTTTCTATGCAAATGCGGGCCATGTCTTCATATTTTTTTTTATTTTTTGAAGTTTTTCTTCTTTCCTGATGGGAGAGCATGGGGGAAAGCAATGGACTCATTGTGATAAAAAAACATCACTTTTATTGAATGGGGAATTAAACTTATTTACAGGACTCAGACAGACTGATTTAAAAACAGGAAAATTGGTGGACAATTGTTGGGGATGTCTTGGTGTCACTTCTTTGTCAGACTCAGATTCTGACTCTCCATGGTCCTCAGTGGTGTAGTGTATGACGGGTGGTGTGGGTGGGACTTCATCTTTCTCCTCCTCATGCCTCTCCTCCTCAATTCCCCCAAGATTGTGTGAATTTGTGAACACTGGGGCTATGTCACCATGTTCTATTGCTCGATCAGGCATGCTTACGGTCTTTCCGCTCCTAAGAGAAATATGATAAGCATCATTATGCAAAAATATCTCGTATTCAGGTAAGGAATATTTAGAGATTATTACCTGATTCAGTCCGAGGCTATTTGGATTAGCCTGAACTTGAGATGGAATCACGGTTTGGGGTGTAGTTATCACGTCTCTCCATCGAGAGAGTCAATTTATGTCGACTCTCAAATCATGAAGTGCGTCTAGCACTCGCTGAAGTTCCGGAGAGATTGAAGAAGAGGAGGACCCATGGCCCTGCTTGGCCTGAGGCTATTAATGCTGTCTAAATTGGTCCTGTTAGCCTTAGAGTTGATACAGCTGCTGTTACGATTGTGGGTTCCGATAACCCGTACGATACTGTTGACGATGTTGTTGCTGAGGTTGGTAGGTGGGTCGGGCTTGTGGTGGATGAGGGTTCGGAGTAGAGTTTCGATCTGAATGGCTAACAGGTTCCAGGTTATACCATACTCTATTTATCTCCATAACTTGTGCAGGTTCCTCGTAAATGGTTTGAATGGAGGTTTCTTCAGTTTGATGGGAAAAGACTTGATCTCACCCCTCAATGGCTCTACTGCCATATCCCTTGCCCTTGAATATAGTGAAATTGGTGTATGAGGGTAGGGGATGAAGTCAGGACATGTATCTGCATCTTGGATGCCTTGTCAGCCTGTTCCTCCATTTTCTTAGGCAATTTAACCGATTTCTCCATATCAGATGATTTATGGAGTTCATCCACCTTCTTATAAATCTGATCGACCAGTTAGTTTGTCAGCTATTATTCCCATGTCAGGGCTCTGATCAGTAGTCAGATTATTCACCATCTTTTTAGAGCCGGCTATGTAAGCCCGACTAGTGGTCTTTGCATGGCTGGCTTCAGCCAATCTCTCGAACACCTTGTGGACGGTGTCCTTGTAGTGTCCCATGTAGCTTCCTCCGCAGGATGCACTTACTAACCCTTAAGTCTCAGTTCAGTCCACTAACAACACTTTGGACCAGTATCATTTTGCTTATCCCGTGTCCTATGCATTTCTCGATTAGGTATGTGAACCTTTCCCAGGTTTCATGGAATGGCTCGCTCGGATGTTAGGTGAAGCTTGTGAGCTTATTCCTCATCCAATTAATTCTACTCAGCGGGTAGAATTTCTTTAAGAATATTGTCTTGAGGGTGGCCCATGCCGTGACCACTTCTCCTAAGTTCTTCAACCGCCAAGTTGCCTTATCAATCAAGGCAAAGGGGATATCTCTCAGCCTTATGTAAACCTGACTAACCCTAGGGTGACATAGGCTAGCATAGACTAGTTCGAAGTCACGGAGGAAGATGTATGGTTCTTCATTGTTATTCCCTCCGAACATAGGCAATAATGCGAGGAAATGCGGTTTGTGTTTGAACGCACCCTCGAGGGGTACCGACCTCAACCAATTATAATCATCATCTAATTTAGGGAGGTACGTGTCTTCCATAGCAGCCTCACCGCATTGCAGTACCTCCATTTGTGCTCTAAGGAGTTCATTGTGTTGTTCAGCGGCAGTTACCCTAGCCAGAAGAGCATAAATAGGGTCATTGTCGTTCTCGTCCTTTTTTGGAGGCATCTTGTCTTCTTCTTCACCTTCAGATGCAAATAAATCTGAGTTAGGCTTGTGCTCTGAAGGTTTAGGGGGTCTGCCAAAGATGAAAGTTTCTTTGGTAGGAAGGGAGTAGGAGAGAGGGTTAGCTGGGGGTTGACTAATCCCTATAGGTGTGGGGTGAACCATGGTTTGTAGAAAAGGGTTGTCTCTATACCATGGGGTTTTGAGATGAGAGTCATCTCGAAATCGAGGAGATGAGTTACTTGAGGAGCTCGGGGATTTGTTAATAGAGTCCGAACAAAGAACTCTAGAAGAATCCATCGTAGAGTAGTTTGGAGTACAAAGTAAATTCCACGGAGCATACAAATGTACAGAAGACACACACAAAACAAATGCAATTCAGAACTCGTCAATTTACCCACTCAACATTGGTGAAGGCACGTTAGGGCTCAACCGCTTATATTTTCAATTTTGATTCAATGACAATGCAATCTTAAAAATTTAAGCGGAGCTGTTAGGTGTTGAATTATTTTCACAAAGATTGTCTTGAGTTCATACAACTAGTTGCATCCACTTTAAGCCAGTATGGGTGTAAGTACGGACCGTTAGACGGCTACCCGTGTTACTTGAGGATGGAGCCTTTGACGGTGTCCTCTAAAACACCCACTCCACTAAGGGAGTTGGACCGTAAACAACTACCTAAAACCCTCACTGAAAAGTAGCTAGCTGTTTTTAAAAACAATAGTCTGAGTAAAAATTTTCAGTTTTTGGCTCCATCCTAAGTGTGCGATCTGATCCTTACAAACAATGACTGAGTTAATCTCCACCAGACACAAGGGTTAATTTTATGTAAATTTTATTTACATTCGCCTTGATTAGCAGTCCCAGTTTTAGTTTAAGGTTATCATTGAAGTTAAAATGAGCATAAAAATTCACGCCTATCGAGCAATCCCAATTCCTTTAATTCCTAAGGTGTAAAACTGAGGAGGGAGAATAAAAAAATCCAATGCAAGCGTAAATCAATGATGCATGCTTAATAAGAAGGCTTACAATGATTCCTCACGTTCTTCATGCGGGATGCAAATAAGGAATTAAAATTATACTAAATGATATGCACAGATGAAATCACCCTAAGTAGATAGTTCTATTATCGGGAAGAATTGAATTCAATTTGGCTAATGTTAAACGATCTATAGTGAGTATAATTAGTGTAAAAGTTTGGCCTAAAAATTACGAGCAAAATTAAGGATAAACAAGCAAGCGTATATGTGCCTAATTCCTACGCCACTCAAGTCGGGTCCCAACCACACAGAAGGTGACCTGCCACACCACAAAGAATTTCAATCCGAATTATTACAAGGGTTCAAAGAAAGAGACCCTGAGAATAATGCAAAAAATTAAATTTAGACTAAGCTCTCTCTCACAAAGTTTAAAATTCAGTCTTCTTCATAGATCCTTGATTTATATCCCAAAAATTCGCTCCGAGCAATCTGTGAAGAGAGAAATTGCGGTTAGTATCAAGAGAGATATAAGAAATGCAAAATGAAATGTAGAAAAAATGATACAAAAATTAATTTCACAAAAAAATAATTACCAAAAATAATTTAAAACCCTAAAAACTCGTCATTTTGTAGCAACAACACTATTTGATGAACGCGAAAATCACCTCTTTAATTATCTTAAATTGTAGTATAGGAGGCGAAAAACGGTCGATCAAAAACCATAATCTTCCATTGTTGTGGAGTATTTTTACTTGGCAAGTCTATCAAGGTCGAACACAAGGATGGTGATTTTTAGTTGTGAGGCTTTAAATTAAATTAAATAATTAATTTAATGCTAAATTAATTTCTATGTCAGATAATGAAGAGACAAAATGATGATGCAATGCTAAAAATCACACAAAGAGATATTGAGCGCATGATCTGTGACGAAAATTGTAATTCAATTAAGTTGATCAGTTCTCTCAAAAATAGTCACGGATCGAATAAATGCAGATAATGATCCAACTAAACCTACAATAAAAAATAATTCTCAATTGATCTCAAAATTCTCTCTGATTCAATCCTCAAATAATTGTTGAAATTCTTTATTGTCAATTGAGTTGAATCCCCTATAAAGGTTAGATCCTCAAATAATGATTTGAAATAATCAGATTAGTCTTGATCCAATTGAATCCTCAAATAAATCTCTGCAAAATAAACCATTAATTTTCCAATAAAATGAGGCACAAATATGTCAATTATTACCCTACATAGATCAAAATCACTCCTCAAATAATCATCATCATTAAATATTTCTTGATCTGTCCACAAGATATGTGAGATGATAGAGCACAAAATAAGCTTCAAAATGACATATTATGCGCTAAAAATAGGGTTCATATGAGAAAGTTATGATGAAATGAAATTGTAGGGATTAAAATGTAAATAAAATAAATATTTCTCCTTCTAATGTGTCCTTAAGGGGCTTATCTGCAATTTCAAAAAGTTGGAGGGGTGGTTCTGTAATTTAACCATGGGGGGGGGTATATCTATAATTTCCTCAAAACCAAGGTCTATTTTGCAAATTCTCCAATGTAGCACGTGGAGCACGTGCCTTGGCTGATGGGGGACTTGAATGCAAATTCTGAGACTTCCAAGGGCATGACCATAATTTGCCTTGTGGCACATGTGTTGCACGTGCCGTAGATGTCTTGGGTGGCTGCGCTCAGGCTCGACGACTCGAGGCAAAGGTCCGGATCGAGGCGAAGGCTCAGATGGACTGAGCCTTGATGTGGCAGTGAGAGGCAGTCCGCGAGCCTGAGCCTCGAGGTTGGGGCAGCATGCTCGGGCGTGATGCATGGCGCTCTGATGACTGTTGGATCAAGGGATTGGGCCCCAATTCAATGGCCACTGGGTGAGGCACGAGGGCAGAGGTGGCGGTGCGGGCGTGGGTGGAGGAGGTTCTCGGAATCGGCTGACACATTGCCGAGTGACATATCTGCTAGACTGAGGAATTAGAGTTACTTGTTGAGGGAGATTGTTTCTTTGTCATTTCTTAGGTGGGGAGCCACATATCACTTACACACTACAAGGAAAGATACATGGTCATTAGAGTCTGCGTATGTATACTTGTTCTTATCTGGATTATTGAGGAGCCGTGGCCATATAATAGTGGAAATTAGAGGTTGTTAAGTCTTAAACCTAGATCCCAATAAGGTTCGACAAACTAACAATCCAAAAGTCTAACTGAGCGCCATACTTCAATTTAATGAAGATAAGTTTAATAATCAACCTTGATTCTCCTTCTTTTTCTTTTCTTTAATTTTCACTTCTTTTTCAAATAAGTGTTTGCTAAAGGACTAGCAAAGGTAAAGTATAGAGGGGTGATGAATCCCTGATTCTCACTCTTTATTCTTTTATTCTAGTTGTTTATCTTAGCAAAGCAGCATGTAAATACCTGTAAATACAATAACATATCAGTCAACATGCATTTGTTAATATTGCATAATTAGCATGTTGTTGTGCAAAAATAAAAGAATAAAGGACAAGAAAAAGGAAGGAGGTATTTAGAATAAATACAGAGTGACATGAACCCCAAGAGAAGGTCAAGCCTAGACCTGATCGCAAAATAAAATAAGTAGAGAGAGATAGGGTCTGCTTTGTGATGTACATACTACCTATATGTATAAATAACTATTTTTAACAAAATAAAATTTAAATTATTACTTTCACCTCCTTGTGTATATTTTTAAAAATAAAATAAAATCAGAAAATTCAAATAAAAATAGAAATAAAATCTCTCCTCAATTGTACAAAACACATGTACATCCACTATTTATTCTATACCTGTAAAAATAAAATAATAATTATTTTGTATTCCTAAAATGATGTTGAAAATAAAAAAATTGGGGAATTCATGTAAAAATAATAAAATAAAAATACTTGTACATAATACATAGGTATATTATACATGTATCTAACACTATATACTGTATATACACTAATTTATTTTTTTCATAAAAATAATTAAAAACAAAAGAAAAATTCTTTGAAAAATAATAAACAATTTTCATTTGATTTATTTTCTATTTAAATTCATTTATTATTTTTAATCTAATTTTCTTTATTTTCATTCTCTATTTTGTCCTTTAGCGTTTTTTGTCTTCTTCCTAGGCTGCCTTTGATTGGACCAGTGGGGATTCGTTGACCCCGATCAATTAGTCACCACCAACCCCCTTTTCGTCGAATCAGGTTTTGCACCGATTTCTCCCAATTTTAGCCACCCGATCCAACCTCCTTCTTACATGAACTTCTGCTCCGAATCAATTGTGTGGATCCCTAACCCTCGCCCGTTATTCTCCTGCTCGATCCATGCCTCGGTTCATGGGTCGTGCGTCCCTCTTTGCTGGGCCTGGAACACCATATAGAGCACCCCCTCCTCCCTTTTCCTGCATTGTTGGCTGCGCCACCACCTTCTACATACTCGCCTCCCCTTTTTTAGAGTGACAACGTGAGAGGGAGAGGGCGAGGAAGCTTTTTGGAGCATGAGAGCCCCAGGTCCGGTGAGGTTCTTCCCCAGCTCCGCCGCGAGGAGCCCAGCCTCTAGTTGCACCGGCTATCGAGGCCACTACCCCCCGTGGATGTCGTCGACGTCCCCCGACGTTCCTCCTTCATATCCAGGTACTCATTATACCCTTCATTGTCCATTGAATCGATCATTCAGAACACTTCCGATCGCCCCATTATCTCTACATCTCCGCCACATTCCGACTCTCGCGCACCTCACTCCGACTTCCAATCACTTCTACATTTGCTCCACAACCTCCCATCTGACTCCAGTCATCGGGCTGGAACCTCAAATCATGTCGAATCCTTCACGTCGCCGGAGAACTGCAACGTTCACCCTCCATCTCTGTTCCTGATACATATAGCGCTCTAACCCTCGCCAGAGCTAAACCTCCGAGCAAGACCTTTCTCCTGTGGGGTAGATGCGCGACCATACCTCATCTAGAGGTCTTGAGTAGTTCCAAGTCCTCCGTAATGCCCCAGGACCCCCATCTTGGTCCTGGGCCCGTCTGAGCTATCTAGCAGCTGTGGAGCCATGGCCGACCTTTCCCACATCTCAGCATCTCATGAGGACATCAGAACCAAGCGCAATCGTCGATTGAAACTCGCCTATGGTGAGTTCTTCCCCGTTCTTCCATGTCTCTCCCACACCGTTCGATCGAGGCACTCTCCAGTTCTAATCACAATCGTTTATCCTCGAGAAGCCTCTGACCGTCAGATCCATCTGAGGATCTCTTCTCCGTTGTTCATCGCTGAAGGGGTATCCGTGCATCTCAACCGTCCATTCATAAGTCAATCTCCCTCATCCGTTGGATAGCGCTTTTTAAAGGGTAAACTTCACCTAGGCCCTTTTCTATTTTGTCTTTATTATTTAGTCATGTAAATATTTGTCGTAGTTTAAAATAGTTTGGACATTTTGCAGTTAGACCCTTGTTATTTTCCATATTTCTATTTTAGTCTAGTCTGTGTGAACTCACATGCATGTTTACGTGCTTTTTCTAGTATATTTGCATGGTTTGCCCTGGACTTTGTATAGGTTATGTTTTGAATGGTAACTTTCTGATATTTGCATTTATGCCCCTATACGTGGTTTGAAGAGCATGCGCGTTTATTCTCTAGCTATTTTACAGTTTTGGCCCTAAGGTTTTCATTTGTGTTATCATTTGGCATGAAGCTTTATTTTAATTACAATAAGGTCTATACAATCTGTGTGTCTTGTTTTTAATTAAATAAATATCAAATTAAGTCCAAAAATTCTATTCAAATCACTGTTAGCTCCTGCTAACATGTAATATTTATTGTAATTTTTGGGATTAATTTTGTTGAGTATTTTATTTTCTAAAAACCAAATACCCATAAAAAGCTTACTGTCTATTTTATAAAATACATAACAATTATAAAAAATCTTTTAAAAATTTCAAAAAAAATTAGTGAGTGTTTGTGTGTGCGATCTACTTCCAGTGCCACTTTTGTTTTGAAAATCCTCATAAAAATCTTAAAAATCTCTAAAATAACAAACTTATAAAAATCATAAAAAATCTAAAAAAATAAAAAATACAAGTCCAGTTCCTATTTGTACTCTTTTTATATATTTTCACATAAAATTGCTTTCTAGGACATTAGGACACTTTTAGTATTTTTTATTTCTCAGGAAATATTTTTATTCTTGATTTTTGAACATTTTATTTCTGAATTAAAATTGAGAAGTCTTGATTGTGTGCATTGTTTCCTTGCTTGTTTTTATTCCTTAATTTAAAAATACAAAAAATTGCAAAATTAAAAATCAATAAAACTATGCATTTTATTTTCTGAATTTCAACTCTTCGTATGACTTCTCGTGCTCCTTGAGTTTGACCTTGGTTTCTATACCAGGTTAAAATAAATAGCGGAGACCGCTGACATTTTATGTGTATTTTGCTTGATTTATCTGATTTATCCTTTGATTGTGTGGTTCTCTATCTTTTTCTTGATTGAGCATTGTCCTGCTGACTAGGGTCGCAACGACCCCTTGATTTCTATTGATACCTAACCCTAGTCCACGGGACTCTTATCGGAATGGCACTATTGCCGGAGAGCGCGGCTTAGTAGTCGTTTTTCAACTTTTTGTCCATTTTTTCTCTATTTGTTATAACTGTCTTATGACCTATTTCTGTTTCACTTTTTGTGCGAGGAACCGCTCGAGGACACTTTGATGGAGACCCGTACCTGAGGAGGAGAAGGAGCAGAGCAGGATTAGTTATATCAGATAGAGTAGAGTAGTTAGTTTACCTTTTCAGCATACTTTTTATTATTATTGTAATATTTCTAGACTCTGGACACTCTTCTTGGACACTTGACCTATCATGGTCTGTTTCACCGAGAACCGATATGCTTGGGGGAACTCACCGAGTTTCTCGCGGTTTTGGTTTTTATTTTGTTTTTTCTTTCTATTTGATTCTCACATATTTGGCCCTTAGACTTATGATTTTTGATTGATTGTGACGTAAATAATTTAAGGCCCAATCCCTAGCACATTGCTTGCACCTATAGAGCGTAATTGGACCTTATTAATCATTCAAAAAAAAGCTATCTTGATCAATTGAGAGGGCACGTGCCTCTAGAGGTCGTATACATCACCTAGAGGAGGAGTAGGCGGACATCGATCGGCCTCCGAGACAGGACTAAGATCTCTCTCTCTTTCTCTGATAAGTTAGCTACTGTTCTTCACGATAATTAGAAATTGCTCGTCTTAAGGCTGATTTCTTTGTGCATCATATAATTGGTTTTATTTTAGTCTTTTAATTTATGTACGGATCACCCTGCATGTAGAGTGCTGGCGACATGTACGCATCTCTATCTGTGCATGCATCATCGTGTTTGATCGCACATCAGTTTTTTCGACTTCTTCCCTTGTTTTTGAACTTAAAATAAATCAAGTGATCAAAAAATTCGTTAGGTATTGCTTTCATTTAAAAAATACATAAAAAATTGGGCTAGAGACATATCTGAACTTCCATCAGACTAGTGGTCTTGCGGTTAGTCATTATCCAGTGAGGATTTCACCGGGTCGTTGGTAATCGATCCGGGACTTCCTTAGCAGATTGGGCGGATTCGGTAGCCGGTCAACGATCCGCACCCATAGTGGCTAGGAAAGATCTAACTGTGGGATTGGGCCAGTCTCCTTGGAGCATCGGTTCTACTAGCTCTCTTAATCACTCTTATAGACTAATTGATCACCTAAAATAAAATTGACAAGATTAACGATCGAACCTTTACGGTCATCAGCTTGTGTTGAGTAGGTAAATTGGGGGTTTGACTTCTGATCTTGTTTGCATTCCAGATCTCATCCGCACTGATCCCCACATCACAATGATAGGCAAGAGGTCCCTTATGCTACCTTTGGCAGCACCGCTCTTGAGCACTCCTCCAAGCTCATGTAGGGCTGTTTTGGAGAGCCCAAACCCGCTCTCCGAACATGAGTTTTCTACCACCCCATTCCCCCTCGACCACCCTTCTCCTACCAGTCCTAAGGTGCCCGAGCAGAGGCCATCATAGATTTCTGTTCACTTGATGGCACCTGAGTTGGGGTCTTTTGCCTTTGAAGAGACTCGCGAGATTGCCAGCAGCGAGGGACGCACCAATGAGTAGCCCAAGGGTTCTATTTATGTTCTTGATCAAGAAGCCATCAACAACATGCTTCTAGCCTCCCTGGAGACGATGCAGGGACATATTAGAGATCAAGAAGCATTTATGGTAGAGGTGTGCAGAGAGTTAGCATAGATGCGAGCCGACAGAGACCAACCAGGCAGTGGAGACATCCCAGCACCTGGAGGAGGAGTAGATGGACACCCAGAGGATCAACCCAAGCTAGTTAGACAGCCACGACTGATGAGACAGTTGCACAATCCTGGTGCAACTCTCACCCATTGATGGATTCAGCTCCTTGAGATTTTGGGTGACTTCAAGCTTGACCACTAGACGATCCAGTTACTGCCCAAGTTCCATGGGCTAGCCACCGAGGATCCACATCTGCACTTGTAAGAGTTCGAGATGATCTATAGTACAGTCCACGACAGATTCGTGGATGAGGACACCATCAAAATGATTGCATTCCCTTTATCCCTGGTCGACAGAGCAGCCTACTGCTGAAGCATTTGGGAAATATGTTACTACTTGGGAGAAACTCCGATCCGAGTACTTGAACAAGTACTATCCACTCGGCCGGACCAATGCAGCTAGAGATATGATCAACAACTTCACCATGATCCCCAACGAACAGTTCCATGAGGCGTGGGATCGATTTTGAGAGCTCATCGACCGATGTCCACACCATGAGATTTCCAAGCCCAACTTAGTGTAGAATTTCTTTTGTGGGATGACACCGTAGTTGTAGGAGCTTGTCAATGCCTTATGTGGAGGGTCCTATTTCACCAAGGATGGAGACCAGGTCTGAGCCATCTACAAGAAGATGGCCGGAAACTATACAGTGATGTCCCAGACCCATGTCTATGCAGGGGAGGCCCCTTCCACAGTTCGTGTCCTATCAAAGGATAGCACGGGTTGATGCGAGTCCATTTACTTCGTCAGCAGCAGCAACAAAGTCAGAGTCTTCAGTAGCTGACATGGGGATTATTAGTGAGAAGTTGGACCACATAGAGATCATAAAGAAGAAGTAGTGCCAGGGCATGACACAGATAAACTAGTTGGCATAGACTCTTAGTGACTTGAAGGCCCAGATCTTGTGTCTCCAAGAGGCACAGATGGCTTCTCAGCCTCATCTCAGGTCACGGGATGATCCCAAAAGTAGCAACTCTTCCCAACCATCTGCCCAATACCGCCAGGTTCACTACATTCAGGTAGAATAGATTCAACTGCAACAGCACTACTCTCAGCCACCACAGATGGTGGTGTATCAGTCGGATCAGCCACTAGCAGTTCTTCCACCCTCCCCTTACGAGCAGGAGCTATTGATGGAAGTCAACAAGATTTGGTATGCCATCCGCAGCCCGGGATCCATCATGATCATCTCGGATTCAGGTGGTCTACCAGAGGCACCTCATCCCAGCAGCAACAACCTCCAGCTCAAGGCAGATCGAGCAGCCATCCTCAGCAGCAGCAACCCCAGTACTCCTAACCATCAGACCATTACCAACAGGGTCCTCGTCCCTATCATCAGGGACAACAGTGGAGGCAGCAACAGCCTCAGCAGTACACTCAACCACCTCCATAGTAGTGCTAACAGAGCCAACCTCATTTCCAGTGAGGCAACCTATCCTGTTCTCATGGACCCATCTATGAGAACACAGCCATTGACATCTCGCCCGCCTACTCTCAGACCAGCAGGCGTCCTTTCGGCAGGAGATAGACGAGTTTCGGTAGGAAATAAGGTATATCATAAAGGGCAAGGCCGCCATACCCGCTCAGATTGAGCCCAACCCTAACAATCAAGAGGAAGTCTAAGCAGGTACAGTTCACAGAGACCATCACTCCTGGTGATTCATTGGGTGACATTTCTTCCTACATATTTGATGTTGATTTTGTAACATGTAGGAGCGATAGGATGCTAGCCCGCGGCGTCTCATCTGAGCGACAACCACATGGAGATCCACGAGTGCTAGACGAGGAGGATAGCGGTGCTGATGCCGCTGATGATGTTGATGACGGTGGTGCTGACACCACCAAGGATGATGACCCAGTCGACAGTACTGAGGCCGTCACTTACCCAGATGCAATCGCTGGTACTGATGCCACCATTCTACGCGATGTTGAGCCACAACGTAGTGTTGATGTAGCGAAGACCGATGTTGTGGGTGGTGTTGATGCCATCATTTCTACTCCAGTTGTGTTTCCCCATGTTTTTGTATCTCAGGACAATATTAAAAAGACCAAAAAATTTAATAAAGGAAATGTTTCTTCATCTTCTTCGAGCCCATATGTGTTGCATGCTGATCTTGGTATGGGTTCCATTCCAACACAGACACAGGAACCTATTCCTAGCCCTCTATCTGAGGAGGGGCCAACCATCCCCTTCCCTCAAGCACTCCGCTTAGTGAAGGGGAATAAAAAAGAGAATCCTAAAAAGACCCAGCAGTTAGAGATCAGCCAGCAAATGATAGACAGATTTCAGATTCATCTAACTCTACAGGAAGCACTTGAGCACATTCCTCTCTTCCAGAAGAATTTGAGAGAGAAGACCACCATCCGCGGGAAGAGAAGGAACCATAATGTTGAGATCCATGTGCTCACCCATGCTACATGCTTCATAATCCAGAACCGTTTGCTAGCCAAGAGGCCAGATGCAAGAGCTCCCTATGTCAGATGCCATATCCACGAGTAGTAGTTCGATCGGACTCTATTAGACAACGACTCTTCTATCAACCTTCTTTCGGCAGCCTTAGTCGACCGATTCGAGTTTGGTCCTCTTCGATAGAGCAGGACAGTCCTTCAGTTTGCTGATAGATCTATCAAGAGGTTGAAGGGGTTGTTGAAGGACATGGTCATCACAATTCAGGGTCTGAAATTCCCCGTGGACTTCGTTGTTTTGGACATGGAGATCCCTGAGTCTGTGATATATACCTCATCATACTAGGATGCCCATTCTTGCCCACAACCAAGGCGGTGTCCGACCATGATAATGGGAAATGTACTTTCATGTTGAGGGTGAAAGTATACAAATAGAGACGATGGACGAGATCCGAGCACGAGATTCATCTTGCTCTAAGCAGTTCAGTGATGAAGAGCAGATGATAGAGGCAGAGCGAGACATCAACCAGGAGTGCAATTTTGTGATCACTGATGATGAAGCTATTTGGTCTGACCCCGTTTCACGATCTCTTGTCTCATCTTCAGACTCTACAGATCTATACTTCTAGCAGATGAGAGTTCGGAGAGCACATTCCTAGCAGAGGACGCATTAGAGGCTGATGAGCGTGCCATGGAGAGCAAAACAGATTATGTTTCTTGTGATTTTGATTCAGATCCCTTGGATTCATACATAGATTGGGCTGAGTTTTATGAGCTATTACCTTGTCTGATTCCTACAGAGCCAGCAACTTAGGTGGGGAATGAGTCAGCACTGACTACAAACACACCAGCAGGACCATCTTCACTAGATTTTCATGGTCAGCGAGAGTTCTCACATTCAGATCTGATTGCCTTCACACAGACATTCCAGAAGCCAGATTTGCCAACTCCCAGTTGCCCAGAGTTGAAGCCTTTGTCACAATCGCTGAAGTATAGGTTCCTTGGGGGTGAACATGAGAGGTACACAGTCATTATCTCAGCGGATTTGACTGGAGAGTAATAATCTCGTTTGATGGAGGTTCTTGAAAGAAATCGCAAGGAGATAGGATGGAGCGTAGTTGATCTCCAAGGGATAAGTCTGGCTCTGTGCTCCCACCATATCTATCTCGAAGAAGACGCTAAGCCATCGTATGAGTTACAGCGACGACTGAACTCGAATCTTCGTGAAGTGGTCATGAAAGAGATATCCAAATGATGGAGCTTTGATTTTATCTACCCCATCTCTGACTCCAAGTGGATTAGTCCATTGCATGTGGTGCCCAAGATGATGGACATCACTACAGTTGTGAGTGAGTCTGGAGAGGAGATCGCTTCCCGGGTACCCACTTCTTGGAGGGTCTGTGGGACTACAGACAATTGAATCAGGCCACCAAGAAAGATAATTTCCCCTTCCTTTTATTGATCAGATTTTTGAGAGGATAGCTGGGAAGAGTCATTATTGCTTTCTTGATGGGTACTCCGGTTATAATCAGGTGGCCATATCACCCGAAGACCAGGACAAAACAACATTCACTTGTCCGTCTGGGACTTATGCTTTCCGACGGATGCCCTTTGGTCTATGTAATGCCCCGACGACATTCCAAAGGTGCATGTTGTCCATCTTCTCAGATATGGTGGGTGATTTCTTGGAGATCTTCATGGATGATTTCTCAGTCTATGACGAAGGGTTTGATGCTTGTCTTGACTGCCTAGACCATGTGCTTCAGCGCTGTATCAAGGTCCATCTAGTTCTATCTTGGTAGAAGAGTCACTTCATGGTGACTCAAGGGAATGTGCTTGGCCATATCATCTAGAACAAGGGCATGGAGGTCGATCCGACTAAGGTGGATATCATTAGGAAACTCAATCCACCGTCCAACTTGCGGCAGTTGCGGTATTTTCTGAGGCATGTCGATTTCTATCGATGATTCATTCAGTATTTCAGTAGGATTGCCCGACCGCTCACTAATCTGCTGAAGAAAGACACCAAGTTCATTGTACATGATAAGTGTATTGTGTCCTTTGAGACTCTCAAGAATCTAGTTGTTGAGGCTCCTATCCTTCAGTCACCTGATTGGTCTCTCCCATTCGAGATCATGACGGATGCTTCTGATTTTCCCATAAGGGTTGTGCTAGGACAGAGGAGGGATGGACTACATTTTTCCATTCACTACGCTAACCGTACATTGGATGCCGCCCAACAGAACTATACTGTCACGAAGAAAGAGATGCTAGCCGTAGTCTCTGCCTTAGATAAGTTCATATCTTATATTCTTGGATCCAAAGTGACTATTTACACTAATCATACTGCCATCAGGTACCTCATGGCAAAGAAAGATGCCAAAGCTAGATTGACCAGATGGATAATTCTTCTCCAAGAGTTTGATATTGAGATTAAGGATAAGCCTGGAGTTAAGAATGTGATGGCGGATCATCTCTCCCAATTGGAACATATTGAGAAATCAGAGCAGATTGAGCCCATCACGGAGTCCTTCCTAGATGAGGTGATCCTTGATATCACCTCACTCCCATGGTACGCCGACATAGTGAACTATCTTGTCGCCAAGAAAGTTCCACAAGGTTGGCCCAGACAGTGACTTGAGACCTTCCTTGCGAAGGTTAAGTCGTACCATTGGGAGGATCCCATCCTTTATCATGAAGGAGGGGATAGCGTCTGGCGTCGGTGCATTCCTTAGGAGGAGCACCATAGGATCCTCACCTACTGCCACATGCTTGAGGAAGGAGGACATCATTCTGGGAGGAGAACATCAAAGAAAGTGCTCCAATCCGGCCTATGGTGGCCTACCCTCTTCAAGGATTATGATGAATTCGTGAAGAGTTTTATTGGCTATCAGAGGATGGGCACTTGTGGACAACGTGACATGGTGACGATGCAGCCCATTCACTTCTGTGAGTACATGATGCATGGGGTATTGATTTCTTGGGTCCATTCCCTAAGAGTCAGGGATTCGAGTACATTCTGTTGGATGTAGATTATGTGAGTCATTGGGTTGAGGCCATTCCTGACCGAACCGCAAATGCTAAGACCGTTTGCCAATTTTTTAGAAAGAATATCATTTCACAGTTCGGGGTGCCTATAGTTTTGATATCTGACAAGGGGTTGATGAATCCTCATTTATCACTCTGTATTCTTATATTTTAGCTAAATATCTTGGCAAAGCATCATGTATATAGTTGTAAATACAATAAATTAGCAAGAAGCATGCATTTGTTAATAATTAATAATTAGCATGTATTTGTGCAAAAAAAAAGAATAAAGAATAAAAGAAAAAGAAGGAAATATTAGAAAAATATTGAGTGACATGAACCCAAGAGAGGGTCCAGAATGGACCTGATCGCCAAATAAAATAAGTAGAGAAAAATAGGGCCACTCTTACACTTTCTTTTATGTATATAATTTATTTTTACAAAAATAAAAATTAAAAGGTATTTTTATCCTCTTGTATATATTTCTAGAATTAAAACAAAAATTAGAAAAATAAAATAAAAATACAAATAATTCTCCCTCTATCACCTTGTACATAATACTTGTGTATATATATAACTATTTATTTATTTTACACTTGTAAATAAATAATAAAAATAAAATAAAAATTATTTCATACTAAAAATAATATGTTTTAATTAAATAAAAGATTAAATTGGGGTCTTTATTCAAAAAAAGAAATTAAAAATAATTGTACAAAATACTTAGGTATTATATACCTGTATATAATATACTATACGGTATATATCATAAATTATTTTCCATAAAAATAAATAAAACACAACAAAATAGTTTGAAAAGTAATTTTTTTTATTTTATAAACTTTTAAAAATAAAATCAATTGTTATTTTTAATTGAATTTTCAATTATTTTTATGTATCTTATTCCTGATTGGTCTAGGGCATACTGTTGACCCCGGTCAACTGCACCCCAGACCTTCGTTTTGCACGGACCCGGTTTTCACCCGATTTTGCCTAATTTCTACGGTATGATTCGACTGCCATCCCCTTCTGTTTGCCGCTCCGATTATCGAGGGGCGATCCATGATCCACTCCCGATGAATCCTCTAGGGATCCGTCCCTCGGTTTGTGCGCTCAAGCTCCACACTTCTCGGACCCTGCAGAGTATAAAATCTCCTAGAGCCGCATCTTCTTCTGCATCTTTGGCCATCCCCTCGTCTCTGATGATCTCCACCTCTTCCCATGAGTGACAACGTGCGATTGAGCCTGTCGTGGAGAGGATTCGAGCCCGGAAGCCTTAAGCCCGGCGAACACATCGCCGTGCTCCTCCATGAGGAGAGCCTAGTCTCTGGACCCGTCGAACCATCGAGGCGAAGACCCCCGAAGGTCCCTGACCTTCAGCATAGACAACTTCATTCACTAGGTAACTTAGATTTCCCCTTGCTCGTAGTTGACTCTAGATTTTCAAGTTTTTGTTATCTCTCATTCATCGGCCCCGTTCACCGTGATCAGATCATCAATTCGCCATCCCGACGATCGTATCACCATCGCCTACCTTCTCCCCACCTTCTACGCCCATCCATTCATCTCGCTCGTCCCAAGAACGAACCCCCAGGCCTTCCTCCACCATCGCTTCAACGGAGGGCCACACATTGCCCCTTCGGTCACCCATCTCGTGTATTGACGGGTCGAGGAACTTTTCCCTCGACCCAGTAGCTCTTCTGTGCAGGTTTTAAGCCCAAGGGACCTCATCTAGAGGTCAGGATATCCTGGCACAATAGCTCCAGGTACTCAGCGTCGTCGGACCATTCCCGACAGTCTTAGACTCATCGGAGCATCGCCATAGCTACGGACCGTCACCAACAACCTTTTCCCCATTCGAGCAACCCGTGAGGACGCCCCTACTACACGTATCGACCGATTGAAGCTCGCCGGATGCGAGTTCTTCGGTGTTCTGCAAGGAGATGTCACAGCCGTCCGATCAGGCTCATCCCCAGTTCTAATCATCGCCGTTCATCAACCGGGAAGCCTCGACCGTCCAATCCATCTGAGGATCCTTCTGTAGCCGTCCATCGTCGAACCAGTATCCCCTGCTCTCAGTCGTCCGATCATAAATGGACGCCTTCGATTATTGGATCGTGGATACTAAAGGGTATTTGCACTTAGGCCCTTCTATCTTTTTGCATTTTTTTGTCTTGTAAATATTTTTAGCCGTTGTTTTTATTTTATACATTTTGCATCTAGGACCTTGTGCTTTTGTTATTTGCAATTTAGCCCCTCTGTTTGAGCATCACGTGGTCTGTCACGTGACCTGTGGGTTATTTGCATGCTCAACCCTGAACTTTATGGTTGTTAATGAATTAATATTTATAAAGAGGATTTGCATTTATGCCCTTGTGTGGCTGGTTCATGTGCTGACCACGTGCAGACTTGGGCTTTTTGCAACCTAAGTCCAGCACCGTTTACAAGTATTATTGTTTGGCTGGAAATTTTTTAATGATTGTGATTTGGTCCCTATGTGCTGTGTGTTCTATTTTTGATTTAATAAATAGCAGATATTGTCTAAAATTCATGAAATTTTAATATATGGCTCATGCCATGGTGTAGGAATTTATGTGAATTTTTTGTTTTATTGTGTTTTCGTTTAGCATTTTTAAAAATTCAAAAACCTTAAAAGTAGCTCCTGTTTGTTTTTAAAAATCCATTAAAAATAATTAAAAACCTTGAAAATTCTAAAATTTCATTGTTTTCTCTTTTGTATTGTTTTTATTTCTGTCCAATTTTTGTTTTATTTTCATTTAAAAACCATAAAATTGAAAAAGACTAAAAACCTTAGAAAAATCATTAAAAATTCAGAAAAAAAATCAAAAAATTGTGTTCTCCTCTTTTGTAATTAGGTTTTTGCTTATAGTTTCACATAAAATTGCCGCTTGAATTTTATAGCCATTTTAAGTAATTTCAACTTTCCTTTAGATTCTGGCTGTACATTGCTTGTTATTTTTGGCCTTGTTTTATTTTTAGAAAATTATTTAAAAATAAAAAATCTAAGAAAAATAACAAAAACATCTGAATATTTTAAAAACACAAAAATATATTTTTGTTTGAATTTTCTGAGTGTTTTTTATGCTTTCAATAATTGTTGGATTGTGAATTTTTGAGTTCTTTATCCTTTTTCTAAATATTAAAAATCAAAAAAATTGAAAAATATAAAGCCAACATTCTTTTTATTCTATTGGATTTCTGACTACTTCGTAGTGTTAACATCATGTGCTCCTTGTGTTCGACCCTGGTAGCTATACCAGGTAAAATAAATTAGCAAGACCGCTCTGTTTGATTGATTACTTGATTTTTATTTTTGGTGGTCTTGATTTTCTTAATTGAGCCTGGTCCGAGTGGTTGAGGTCGTAACGACCTTTGATACCATTTAACCTTAGTCGCGAGAATCGCTCATCAGAATGGCGTCGTTGCTGGGAAGCACAACTTATTAGTCGATTTTCCTTTTTTCGGCTTTCTTTTTCTTTTTTTATTTTCTTCTCTTTATTTTCTTTTTATTTTTGTTTGTTTTTGTTTTTGTTGTATTTCTTTTTATTTTTATATTTTTATTTTATTTTCTTTGTTTTTATTCTTATATTTATTTTCCTTTTATTTTATTTTATTTTCCATTTTTTATAATAATTGTGGACTGACACAATTTCTATTCTATTTTTCTTGCGAGGGCTCGACGAGCAAGGGCAGCTATCTTCGGAGAGCTGAGGCACCCGCGTGACTTGGAGGCGGCTCGTTTCTGCATCAAGCCATGTTGAATCCATGATTCATTAACTTTTCTGTCGCATTTTGTCTTAAAACCCTTAACAAATACATGTAAATACCCACTAATTCTCATATTTCAACAAAACACCACTCATGTGTAAACATTCACTTTTAACCACTCAAATCATGTAAATAAATAAAGAACCAGAAAAAGAAAGAAAAAGACAGATTGAATATATGCGTATATATACAATATGACTTAAAGATAAATATAGCTGTAAGATATATTTATAGCCTAACCCCCGAGACCAAGTCAGCATGGATTGGTCGGCAAACCAATAAGTAGGGGGAGATAAGGAAAGAAAACCAAAGAAAAATAATCTAACACATGTATATATACCTTTCACTATTTATAAAATAAATACAAAACTTCAAAGAATTTTAATTATTTCATATGAATATATTTTTCACAAATCTTTCTCCTAATTATTTCTAAAAATGTATATAAAAATCTAAAAATAAGTTAAAAATATTACCCTATACATATGCCAAGAAATCTAGCCTACAAATTGTCAAAATCTCAACTTCCGAACATCATAACTTCCTCATACGAACTCCGATTTCACTCTACTCACCTTTAAAGTTCATAAAATAATATTATCTAATTAATAAAGGTGATTTCATCGAATTTGGAGTCCGTTTGCAAAAAGTCGGTTTTGGGACCAAAAGACAAAGGGGTTTCTGGGCTATTTATTTTAAGTAACACATACTATTTATCATTTTCTTAATTTTATAAATTCTAAATTATTTCATGATCTTGTAGTTTCTACATAAATTATTTCATAATTTTTAGAGATTATTTATTATTTTAATAAAATCAAATACCCCAAAACATAGGTATAAATGACCTATATAGATACTAACTCTATTTATTAAAATATGTAAATTAATTCATAAAAATCTATAAAAATTCGTACAAGTCTTATTTAATACCCTAATAATTAAGAAAATATAAAATTAATTTTTACTTAATTATTTATTAAATTAAAAATCTAAAACCTATTTATAAATACATATTTATTAATATAATATTTATATTTTAAATAATAATAATTATTTATTAAAAGTATTTACACCATAATTTAGAGAATTAATTTATTTAACTTTCTTGTATTTATACCTAATTAAAATAACATTATTTACTAATTAATATATATTTTACAATCAATTTCGGCCTCTGGACAAACCAGGTGCTGACACTTGTTAGCACCTGGGATCTTCTTCCTCAAGAAGAAGTTGCGCCCAGGCTGTTCGGCCGGCCGACTTCCACCAATTTTCCCGCACGATTCTAGAGGCTTCCAACCGATCCAATCCGTCCAACTTCTTCCCCCAACTACCTTCTCCATCGCCAGCCCTTCATCTCGACTTGGAGCCCAAGCTTCTCTCCTATAAATAAGCCCCAAGTCGCCATAGCTAAACAACTTTCCAACAACCCTGAAGCCCCAGCTCCAGGTGTACCGACCCCCCACCTTCCTAGCCTGATTCCGGCCAACCCACAGTGGTGACAACACCAAGGAGGAGCCCGCGAGGAAGAGGAGTCGACAGAGGAGGTTCCAAGGAGGTCCGCCGCCTTGCAACGCAGCCCAACGCGCGTCCAGCTCTGGCCAAAGGTCGACCGTCGAGCAAGTTTTCCAGGTAATACACCTTGATGCCCTAGACCTTTTCCTCCATCTTCTTAGCATTTTCATCTCGATTCTCGTGCGTTGATTAGCAACGCTAATCCCTTCTTTCGTTAGTCTAATCATTCATCTTAGACGCCATTTCGTAATCCACATTCGATTCGTTTTAAATTCATCTCAAATCGATTTAAAATCATCATCTTCTTCGCGCATACTGGTTGTTTGCTGGAGTTTAAGTTTTTTTATCATCTTGAGCTTGCGATTTCATCACCCATTGGCCGATTCCTTAGAGAATCGAGCAAATATTCTTATTAACTGCAGGTGCAAGATCATCGCGAGGTCTTTCTTCGCTACTGAAATCCTTCGATCATCATCAAAAGCCACCTCAAAGATGGGTCGCTGGGACTGATCCACCACCAGGGAGCTGAAGACACCATCTTCATCGCCGATTCATTGCTACTCGGAGCAGCCTTCGCCGGAACTCTTCAGCGGGCGAGCTCGAGGGGTGGAGGAGCCACCCCTCTGGCCCTGCAGGTGTGCCAAAGCCATCGCCGATCGGCTGGAATAAGTCGGAGAAGAAGGCGTCGCCACCAGCTGCCTGAACCGCCCAAGAACACCCGACTCATAGGTGTGCGACACGTGACGCACCTGTGAGCGTCCAATCAGCGCCTTCATGTTCTAATCTCGGCCGCAGAAGGTGAATCGGTGTGAAAATTACATCTTAGACCCAACAGCTTCCAGAGATTTCACCCCGCCTCCAGACTTTTGTATATTTGCATTTAGGTCCCTCCGTAGGGACCTAAATGTAAAACTTTGTTTAGTTTTTCTTCAGAACAGTCCTCCAGGACCATTTTGCAAACAATTTTCATAGTTTTTCTTGCGCTTATGCCCCTGGGCTGTAGGGGTTGTTTCTTGTTCTTGTGATCTTGGATTTCGACGATTTCTTGAGGGTAGTTACACAACTACCCCAGCTACTTAATATAAAATTTTCACGGCTTTTTGACGAGTTTTCAACGTGTTTTGATTTCATCGAAAGCTGTCTTGTTTTGATTTGTTTTCTTGTGTAGTTCGAGCTCGCGGCTTGAACCTCGTTCACCCTACTATATAGTATCACCTATATTATCTCCACCTATTATATAATAAGTAATTTTTTTTGAAAAATACCCCTTTTTGAAAATTAAATAAAAATTTGAAAATAATAAAATCATATAAAAAATAATAAAAATAAAAATCCATAAAAAAGAGGTGTTTTGACTCGACCACTTAGAGAGGAATTAAAAATAAGATTACGAAGAGGAAAAATCTAGGGAATTTATTCTACCTCCTTGAGTTCGACCCAGGAACACTTGCCTGGTAAAATATTAGTGAACGGTTTTCCGATAGAAAACCGTATTTGTTTGATAGGTTCAAGGATTGAATTTTGTTTCGCGGCTTTCGACTACAACCGACAACTTTCTTCTTAAAAAGAAAGCCGCGAAACTCAATTCTTTTGCCTTATCAAAATGGCGCCGTTGCCGGGGAGGCGTTAGATTCCTTTGATTTTTCATTTTTTTCATCGTTTTATTTTTTTCTCTTCTCTTTGTTTCGTTTCTCGTACGGCTTTTCGTACGGCTTTTCATGTTTTGTTTTTCTGAATTTCTCTTTAGTTTTCTTACGACTTTCTCGGCTTTCTCGATCGTCTTTCCTTTGCTAATCTATCTTTGCAGGGCCTGCAGGATCAACCGGCTTCTTCGGAAGCCGATCCAGTTGAAAGAGCAGAGGTCGGCTTCTTCTTCACGAGTCGACTGCAGAGGAGCGAAGTAGTTAGTATCCTTTTTTTTGTAAAAGAGAGAGAAAGGGAGAGAGTTGTACTTAGTAATAAAACCCTCATTTTTTTTCGGGGCCTGATTCGCCGGATACCGTGTATCCGGGGATCAGGGCACCCACCGCGGCTTTTCATCGCTCATCAGTTTTCCACGATTTTCTAGATGCTTGTTTAGGTTTTCTTTTACTCTATCTACTTGTACTGCGTAGCTAGTTTTAGGACTTGCAACCTACGTGCTTGCTTTAGGGTTTTTAATAAAAAGACAAAAAAATAGACGTTGCCTGAAAAAACCATAAAAATCGCAAAACTAAAATCGGGACTGCTAAAAATATCTGACCAAAAACCGTAAATCAATTCAAGTGATTTGGGGAGAGTAACCCCCGCACATTTCTCAGAGTGCGCGAGATCGAGAGCCGACACTTAAGGATAGAGACAAAACCCCGTATTTCTTACGGGATACTACTGGATCCATACACCTGATCAGTGTTCCTCAGTAGGTAAGCTCGGGTAGCCGAAAACGGTCCGGGTTTACTTAGCAGAGTGGGAGGTTTAGAGGACACTGTGCAAGGCTCCCTCCTCAAGTAACACGGGTAGCCGTAAACGGTTCGTACTTACTCCCATACTGACTGAGTGCGAGTGGTCTCGCGTAAGGATTCGGGCTAGTGTCTCGGGGAAACGATCGGGCACCTATTGTCTTGCTCAGCCTGCGTAATCGAAACGATTGCTAATCACAACCCTAAAACCGTAAAGATAAAAGGACCGAACTCTTACGGTCTTCATCAGGGTTGAGTTGGTGAAAATGGGGTTTGCTCTGTGTTTGTTTGCGGGGCGTGAGTTTCCGCGGCTTTCGCATTTCTCCTTCATTTGAATCGTACACGTGTTCTCCCGACTTCCTCTTGACATCGAAGATGACGTCTCGACGGCTTTTCGGCTCAGACTCTGTGAGCTTTCGACCGTCCACCGTCGAGCGTATGTCTTCACAGGATCAGGATGACCCTCTTCCCGAGCCGGTCCCATCCGATCTCGAGGCGAGTCAGACCCAGACTCCCTCGCCTCCTGGCCAGATCATTGAGGCAGACCCTTGCCTCAATACATCATCTAGATCTCCTGAGTATTTTTCGCTAAGTTCTTACGAGAGTTTTCACTTTACAGACAATCAGATGGCTCGCGGGAAAGGACCAACAGCAGACGAGAGGCCACCAGCTGGGGAACACCAGGAAGGAAGACCGGAGCTGAACGCAGATGTTACGACCGGCATTCTCGATACACTTCAGCAGATGAATCTACAGATTCAAGAATAGTATAGAATTCAGACTGAACTGCAGGCTGAAATAGCCGCACTGAGAGTAGGGGCCGGGAACCATTTACCGCCTGCGGTTCCCGCAACTTTACGGGATGAGTATGACCCGGGCGCTCGAACGCTCCATCACTGGATTCGGCTACCGCCGAATCAAGGGCCATACGAACTTCGACCGTCCTTCATCTCCTTGCTTCCCAAGTACTATGGGAATGCCGCAGAGGAGCCGTTCACGTTTCTGCAGCAGTTTGAAATGATTTGCGGAACGGCTTGTTATCCAGGAGTGACACAGGAAGCCGTGCGCCTCAAAGCCTTTCCCTTTGCCTTAGCCGATAAGGCCCTTTATTGGCTGAGCCATCTGGGAAGAGAAATCTCCACTTGGGACGACCTGAAGTCCACCTTCCTGCACAAATATTTTCCTCTAGGAAGGACGAACATGATGAGGAGTCAGATCTCCAACTTTACGCAATTGCCGAACGAATCATTCCATGAGGCATGGGATCGATTCAAGGACCTGACGGAGAGATGCCCGCATCATGAGATCCTGATGAAGGTGCTAGTGCAGAACTATTTCAGAGGACTCCAGCCAGAAGTACAAGGGCTCATGAGTGCTGCATGTGGCGGCAGTTACTTAAACAAGGACGCCGAGTCAGTCTGGGCCATCTTCGAAGGGATGGTTGAGAACTTGAGAGTTGTAGACTCTACTCAGGCATTTCAGAAAGCCCCACAACCACCACATCACAGAGAGCATCACAAGGTGGCAAATATATCAGACTCTGAATCCAACACCAACATGGGCTTTATTAGCGAGAAGTTGACGTTGGTGGACGTGATTCACAAGCAGGTCCAAGATCTACAACTGCTGCGAGAGTTGGAGAAACTCTCATCTCTACCTCAGCAGCTGAGTGATCTTTCGAAGAAGGTCGCTGATCTTCAGAGTCAGTACCAGCAGAACCAGACCTCTTCGAACACGCAATCAACACGAAGGATCGCACCCGCTCCACCCACCCGTCAGATACACTATGTCCAGAGCGAGCCCGAGATTCCGCAGATTGATTGGCATGAGGATCAGTCTCATGCCAATTTCGGCCAGATCATCAGCACTGCCGAGATGGAGGTGGAGCCGCAAGCCACTTTCGAGATCAACGGGATTTGGTATACTCCGGTGCAGCAGCCGAGTATACCGAATCATCAGCAGCAGCAGACGTACGGTCATCCGCAGCATGGACGTCCACAATTCCAGCACCGCCAAAGCTTCACGCCGCAGCAGTCTCATCCGAATGTCTACCATCAGAGACCGCAACCTTCATATCAGCACCCTGCCCAGTTCTCCCCGAACTATTCTTTTCAACAGCCGCAGCAGTCTTCTTCCACACCTCAGCGCTACTCCCAGCCTTCCACCTCTCAGCAATTCACGCCAAGGCAGGAGAGAGGAGCAAGCCAGGGCCACCACACCGAACCAAAGATGTCTTCACAGGCCCAAGCGCTCAATCAGATTATGGACATGCTCAGTACACTCCAGATCGCGCACAAAACAGAGATGGAACAGGTTAACCGTCGTCTGGACGAGTTAACCGTGCCGAAGACCACTCTCCCAGCCCAGCCTCAGATGAACCCAAACAACAAGAGGAGGCATCCAAAGCAGGTAGATACTTCAGGTAAGATCTCGTTTCCTGAATTTTTATCTAACTTCATTCATCTCAGGAGCGGTAGATCACCGCAAACACCTACTAGAGAAGAGGAGAGGGTACCAGAGGAGCACGAGCAGGATCCTGAAGCCGAGGAGGAGAAACCGCAAGAGGATGAGGACGCAGAATCAAGAGACGGGAGTAATGCCAACTCATCAGATATGGATACTGGCGACTCAGACGATGATATCACGCTAGATCAGTCAGAGAGCCCGGACTAAAACATTTCTTCCCCTGTTTGAGAGAGTTTTGTAAATAATTCTGAGATTCTCGATGTAAATGCTGATTCTGAGTTGAATAAAAATTCTGATTTTCTGATTCCTGACTTTATTCCTTTTCCCGATGCTTTGTTTGGAAAAGGAAAGAAAAAGACCAAAAATAATCCTGAATCTCCACAGATCGAAAAGTTACTCAAAGATCACATCTTTCTGAAGATCCCTCTCCATGATGCCTTAGATCAATTTCCTACGCTCAAGAATCAATTGAAAAACAGATGCACCACGCGTAGGAAAAAGAGATCCCGAACAGAAAATCATGTATTGACTAAGGCAACATCCTGTGCGATACAGAATAAGCTTCCAAAGAAGAAGAAAGACTCAGGTGCACATTATGTCAGATGCGAGATCGCCAAAGCCGAGTTCGATTGCACTCTATTAGATAACGGTTCCTCAATCAATCTGATACTCGCTTCCTTACTCGAGAAGCTCGAGTTAGGTCCTCTTTACAAATCCCGCACGATCCTTCAGTTTGCTGATAGATCCGTAAAGAGACCTAAGGTATACTTAGGAACGTTATCGTAACCGTGCAGGGTCTGCAATTTCCAGTGGACTTTATGGTCCTAGATATGAATTGCCCTGCACAGTTACACCTTACCCCGATCATTCTCGGGAGGCCTTTTCTAGAGACCGCAAAGGCTCTCTTCGATTATGATACAGGGAAGGTATCTTTTCGCGTCGAGGGCGAAAAGGTACATATAGAGATGGCGAGAGAATCAAACACCTTCAGTGATGCATCTTCAGATTTTCTGAGTTCTTTAGCCTCCTGCGATTACATGGATGAGGTCCGTCTTGATGACCTCGAAAGATATCAGGTAGAGACTCAAGAGTGTTTGACAGAGGACGGGTCCGAGACTTTAGGAGGTAATTCTTCCGATGGGACTTTATATTTCAGTTTGGATGATGATGAGCAAAGGGATCAGACTTTTGATGAAATTAATGCAGATCTTTCAGATTCAGAGACTCTACACAATTCCTCCGTCTCAGATGAATCAGAATTCTATCTTGCTGACTTATTCTCTTCTGATCATTCTGAGGAGTCGGATGATGTCTTGAACATCTTCTGTAGTCCGACTCTAGAGCACATTGAGATGGTGGAGAATCAGATCGCAGACACATCACCTACCGATACAGATCCCCATACAGTTACAGATGATGTTTCGGCAGATCCAGAGACTACCTTACCAGAACTTAAGACTTTGCCACCAAACATGAAATATGCTTTCCTTGCGGGTCCACATCAACAGTTTCCGGTCATTATCAGCTCAACTTTGACTGATGATCAAGAATCTTGTCTGATGGAGATTCTAGAAAGAAACCGCAAGGCCATTGGGTGGACTGTATCCGATCTCCGCGGGATTAATCCTGCTTTGTGTTCACATCATATCTATCTCGATCATGACAGCAAATCCTCTAGAGAGTTTCAGCGTAGGCTGAATCCGGTTTTATGAGAAGTTGTCAAGAAAGAGATCACGAAATGGTGCGACGCAGGGTTCATTTATCCCATCTCCAACTCCGAATGGGTTAGCCCATTACATGTTGTCCCGAAGAAATCGGGAATTCAGATGGTGACAAACGAGAGTGGAGAGGAGATTCCAAAGAGAGTAACCACACCGTGGCGAGTATGTGTTGATTACAGAAAGCTGAACACCGCGACGAAGAAGGACCACTTCCCTTTGCCTTTCATAGACCAGGTCATAGAACGGTTGGCAGGGAAGGGGTACTTCTGTTTCCTTGATGGTTACTCCGGATACAACCAGGTATCAATTGCTCCTGAAGACCAGGAGAAAACCACCTTCACTTGTCCGTTTGGCACGTATGCCTTTAGACGGATGCCCTTTGGATTGTGCAACGCTCCAGCGACCTTCCAAAGGTGCATACTTGCTATTTTTGCGGACATGGTCGGTGATTTTCTAGAGGTTTTTATGGATGATTTTTCGGTCTATGGTGAGTCTTTTGACGATTGTTTAGCGCACCTAGACCAGGTTCTGAAAAAGTGTTGTGAGGTAGATCTCGTTCTAGCCTGGGAAAAGAGCCATTTCATGGTTACTCACGGGATCGTGTTGGGGCACGTCATCTCCCAGCAAGGCATGGAGGTTGACCTTGCCAAGGTGGATGTCATCAAGAAACTCGAGCCACCATCCAACATCAAACAGTTACGGTCATTTCTAGGGCACGTCGGCTTTTATCGACGGTTTATTCAAGATTTCTCCAAGATTGCCCGACCGTTAACTGAATTGCTAGGCAAAGACATCGAGTTCATTTTAAATGACAAATGTCTTAATGCCTTCCTCACATTGAAAGAAAAGATAATCAGTGCTCCTGTCCTACAGCCGCCTGATTGGTCTCTACCCTTCGATATCATGATGGATGCATCAGATTTTGCGGTCGGGGCTGTATTAGGGTAGAGGAGGAATGGACTTCCCATAGCTATTCACTATGCCAGCAGGACCTTAGATGATGCTCAGAGAAACTACACAGTGACAGAAAAGGAGATGTTGGCAGTAGTGTTTGCATTAGATAAATTTCGATCATATCTGCTTGGCCCGAAAATCACAGTTTACACCGATCACTCAGCTATCAGATTTTTAATGGAAAAGAAGGATGCCAAGGCACACCTTCTTAGATGGATTCTCTTACTTCAGGAATTCGATTTGGAAATCAAGGATAAACCTGGAGTAAAGAATGTGGTAGCTGATCACCTCTCCTGATTGCAGACAGATCAGCCTTCAGATGAGTATACGCCAGAGATCGCAGAGAGATTTCCTGACGAGAGCATCTTTGCGGTTACAGAACTTCCGCGGTATGCAGACATAGTGAATTTTCTGGTCACACAGAAAAGTCCTCAGGATTGGCCGAAGAACAGAGTTGAGAAACTAGTTTCCGAGGCACGATACTACCATTGGGAGGATCCGCTTCTTTTTCGTGAAGTACCGGATTGTGTTTACAGGCGATATATTCCTCAGGAGGAATATAATAGTGTCCTCACTTTGTGTCATTCTCTAGAATCAGGAGGACATCATTCAGGGAAGAGGACAGCGCAGAAGGTACTACAGAGTGGATTATGGTGGCCAACTCTTACCAGAGATGCTTGCACATTCGTGAAGAGTTGTTCAGATTGTCAGAAAGCTATAGGGACAGTCCGTGCCAGAGATGCAATGCCGATGCGACCCGTCATTATCTGCGAGATCTTCGATGCATGGGGCATAGATTTTATGGGACCGTTCCCTTCTAGCAGCGGCTTTGAGTACATTCTTCTCGCTGTAGATTATGTTAGTAGATGGGTGGAGGCTATACCCGCACGAACCGCAGACAGCAAGACTGTTTGCAAGTTCCTAAGGGAACACATCATTTCACGGTTCGGGATCCCTCGTATTCTTATTTCTGATGGGGGTAGCCATTTCATTAATAAGGAGGTGAAGAAGCTAGTGAAACAGTACAACATCGATCACAGAGTAGCTTCTCCTTACCACCCACAGACGAATGGCATGGCTGAAGTCTCGAATAGGGAGGTGAAATCAATTCTCCAGAAACTAGTACGACCGGATAGGAAGAACTGGTCACTTCTTCTAGATCAGGTTCTTTGGGCATATCGTACTGCATATAAGACTCCCTTAGGCACTTCACCATTTAGGCTAGTTTATGGAAAGCCGTGCCACTTGCCCGTAGACATCATGCACAAATCTGAGTGGGCAATCCGAGAAATACTGATGGATACGCAGAAAGCAGGAGCCAAGAGAAAGATAGATCTGAATGAGCTGGTAGAAATTCGAAATCAAGCATACGAGAACACACTTATCTATAAGGACAAAGTGAAGAAATGGCATGACAGACATATTCGGTACAAGAGCTTTGTCCCTGGGCAGAAAGTCTGGCTGTTCAATGCAAGGTTGAGAATTTTTCCCGGCAAATTGAAAAGCAAGTGGGAAGGACCGTACATAGTCAGAACGGTGCACGATAATGGCAGTATTGCGATATCAGATGTGTCACCTGGTGCAGAGCCGTTCGTGGTCAACGGACAGATGCTGAAGCACTTCGTAGAGACTACTGATCATCTGGCTCGTACTGAAGTGATCTAATTTGTACAGGAATCATGATCATTCCTTCACTTCTTCCTGTACAAATTCTTTTGAGCCATTCTGGAGATTCACCACACTTGTATATTCTTCGTAGACCACAATCGTCCCCGTTTTTGCTCGTCTTCTATGCTTAGGATACCAGATCCTAAGTATAGGGGGGACCGATTGCCCGCAGATTTACGTTTTATTTTCGTACTGATTCTTTTGTATAGCCATTCTTTTTCACGAATCACTGGTCCCCAATTTTCGGCTACACTCTTTTCTATACTTAGGATGCCTTATCCTAAGTATAGGGGGGACCGAGTGATTTCGATGATTTCGTATTCTTTTCCTTTTGAACTTTCGTTATTTATCCTTTTCATTTAGTCATCCCGTTTTTGCTCTCCCGTGATACTTACGATGACCTGATCGTAAGTATAGGGGGGGTTGATTGACTTTTGATCGATATCCTTTTTCACCCACTTTTACTTAGCACGAGTTATGTCCTCCTTTTTCTCTTTTGATGCTATGAGGACATAGCTCAAGCTAAGTATAGGGGGGTGCGTATATATTGTATATATACTTTCGGCCATAACTCGTACTTTTATGTACTTTCTATATCTATAAAATCCATAAAAAGTGGGTACGGGTTAATTTAAAATTCACTCTCTTATTTATAAAATCCTGGTAAATAAGTAAAAACTTGCTTAAAAACTTGTAATTAAAACTTGTATTTAAAATTTGTACTTAAAATTTGTATAATACTTATTTAAAATCCTATTTATTAAAACATGTATAAAAACCATTCAACCCTTGTAAAATACTTTGTAGATAAAAGTTGTAAAATACATTAGACAATTAACTTGAATAAAATTTATCTTGTAAAATTTGTGAATAAAACCTTGTTTATAAAAATCATAAAATCCATAAAAAATACAAAGTCCTAAAATTCGTAAAAATTACAAAATCCTTAAAATCCATAAAAATGAGTAAAATTCAGAAAATATACTTCATAAAAACATGGTTGCATTTGCATTCGCATTTTTTAGAATAAGTTTGATTTCCGGAACTAAGGACTGAGTCTAGTCTAAAGGATGGAGCTTGATTACGGCCTTTAACTCTCGTTGTAAGGATCCTGACTAGGATCTGGAATTTAGACTCTTCAGGTCTGGTGACTTAAAATCTTTGGGTTCCGTAAGACCATATTCAGGAAATCAAGTCATCTGAGCTTAAGTAGACCATTTGGAGTCATCCGTACAACTCTACACCAGTGAACCAATCTTGAACACATGCACTCTACACTTAGCTCGACTTGCATGGAGTTCCAAAGGGCAGTACACCTTGGTAGTGCGTTTCTATCCTTATCTTTGCGGCATTGACGTCTAAAGACGAGAGAGATTGGGGTTGCGATAGTTGCTTCGGATGAGGGAAGGATCTGCTGACACAATTTTTCTAAGACCTCAAAAAATGGACGGACTAAAAAGATGCTATATCCGTCGAGGCACAAAAGATGAATGCAGTGCAAGCAAATTACAAAGTCAAAGCAATACAGAAGCCACCAAATAAGACCACAAAGGTCCAAGCTTCCACCAAATATGACTGCACATCTTAGTGGAGACCCAGCTACACCGGTTGGGCTTCACAAGGAGATGCGTCTACACTGGTCGCACTCCACTTCTTTTCTCATTCTTCTAACTTCTCCTTATATTCGATTGTGGACATATCAGAACTGAACTCAGAAGGGAATACCTCCCTCCCCGAGGAAAGAGTAGCAGGATGAGGAAGCCATAGGAGTGTATAGCCGGGATTGACGGTTTCTTCGGTTCTCTAAGCAGGAAGAGCTAAATCAATTCACACACTGTACAAGTTGACTTCAAGGATGATAGAGTTTGCGATATGAATAAGTGAGTCTGAACTAGCCGATGAATTGATCTTGAGTAAGGATTATGGAACTTGAAGACTGTTGAGGATAAAATCCTAATCCTAGTTAAGGTTCCGACAAAATGCTTGTTTCAGGCCCGATCGAGCTCTGTCCTTTGTCTGTTCTCATGAATTGGTTTAGGAAAACAAATTCATTCTAACTTTCTTTCTTTTTCACTTACTTTTTCAAAATAAGTGTTTGCTAAGGGACTAGCAAAGTTTAAGTATAGGGGGTTGATGAATCCATGATTCATTAACTTTTCAGTCGCATTTTGTCTTAAAACCCTTAACAAATACATGTAAATACCCACTAATTCTCATATTTTAACAAAACACCACTCATGGGTAAATATTCACTTTTAACCACTCAAATCATGTAAATAAATAAAGAACCAGAAAAAGAAAGAAAAAGACAGATTGAATATTTGTATATATATACAATATGACTTAAAGATAAATATAGCTGTAAGATATATTTATAGCCTAATCCCCGAGACCAAGTCAGCATGGATTGGTCGGCAAACCAATAAGTAGGGGGAGATAAGTAAAGAAAACCAAAGAAAAATAATCTAACACATGTATATATACCTTTCACTATTTATAAAATAAATACAAAACTTCAAAGAATTTTAATTATTTCATATGAATATATTTTTCATCAAATCTTTCTCCTAATTATTTCTAAAAATGTATTTAAAAATATAAAAATAAGTTAAAAATATTACCCTATACATATGCCAAGAAATCCAGCCTACAAATTATCAAAATCTCAACTTCCGAACATCATAACTTCCTCATACGAACTCCAATTTCACTCTATCACCTTTAAAGTTCATAAAATAATATTACCTAATTAATAAAGGTGATTTCATCGAATTCGGAGTCCGTTTGCAAAAAGTCGGTTTTGGGACCAAAAGACAAAGGGGTTTCTAGACTATTTATTTTATGTAACACATACTATTTATCATTTTCTTAAATTTCTAATTTTTAAATTATTTCATGATCTTGTAGTTTCTACATAAATTATTTCATAATTTTTAGAGATTATTTATTTTTTAATAAAATCAAACACCCCAAAACATAGGTATAAATGACCTATATAGATACTAACTCTATTTATTAAAATATGTAAATTAATTCATAAAAATCTATAAAAATTCGTACAAGTCTTATTTAATACCCTAATAATTAAGAAAATATAAAATTAATTTTTACTTAATTATTTATTAAATTAAAAATCTAAAACCTATTTATAAATACATATTTATTAATATAATATTTATATTTTAAATAATAATTATTATTTATTAAAAGTATTTACACCATAATTTAGAGAATTAATTTATAACTTTCTTGTATTTATACCTAATTAAAATAACATTATTTACTAATTAATATATATTTTACAATCAATTTCGGCCTCTGGACAAACTAGGTGCTGACACTTGTCAGCACCTGGGACCTTCTTCCTCAAGAAGAAGTTGCGCCCAGGCTGTTCGGCCGGCCGAACCACCAATTTTCCCGCGCGATTCTAGAGGCTTCCAACTGATCCAATCCGTCCAACTTCTTCCCCCAACTACCTTCTCCATCGCCAGCCCTTCATCTCGACTTGGAGCCCAAGCTACTCTCCTATAAATAAGCCCCAAGTCGCCATAGCTAAACAACTTTCCAACAACCCTGAAGCCCCAGCTCCAGGTGTACCGACCCCCCACCTTCCTAGCCTGATTCCGGCCAACCCACGGTGGTGACAGCACCAAGGAGGAGCCCGCGAGGAAGAGGAGTCGACGGAGGAGGTTCCAAGGAGGTCCGCCGCCTTGCAACGCAGCCCAGCGCGCGTCCAGCTCCGGCCAAAGGTCGACCGTCGAGCAAGTTTTCCAGGTAATACACCTTGATGCCCTAGACCTTTTCCTCCATCTTCTTAGCATTTTCGTCTCGATTCTCGTGCGTTGATTAGCAACGCTAATCCTTTCTTTCGTTAGTCTAATCATTCATCTTAGATGCCATTTCGTAATCCACATTCGATTCGTTTTAAATTCATCTCAAATCGATTTCAAATCATCATCTTCTTCACGCATACTGGTTGTTTGCTGGAGTTTAAGTTTTTTTATCATCTTGAGCTTGTGATTTCATCACCCATTGGCCGATTCCTTGGAGAATCGAGCATATATTCTTGTTAACTGCAGGTGCAAGATCATCGCGAGGTCTTTCTTCGCTACTGAAATCCTTCGATCATCATCAAAAGCCACCTCAAAGATGGGTCGCTGGGACTGATCCACCACCAGGGAGCTGAAGACACCATCTTCATCGCCGATTCATTGCTACTCGGAGCAGCCTTCGCCGGAACTCTTCAGCGGGCGAGCTCGAGGGGTGGAGGAGCCACCCCTCTGGCCCCGCAGGTGTGCCAAAGCCATCGCCGATCAGCTGCAAAAAGTCGGAGAAGAAGGCGTCGCCACCAGCTGCCTGAACCGCCCAAGAACACCCGACTCACAGGTGCCTGACACGTGACGCACCTGTGAGCGTCCGATCAGCGCCTTCACGTTCTAATCTCGGCCGCAGAAGGTGAATCGGTGTGAAAATTACATCTTAGACCCAACAGCTTCCAGAGATTTCACCCTGCCTCCAGACTTTTATATATTTGCATTTAGGTCCCTCCACAGGGACCTAAATGTAAAACTTTGTTTAGTTTTTCTTCAGAACAGTCCTCCAGGACCATTTTGCAAACAATTTTCATAGTTTTTCTTGCGCTTATGCCCCTAGGCTGTAGGGGTTGTTTCTTGTTCTTGTGATCTTGGATTTCGACGATTTCTTGAGGGTAGTTACACAACTACCCCAACTACTTAGTATAAAATTTTCACGGCTTTTTGACGAGTTTTCAACGTGTTTTGATTTCATCGAAAGCCATCTTGTTTTGATTTGTTTTCTTGTGTAGTTCGAGCTCGCGGCTCGAACCTCGTTCACCCTACTATATAGTATCACCTATATTATCTCCACCTATTATATAATAAGTAAATTTTTTGAAAAATACCCCTTTTTGAAAATTAAATAAAAATTTGAAAATAATAAAATCAAATAAAAATAATAAAAATAAAAATCCATAAAAAAGAGGTGTTTTGACTCGACCACTTAGAGAAGAATTAAAAATAAGATTACAAAGAGGAAAAATCTTGGGAATTTATTCTGCCTCCTTGAGTTCAACCCAGGAACACTTGCCTGGTAAAATATTAGTGAACGGTTTTCCGATAGAAAACCGTATTTGTTTGATAGGTTCAAGGATTGAATTTTGTTTCGCGGCTTTCGACTACAACCGACAACTTTCTTCTTAAAAAGAAAGCCGCGAAACTCGATTCTTTTGCCTTATCAGGCCACATGAGAGCATAGGAGAGGAGGAGCAGAAGTTTGGGAGCTGTAGTGTAGTTAGCTTAGCTTAGTTTTTATTTCTGCCAATATTATTGTAATAATACAGGACAAACTCTCTGGAGTCAAACTTGGTGATTGTTTCAGGGTATGTTTCGCCGAGCACTGGTGTACTCGGGGGACCTCACCGTGGATTTTCGTCGGTTTTGATTTTTGACCGCTCTTTATTTTCTTTTTTATTCTCGAAGGTTTTAGCCATTAGACTTAGGTTTTGCTCTGATTATGACGTAATTACTTAATGCCCAACCCTAATTGATTGCCTGCTCCTATAGATCGTTAATTGGACCTTATTAATTAAATCACAAGTAAAAAGTTAACTCGGTCACCTGAGGGGTCACGTGCCACTAGAGGCCGTATACAACGCTAGGATCCGTTGTGGCGGACACCGATCTGCATTAGAGACCAGACTCCAGTCCCTCTTATTGACCCATTAGCTACAGTTCTTCTCGAGTAGAAATTATCTATCTAAAGTCGATTTCTTCTTGCATCATATAGGTAGTTTACTTTCAATCTTTTATTTTATGCGCAGATCACTCTGCATGTAGAGAGCTGGAGTGAGGTACGCATTTCTTACTCTGCATGCATCATCGTGTTTGATTGCGCATCGGCTTTTTTGCCTTCTCCCTATGTTTTTGGACTTAAAATAACCTGGAGAACCGAAAAATTTGTTAGGCATTGTTTGATTTGAAAAAATACCTAAAAAGAAAAACTATAAATTTGGGACTGCCTGAGAACACTTGACCATAAAAGACACCTCACCTAAAAATTTATCTTGGGAGAGTAATCCCCTCATTGTATGGTTTGGATGAGCGAGAAGTGACCCGCACACTAGGCTAGAGCCACATCCGACCTTTCTTCAGACTAATGGTTTTGGATTAGACATTCTCTAGTGAGGATCACTCCGATCTCCGGTAAAGCGGGCCGCGATATCCTTAACAGAGCGAGTCGATCGGGTAGCCGGTAAACGGTCCGTGACTTGTACTGGCTGGGAAAGATCTAGCCTTGAGATTAGGACAGAGTCCTGGGAGTGTTGGATTCCCAACAACTCGCTTAATCGCTCTGAAAGACTGTTTTTTCACCTAATAAAATTGACAAAATAAAAAACCGAACCTTCACGGTCATCAGCTCTGCGTACGTAGGCGAATTGGGAGTTTGCTTGACTGATCCTGTGTGTTATTCCAGATCTCATCCTCCTTCACTCGCCACATCAAGATGATGGGTCGAAGGTCCCTTACGCAGCCACTGGATGCACCGCTTTCGAGCACTCCGACATGTTCGTCTAGGTTGGTTCGCGAGAGCCGAGACCCGCTCTCTGAACCCGAGTTTGACTTTGCCCTGTTCCCCCTCGACCACCCTTCTACCAGTCCTGAGGTGCCCGAGTAGAGACCGCATCAGATAGTTGATGATTTATCAGCACCTGAGTTTGGGTCTTTTGCCTTTGTAGAGACCATGGCAAGTAGTGAGGAGTGCACCAATGGACCCAGCGGGAACCAGACGTATGTACTTGATTAGGGTTCCATCAACAACACCTTGTTAGCCTCCATAGAGACCATGCAACGTCAGATCAGGGATCATGGGGCTTTCATGGTGGACATGCACTGAGAGATGGAGCAGATGAGAGCCGACCGAGAGCAGCGCAGACCCGGCGGAGGAGGAGGAGGAGGAAACCCTAAGAGAGAAGAGCCTGAGGAGCCAGTACAACCATCAGCACATGCCCGACCGATGAGGGAGTTGCACAAACCCTGGTGCAACTCTCACCCATAGAAGGATCCAGTTGCCGGCCATTCTGGGAGATTTCAAGCTCCCACCTCAGACGATTCAGCTTCTACCCCGCTTCCACAGACTCGCCACAGAGGAGCCACACCTCCATCTTCAGGAGTTCGAGATGATCTGTAGTACTGTCCACGATCGACTCATGGACGAGGACTCCATCAGGATGATGGCCTTCCCATTCTCCCTCGTAGACAGAGCAGCCAACTGGCTGAAGCACCTAGGGAGATTTGTCACATCTTTGGAACAACTCCGAAATGAGTACATGAACAAGTACTATCCACTCGGCCGGATGAATGCAGCCAGGGCCCTGATCAGCAACTTTTCCATGCTCCCCAACGAGCAATTTCATAAGGCATGGAATAGGTTCAGGGAGCTCACAGACCTGTGTCCCCATCATGATATATCCAAGCCCAACCTTGTCCAGAGTTTCTTCTGCGGGCTTACATCAGAGTTGCAGGGGCTAGTCAATGCATTCGGTGGGGGTTCCTATTTTACCAAGGATGAGGATCAGGTCTGGGCCATCTAGGAGGAGATGGTAGAGAACTACACGGTGATGTCCCAAACCTGACTGTATACACAAGGGAAGCCCACACCACAGGCCGTGTCCTATCAGAGGATAGAACGGGTTGATGGCGGTCCATCTACATCATCAGCAGCCGCAGCACAGGTAGAGTCGACGACCGTTGATATGGGGATTATCAACGAGAAATTGGACCGCACTGAGCTAATTGAGAAGAAGCAGCACCAAGGAATGACTCAGATCGATCAGATGGCACGTATGCTGAGTGACCTGAAGACCCAGATCATATGTCTCCAGGAGGCACAGACGACTTCTCAACCCCGTCTCAGGTCACGGGCAGATCCCAGCAGCAGCAGCAGCAGCTCGACCCAGCCCTCCGCCCACTACCGACAGGTGCATCATATTCAGGCGGAGCCATTCCAGCAGCAGCAATATGTCCAGCCACCACTATCTCAGGACAACTAGATGGTGGTTTACCAGTTGGATCAGCCCCTGGCTTTTCTCCCCCCCCACCCACTTACAAGTAGAGTCGTTGATGGATGTCAATGAGATTTGGTATGACTGACCTCGGCCTGGGATCCGACGAGACCATCCCGGATTCTGTTGGTCGACCGGAGGTACCTCTTCCCAGCAACAGCCTCCAGTTCAGGATGGCCAGATTAGCCAGCAGCACCAGCAGCCCCAGTTCCCACAGCCACATCCGCAGCCACACTACCAGCAGCATGGTCCTCGTCCCTATCAGTAGGGACAGTCGTGGAGGCAGCAACAACAGTCTCAGCAGTATCATCCCGAGTATCCCTCTCACTCTCAGCAGCAACAGCCTCAATGAGAACCCAGCTTTAGATGATCTAGCCTGCCTCATCTTCGAGCAGCATGCTACCTTCAGGTGGGAGATGGACAAGTTCTGTCAGCAGATGAGAGAGATAGTGAAGGGCAAGGCCGCCATACCCGTCCAGATTGAGCTAAACCTAAACAACCTCAAGAGGAAATCTGAGCAGGTAGAGTTTACAGAGGGTACCACTCCTAGTGGTTCACTTGGTGATATTTCTGCATACACTTTTGATGCTAACTTCGTTGCACTTAGGAGCGGTAGGATGCTAGCCCGCAGCGCCTCATCTGAGTGACAACCACTTGCAGATCCAGGGGCGCCAGACGAGGAGGAGAGCGATGTTGATGCCGCTCGTGATGATGATGATGACGGTGGTGCTTACGCCACCAAGAATGTTGATCCAGCTGACGGTACTGAGGTCGTCACTTCACTAGATGCAGGAGGTGGTGTTGAAGCAACCATATTTGATGATATGCCACGGTACGGTGCTGATGCTGAAAGTCCAGATGACGTAGGGGGTACTGAGGCCACCATTTCTATTCCTGTTGCATTTCCTTCTATAGTTGTATCTCAGGACTATTCTGATAATAAAGGAAAGGGTTCTTCATTTGTGAGTCCATATGTGATGCATGGAGATGTTTGTATGGATTCTACATTGCCACAACAGCAGGAACCCGATCCTAGCCCTCCATCTGGAGAGGGCCCAACCATCCCCTATCCCTATGCACTCCGCTTAGCCAAGGGGACCAAAAAAGAAAACCCAAAACAATCACAGCAGCCAGAGTTCAACCAGCAGATGATGGACAGATTTCAGATACAGATGACTCTACAGGAGGCCTTGGAGCACATCCCCCTCTTCCATAGGAACCTTAGAGAGAGGACTACCATTCGAAGGAAGAGGAGGAACCATCACTCAGAGATCCATGTGCTCACTCGTGCCACCTGCTTCGCCATCCAGAACCGTCTTCCAACCAAGAGGCCAGATGCACGAGCTCCCTGTGTCAGATGCCACATTCATGAGCAGAGGTTCGATCGGACTATAGTATACAACGGCTTTTCTATCGACCTACTTCCGGTAGCCTTACTCGACCGATTCGAGTTTGGCCCTCTTCGACAGAGCAGGACAGTCATTCAGTTTGCTGATCGATCTGTCAAGAGATCGAAAAGGTTGCTGAAGGACGTGGTCGTCACAATTCAGGGCCTGAAATTCTCCGTTGACTTCGTTGTGTTGGACATGGAGATCCCTGAGTCTGTGACCGATACCCCCATCATTTTAGGACGCCCGTTCTTGGCCACAACCAAGGTAGTGTCTGATCATGATAGCGGGAAGGCATACTTTCACGTCGAGGGTGAGAGTATACAAATAGAGACGATCGATGAGACTAGAGCGCGAGATTCAGCTTGCTTAGAGTCGCTTACAGTTTCAGAGCAGATGACAGAGGCAGAGCAAGACGTCCACCAGAAGTACGATTTTGTGATCACAGACGATGAAGTAGCTTTGGTCAGACCCAGTTTCATGAGCCATCCTCTCACCTTCAGATTCCGCTGATGCACAGATTCTAGTAGAGGAGAGCTTGGAGAGCGCATTCTTGGTACAGGACACCTTTCAGGCAGCAGATCGCGTTCCGGGTAGCGAGGCAGTTGATTTTTCTTTTGATTCAGATTCAAATCCCTCGGAGTCAGATATTAATTGGGCAGAGTTTGATGATATGATTCCATGTCTGATTTCCACAGAGCCAGCAACTATGGTGGAGACTGATCCCATTCAGAGCACAGACACACCAGCAAAGTAGTCTTCACCAGATTTTCAGGTTTAGCGAGAGTTCTCCCATGCATATTTGGTTGCGTTCACTCAGACCTTTCAGAGACCAAACCCGCCAGCTCCCAGTTGTCCAGAGCTGAATCCTTTGCCGCAGTCGCTGAAAGTACAGGGTCCTTGCGGGGAGCATGAGATGCACCCAGTCATTATCTCAGCGGATATGACTGGAGAGCAAGAATCTCATTTGATGGAGGTTCTTGAAAAGAACCACAAGGAGATAGGATGGAGCGTAGCTGATCTCCAAGGGATAAGTCCAGCCCTGTGCTCCCACCATATCTATCTCGAAGAGGACTCCAAGCCATAGTGCGAGTTCCAGCGGCAGCTGAACCCGAATCTTCGAGAAGTTGTCATGAAGGAGATCTCGAAATGGTGGAGCGTCAATTTTATCTACCCCATCTCCGACTCCTAGTGGGTTAGTCCATTACATGTGGTGCCTAAGAATATGGGCATCACTACAGTTGTGAGTGAGTCTGGAGAGGAGATCGCTACTCGGGTACCCACTTCTTGGAGGGTCTGTATGGACTACAGACGATTGAACCAGGCCACCAAGAAGGATCAATTTCTGTTGCCTTTTATTGATCAGATTATAGAGAGGCTAGCTGGGAAGAGTTATTACTGATTTCTTGATGGGTACTCCGGATACAATCAGGTAGCCATTGCGTCCGAAGACCAGGACAAGACCACATTCACCTGTCCCTTTAGGACATATGCTTTCAGACGGATGCCCTTTGGTCTATGTAACGCCCCGGCGACATTCCAAAAGTGCATGTTGTCCATCTTTTCTGACATGGTGGGTGAGTGCTTGGAGGTCTTCATGGATGACTTTTCGGTCTAATGACGATGAGTTTGATGCTTATTTTGACTGCCTAGACTGCGTCCTTCAACGATGCATCGAGGTCCATCTTGTGCTATCTTGGGAGAAGAGTCGCTTCTTGGTGACTCAAGGTACGATGCTTGGTCATATCATCTCCAACAGGGGCATGGAGGTTGATCCAGCCAAGGTGGATATCATTAGGAAACTCAGTCCACCATCCAACTTGCGACAGTTACAGTCTTTTCTGGGGCACGTCGGTTTCTACCGATGCTTCATTCATGATTTCAGCAGGATTGCCCGATCGTTGACTGATTCGCTGACCAAAGACATCGAGTTCATTGTGGATGATAAGTGTCTTGCGTCATTTGAGACTCTAAAAAGTCTAGTTGTTGAGGCTCCTGTCCTCCAGCCGCCTGATTGGTCTCTCCCATTCGAGATCATGACGGATGCCTCTGATTTTGCCGTAGGGGTTATGCTGGGACAGAGGAGGGATGGAGTGACATTTGCCATTCACTATGCTAGCCATACATTGGATATCGCATAGCGGAACTACACTATCACTGAGAAGGAGATGCTAGCCATAGTCATTGCCCTAGATAAGTTCATATCATACATCATTGGATCTAAGGTGACTATCTTTATAGACCATACCACCATCAGGTACCTCATGGCAAAGATGGATGCCAAAGCGAGATTGACTAGATGGATCCTTCTACTCTAGGAGTTTGATATTGAGATTAAGGATAAGCCTGGAGTCAAGAATGCGGTGGCGGATCATCTCTCCCGATTAGAGCATCTTGAGGATTCTGAGCAGATTGATCCTATCTCTGAGACCTTCCCAGATGAGGCGATCCTTGCTATCGCCTCGCTCCCGTGTTACGCCGACATTGTGAACTATCATGTTGCCAAAAAAGTTCCACATGGTTGGCCCAGGAAACGACTTGAGACCTTCCTCGCGAAGGACAAGTTCTACCATTGGGAGGATCATGTCCTTTATCATAAAGGAGGGGATAGCGTCTGGCGTCGGTGCATTCCTCAGGAGGAGCACCATAGCATCCTCACTTACTTCCACAAGCTTGAGGCAGGAGGACATCACTCTGGGAGGAGAACGGCACAGAAAGTGCTCCAATCCGGCCTATGGTGGCCTACACTCTTCAAGGATTCTAATGAATTCATGAAGAGGTGTACTAACTGTCAGAGGATGGGAACTTGTGGACAACGTGATATGATGCTGATCCAGCCCATTCACTTCTGTGAGATTTTTGACGCATGAGGCATATTTCATGGGCCCATTCCCTAAGAGTCAGGGATTTGAGTACATTCTGTTGGCAGTTGATTATGTGAGTCGTTGGGTTGATGCCATCCCCACCCGAACAATAGATGCTAGGTCTGTATGCAGATTTTTGAGGAAGAATATCATTTCACAGTTCGGGGTGCCTAGAGTGATGATATATAACGGGGGTCTCATTTCGTCAATGATAAGATAAAGGCCCTTGCTAGCGAGTTCAGCATTGACCATCGAGTAGCCACTCCATATCATCCTTAGACCAATGGTCTTGCTGAAGTGTCGAACAAGGAGATCAAGACTATAGTGCAGAAGGTCGCCCACCTTGACCGAAAGGATTGGTCACAGCTTTTGGACTCGATCTTGCGGGCATATCGGACGTCCTTCAAGATACCTTTGGGATGTCTCCCTCTCGCCTCGTTTACGGCAAGCCCTGCCATTTACCTATTGAGCTTAGGCATAAGTCACTTTGGGCTATCAGAGACATACATTTGGATCCAGTGAGTGTAGGAGACCAGAGGAGGGAAGAATTGGCAGCCCTGGAGGAGCTTAGAGATGCAGCCCTCTCGAGCATCTTACAATACAAGGAGAGAGTGAAGGAGTGGCATGATTCTCATATCAGCCACAAGTAGTTTGAGTAAGGACAAAGAGTATGGTTATTCGATGCCAGGCTTAGATTATTTCCAGGAAAGTTCCAAAGCAAGTGTAAGGGACCATACGTGGTTCGAAAGGTACATGACAACGGAAGCATTGACATGTCTGAGATGTCATCTGAGTCTACTTTTGTGTTAACGGGCAGCATCTCAAACCATATCTAGATCATGAGCCACTGGTCGTTGACGTCGCTCCTATTCATTTTGCGTGAGATGTGGTCTTTGACTCACATCTTTTGCATCTCGCGCCTGATTATCAATGTCTTCCGCCTTGTATAGATCTAGATGTCCATATCACACTATTCTTCAGTCCAACACCCCATTTGCATATTTGATTACGCTATACTTAGGGTGTACTTTACACTAAGTATAGGGGGGTGTGAGACTTTTGATTTCCTTTTGATTCTTTCTACCTCTGTTTTATTTCCTATACTTAGGGATATTTTACCCTGAGTATAGGGGAGATAGACCCTGTACATTCTTCCACTCGGATTTCCCTTTGTATGCAGTCTGCTATACTTAGGATTACTTGATCCTAAATATAGGGGGAAACACCGAGATCCTTTTCCATTCTATTCTTTGATGCTTCGTCGTAGTATAGTTTTCCTTTTCACTTCCCTATACTAAGCACGAGTTGTGTCTTCTTCATCGCTCTTGATTCACTCTGAGGACATCGTTCGAGGGGTGTCGTATATATTTCATATATACTTTAGCCATAACCTGTACTTTGTGTCAGTGTGTTAATAAATAAAATCGCTAAAATCCTTAAAAACACATAAAAATTTAAAACTTTTCTTGTACATAAAATTCTTTATTGCACATACATGGCTTTTTTACAAAATTATTTTTGTACAAATGTTTGTAAAAATGTTTTGTGTGTAAAGAGTTTGTAAATATTTTGATATCAAAATTATGTATATAGTACAAAATTTTTGTAAAATGTTTGAAAAACAAAGAGTTTGCAAAAATCCTTTTGTAAATGTGTGTAAATACTTTGCAAAACTTATGCATTCAAGCATGCATTCATTCATTCAAACATTTTTCAAAAAATTTGTGCATTTTCAAAAACTTGCATAAAAGCATTTTTGTATATACTTGTACAGTTGTCCAGAATCATAGTTGACATTTAAACTAGCCTGGAATTAAATTGAAAAATGGAGCTTGGTTAAGACCTTAATCCACCTAATCCTAAGAGGAACCTTATAGGGCTTAGGGTTAAGACTTTTCAGGTCCATGGTGACTTAATTCTTAAAGTCCACTAGGCTATGGTCATATGTCATCTTGATGAGACTAAGTATAACACTTAACAACGCACACATGACTCTCACAGACAATGGCTTTACTTGCACCAGCACCTTACACATAGCTCTTGACGGATGACGTGGTGAGTAGGCAGTCTTCTTTGGCTTGGGGTAGCATATGAGGGTAGTACTTCTAGGCGGAACCTCTCTTCTTCTTTTAGTGAAGGAAGTGCGTCTCAACTTGGTCTGGTGGCATTGAGGTCTAAAGATAGGAGTTGTGGGTTGCAATAATGCTTCAAAAGAGGGATAGTCTACTAGCACAAGAGGAAAAACTCCTTATGTATATATGTGCACCATGTAGATATGTTGTACATATGCACATCAAAAAAAAGTGCAAAAGAAAAGAAAAACTCCAAAAAAAGTGGTGGGTCTGATAGAAAATGAAATACCCATCGGAGTGTATATAGCTAAATAAAGCAAATCCTATGTTACCCATGCCCATCTCATCAAGCTTGCAGCAGGGAGACTTAGCTACACTGGTTGGGCTCCCTAGGATACATGGCTACACTAACCATGGTCCATTCTCTTTTTCCTCCTCTTCTTGAGTCGGTTGAACTTGAACATAGAAGGGAATACCCCGCTCCTTGAGGAAAGAGTTGCCAGATTAGGGCATTAGAGTTACCTTGTTGAGGGGGGTTGTCACTTTATCATTTCTGAGGTGGGGAGCTACATATCACTTACACAGTACAAGAAAAGATTCATGGTCATTAGAGTTTGTGTATGTAGACTTGTTTAGATCTGGATTGTTGAGGAGTCTTGACCATAGATTAGAGGAACTTAGAGGTTGTTGAGTTTTAAACCTAAGTCCAAATAAGATTCCGACACGCTAATAATCCAAAGATCTGACTGAGCTCCATACTTCAATTTAATGAAGACAAGTTTAATAATCAACCTTGATTCACCTTCTTTTTCTTTTTCTTTCTCTTTTCACTTCTTTTTCAAATAAGTGTTTGCTAAGGGACTAGCAAAAGTAAAGTATAGGGGGTGATGAATCCTCATTCATCACTCTATATTCTTTTATTTTAGCTAAATATCTCTCAAAGCATCATGTATATAGTTGTAAATACAATAAATTAGCAAGAAGCATGCATTTGTTAATAATTAATAATTAGCATGTATTTGTAAAAAAAATAAAAGAATAAGGAATAAAAGAAAAAGAAGGAAATATTTAGAATAAATATTGAGTGACCTGAACCCAAGAGAGGGTCCAGAATGGACCTGATCGCCAAATAAAATAAGTAGAGAGAGATAGGGCCACTCTACCTTGTACATACACCTTCTTTTATGTATCTAATTTATTTTTACAAAAATAAAAATTAAAAGATGTTTTTATCCTCTTGTATATATTTCTAAAATTAAATTCTCTCTCTATCACCTTGTACATAATACTTGTGTATATGTATCACTATTTATTTATTTTACACTTGTAAATAAATAATAAAAATAAAATAAAAATTATTTCATACTCTAAATAATATGTTGTAAATAAATAAAAGCTGAAATTGGTGTATTTTTTCAAAAATAAGAAAATAAAAATAATTGTACAAAATACTTAGGTATTGTATACCTGTATATAATATACTATACTGTATATATCATAAATTATTTTTCATAAAAATAAATAAAAATCACAATAAAAATAGTTTGAAAAGTAAAAAATATTTTTTATTTTATAAAATTTTTAAAATAAAATTGTTTGTTATTTTTAATTGAATTTTCAATTATTTTTATGTATCTTTTTCCTGATTGGTCCAGGGCGGACTGTTGACCCCGGCCAACTGCCCCCCCCTGGACCTTCGTTTCGCACGGACACAGTTTTCACCCGATTTCGCCTAATTTCTACAGTTTGATCCGACTGCCATCCCCTTCCATTGTCGTTCCGATTATCGAGGGACGATCCATGATCCACGCCCGATGAATTCACTAGGGATCCGTCCCTCGGTTCACATGCTCAAGTTCCACACTTCTCGGACCCTACAAAGTATAAAATCTTCTGGAGCCGCATCTTCTTTTGCATCTTTGGCTGCCCCCTCATCTCTGATGATCTCCACCTCTTCCCATGAGTGACAGCATATGATTGAGCCTGTCGTAGAGAGGATTCGAGATCGGAGGCCTTAGGTCTGGCGAACACGTCACCGTGCTCCGCCGCGAGGAGAGCCCAACCTCTGGACCCATTGAACCATTGAGGCGAAGACCCCCGGAGGTCCCTGACCTTCAGCTTAGACGACTTCATTCACTAGGTAACTTAGATTTCCCTTGCTCGTATTTGATTCAAGATTTTTGATTTTGGGTTATCTCGCGTTTATCGGCCCCGTTCACCGTGATCGGATCATCCATTCGCCATCCCGACAATCGTATCACCATCGCCTGCCTTCTCCCCACCTTCTACGCCCATCCATTCATCTCGTTCGTCCTAAGAACGAGCCCCCAGGCCTTCCTCCACCGTTGTTCGCCGGAGGGCCACGCATCGCCCCATCGGTCACCCATCTCGTGTATTGACGGGTCGAGGCACTTTGCCCTCGACCTAGTAGCTCTTCTGTGCAGGTTTTGAGCCCAAGGGACCTCATCTCGAGGTCAGGATATCCTGGCAAAGTAGCTCCAGGTACCTCAGCATCTACGGGCCGTTCCCGATGGTCTTAGAGTCATTGGAGCATCGCCACAACTATGGACCGTCGCCAGCATCCTTTTTCCCATCCGAGCAGCCCGTGAGGATGCCTCTGCTGCATGTATCGACCGATTGAAGCTCGCCGGAGGCGAGTTCTTCGGTGTTCTTCCAGGAGTTGTCCCAGCCGTCTGATCAGGCTCATCCCCAGTTCTAATAGTCGCCGTTCATCAACCGGGAAGCCTCGACCATCATCTGAGGATCCTTCTGCAGCCGTCCATTATCGAACCGGTATCCCCTGCTCTTAGTTATCCGATCATAAGTGGATGCCTTCGACCGTTGGATCGTGGATAATAATGGGTATTTGCACTTAGGCCCTTCTGTCTTTTTGCATTTATTTTTTAGTCTTGTAAATATTTTTAGCCATTGTTTTTATTTTGGACATTTTGCATCTAGGACCATGTGCTTCTGTTATTTGCATTTTAGTCCCTCTGATCGAGCATCACGTGGTCTGTCACGTGACCTGTGGGTTATTTGCATGCTCAACCCTAAACTTTATGGTTTTTAATGAATGAATCTTTATAAATAGGATTTTCATTTATGCCCCTGTGTGGCTGGTTCACGTGCTGACCATGTGCGAACTTGGGCTTTTTGGAAACTAAGTCTAGCATTGTTTACAACTATTATTGTTTGGCTGGAAAACAACTATTATTGTTTGGCTGGAAACTTCTTAATAATTGCAATTTAGTCCCGGTGTGCTGTGTGTTCTATTTTTTATTTAATAAATAGTAAATATGGTTCAAAGATCACGAAATTTTGACACATGGCTCCTGCCATGGTGTAGGAATTTCTATGAATTTTTGGTTTTATTTTATTTTCGGTTAGCATTTTTAAAAATTCAAAAACCTTAAAAGTAGCTCATGTTTGATTTTAAAAATCCACTAAAAATATTAAAAACCTTGAAAAATTCTAAAAAAAATCAATGTTTGCTCTTTTTGTGTTGTTTTTTTCTATCCAATTTTTGTTTTATTTCTATTTATAAAAACCATAAAAGATTGAAAAAGACTAAAAACCTTAGAAAAATCATTAAAAAATCATAAAAATTTAAAAAATTGTGTTCTCTTCTTTTGTAATTAGGTTTTTACTTATAGTTTCACTTAAAATTGCCGCTTGAATTTTATAGGCATTTTAAGCAATTTTAACATGCCTTCAGATTCTGCCTATACACTTCTTGTCATTTTTGGCCTTGTTTGATTTTTAGAAAATTAATTAGAAATCAGAAAAATCTAAGAAAATCAATAAAAAAACATCTGAATATTTTAAAAATACAAAAATATATTTTTGTTTGAATTTTCTAAGTGTTTTTTATGCGTGCAATAATTGTTGGATTGTGAATTTTTGAGTTCTTTTATCATTTTTCTTAATATTAAAAATCACAAAAAATGAAAATTATAAAAACCGCCATTCTTTTTATTTTATTGGATTTCTGACTACTTCGTAGTGTTAGCATCATGTGTTCCTTGTGTTCGACCCTGGTAGGTATACCGGGTAAAACAAATTAGCGAGACCGCTCTGTTTGATTGATTGCTTGATTTTTATTTTTGGTGATCTTGATTTTCTTGCTTGAGCCCGGTCCGAGTGGTCGAGGTCGCAACGACCTTTGATACAATTTAACCTTAGCCGCGAGAACTGCTCATCAGGGGTCTCATTTTATCAACGACAAGGTAAAGACCCTAGCTAACGAGTTTAGCATAGACCATCGAGTTGCCACTCCATATCATCCTCAAACCAATGGTCTTGTTCAAGTATTGAATAGGGAGATCAAGATAATATTGGAGAAGGTCGTCCGCCCAGACCAAAAGGATTAGTCACAGCTTTTGGACTCGGTCTTGTGGGCATATCAGACTTCCTCCAAGACACCTTTGGGTACATCTCCCTTTCATCTCATTTATGGTAAATCATGCCATTTAGCTGTGGAGATAAAACACAAGTCACATTGGGCTGTCACTGAGATATTATTGGATCCAGAGAATATAGGAGATCAGAGGAAGGCAGAGTTGGCAGCCCTGGAGGAGCTTAGAGATACATCCTTTTCGAGTAGCCTATACTATAAGGAGAGAGTGAAGATATGGAATGATTCTCACATCAGCCATAAGCAGTTTGAGCCGAACCAGGGAGTATGGCTATTCGATGCCAGATTAAGATTATTTCTAGGGAAGTTGCAGAGCAAGTGGAAGGGACCATACTTGGTCCAAAAGGTGCACGACAATGGCAGCATTGACATATCTGAGATATTGTCGGATTCCACCTTTCGAGTTAACGATCAGCGCCTGAAGCCATATCTAGATCATGATCCGCTGATCGTTGATGTCGCCCCTATTCATTTTGCATGAGATGTGGTCTTTGACTCACATCATATGCATCTCATGCCTGATTATCACTTTCTTTCGCAGTTGTATAGATCCAGTTGTCCATATTGCACATTCTTTAGTCTAACATCCCATCTTCATCTATTGATTATGCTATACTTAGGGTGCACTTTACCCTAAGTATAGGCGGGGTGTCAGACTTGTGATTATATGTTTGTTTCTTTTTACCTCTCTTTTGCTGCCTATACTTAGGGATATTTTACCCTAAGTATAGGAGAGGTAGATTCTGTACATTCTAACCTTCGATTTTCCCCTTGTGTACAGACTTCTATACTTAGGATTACTAGATCCTAAGTATAGGGGGATCATCGACATTTATTAATTTTTTTCTTTTATTCATCATTGTAGTATATCCTTTCTTTTCACTTTCCAATACTTAGCACGAGTTATGTCTTCTTCATCGCTCTTTGATTACTCTGAGGACATCGTTCGGGCTAAGTATGGGGGGTGTTGTGTATATTGTATATATACTTTAGCTACAACTCGTACTTTGTGTGAATGTGTTAATAAATAAAATGGCTTAAAACAACAAGCTAAAAATCACAAAAAATTTTAAAATTTTTCCTTATACATAAAATTCTTTCTTGCACATATATATTTGTAAATAACTGTTTGTAAAAACTATTTTTGTACAAATGTTTGCAAAAATGCTCCGCTTGTAAAAACTTGTGTAGATATTTTTGTATCAAAATTATATAAAGTACAAAATTTTTGAAAAATGTTTGAAAAATAAAAAGTTAGCAAAAATCTGATAGCAAATGCTTGTAAGTAGTTTGCAAAACTTTCCTCTCTTTCTTGCATTCAAACATTTTCAAAAATTTTGCATAGTTTGAAAATTGCATAAAGATTTTGTACACATTTTTATATATTCTTCTGAATCATAGTTGACATTTAAACTAGTATGGAATTAAATTGAAAATTGGATCTTGGATAAGACCTTAATCCACCTAACTCTTAGAGGAACCTTATAGGATTTGGGGTTAAGACTTTTCAGGTCCTTTAGTGACTTTATTCTTTGAGCACACTAGGGTATGTTCACATGTCATCATGATGAGCCTAAGTAGAACACTTAACAACGCACACATGACTCTCACAGACAATGGCTTTACTTGGACCAGCACCTTACACATAGCTCTCCACGGATGAGTTGATGAGGAGGCAGTTTTCTTTGGCTTGGAGTAGCATACGAGGGTAGTACTTCTAGGCATTAGCTCTTGTCTTCCTTTAGGGAGGGATGTGCATCTCAACTTGGTCTGGTGGTGTTGAGGTCTAAAGACAAGAGTTGTGGGTTGCAATAATGCTTCAAAAGAGGGATAGTCTATTGGCTCAAGAAGAAAAAGTCCTTATGTATATGATGCACCATGTAGATATATTGTACATATGCACATAAAAAAGTGTAAAATCAAGGAAAACCCCAAAAAAGTGGACACGCCTGATTGAAAATAAAATGCCTATCGAAGTGTATATAGTGAATAAATTGACGCTTATGTATCACACCTGCTTATCTCATGAAGCTTGCAGCTGGAGACTTAGCTACACTGGTTGGGCTCCCAAGGATACATGTCTACACTGGCCACGATCCATTCTCTTCTTTCCCCCTCTTCTTGAGTCGGTTGAACTTGAACTTCGAAGGGAATTCCCCGCTCCTTGAGGAAAGAGTTACTAGACTGAGGAATTAGAGTACCTTGTTAAGGGAGGTTGTTTCTTTGTCATTTCTGAGGTAGGGAGCTACATATAACTTACACAGTACAAGGAAAGATACATGGTCATTAGAGTTTTCACATGGAGACTTGTTCTGATCTGGATTATTGAGGAGTTGTGACCATAGAATGGTGGAACTTAGAGGCTGTTGAGTCTCAAACCTAGATCCTAATAAGGTTTCGACAAAATAGCAATCCAAAGGTCTGACTAAGTGCCATACTTCAATTTAACGAAGATAAGTTTAACAATCAACCTTGATTCTCCTTCTTTTTCTGTTCTTTTATTTTCACATCTTTTTCAAATAAGTGGTTGCTAAGGGACTAGCGAAGGGAAAGTATAGGGGGTGATGAATCCATGATTCTCACTCTTTATTCTTTTATTTTGGTTGTTTATCTTAATAAAGCAGCGTGAAAATACCTATAAGTACAATAACGTAGCAGTCAGCATGCATTTGTTAATATTGCATAATTAGCATGTTGTTGTCAAGCCCTGACCTTATCGCAAAATAAAATAAGTAGAGAGAGATATGGTTTGCTTTCTTATGTACATACTACCCATATGTGTAAATAACTATTTTTAACAAAATAAAATTAAAATTATTATTTTCACCTCCTTGTGTATATTTCTAAAAATAAAATAAAATAAAATATATAAAAAAATAAATAAAAATAGAAATAAAATCTATCCTCAATTGTACAAAACACATGTACATCCATTATTTATTTTATACTTGTGAATAAAACAAAAAAATAAAATAAAATTATTTTGTATTCCTAAAATTATTTTGAAATAAATAAAATATAAAATTAGGGAGTTTTTGTAAAAATAGCAAAATAAAAATACTTATACATAATACATATGTATATTATACATGTATATAACACTATATATTGTCTATACACTAATTTATTTTTTTCATAAAAACAAATAAAAATCACAAAAATATTCTTTAAAAAATAATAAGCATTTTTCATTTGATTCATTTTTTATTTAAATTCATTTATTATTTTTAATCTAATTTTCTTTATTTTCCTTCTTTATGTCATCCTTTAGCGTTTTTTGTCTTCTTCCCAGGCCGCCTATGATTGGGCCAGTGAGGAATCGTTGACCCCGGTCAACTGGTCCCCGCCAGCCCCCTTTTCGTCGAATCAAGTTTTGCACCGATTTCTCCCAATTTTAGCCACCTGATCCGACCTCCTTCTTACTCGAACTTCTCCTCCGAATCAAGAGTGTGGATCCCTAACCCTCTCCCATTATTCTTCTACTTGATCTGTGCCTCAATTTGCGGGACGTGCCTCCCTCTTTGTCAGACCTGGAACACTATATAGAGCGCCCCCTCCTCCCTTTTCCCGCATAGTTGGCTGCGCCACCACCTCCTGCATACCTGCCTCCCCTTTTCAAGAGTGACATCATGAGAGGGAGAGGACGAGGAAGCTTTTTGGAGCGTGAGAGCCCCAGGTCCGGCAAGGTTCTTCCTCAGCTCTGCCGTGAGGACCCCAAGCTCTAGTTGCGCTAACTATCGAGGCCACCACCCCCTGTGGACGATGTCCACGTCCCTCGACGTTCCTCCTTCATCTCCAAGTACTCACTATATTCTCCATTGTCCATTGAATCGATCATTCATAACTCTTCCGATCATCCCCTGTTCTGAACATCTCTGTCGAATTTCGACTCTCACGCGCCTCACTCCGACTTCTTATCACTTCTACATTTGCTTTGCAACCTCCCATCTAACTCCAGCTATCGGGTTGTAGCCTCGCCGGAGACCTGCAACGTTCACCCTCCATCTCTATTCGTGATACATATAGTGATCTAACCCTCACCAGAGATACTCCTCCAAGCAAGACCTTTCTCCTGCAGGGTAGATGCACGACAGACCTCATCTGGAGGTCTTGAGTATTTCCAGGAAGCTCCAGATCCTCCGTGACGCCCCAGGACCCCTCTATTGGTCCTGGGCCCTTCTGAGCTATCCAGCAGCTGCAGAGCATCATCACCGACCTTTCCCACATCTCAACAGCTCGTGAGGACGTTTGAACCGAGTGAAATCATCGATTGAAACTTATCTCTGGTGAGTTCTTCCCTGTTCTTACAAGCATCTCCCATACCATTCGATCGAGGCCCTCTCTAGTTCTAATCACATCGTTTATCCTCGGGAGGCCTCCGACCGTCAGATCTATCTGAGTATCTCTTCTCCGCCATTCATCGCCGAAGGGGTATCTGTGCATCTCAGTCGTCCATTCATAAGTGGATCTCCCTCGTCCATTGGATCGTGCTTAATAAAGGGTAAACTTCACCTAGGTCATTTTCTATTTTGTCTTTATTATTTAGTCCTGTTAATATTTGTTGTAGTTTAAAATAGTTAGACATTTTGCAGTTAGACCCTTGTTGTTTTCCTTATTTGCGTTTTAGTCTAGTCTGTGTGAACTCACGTGCATGTTCACATGTTTTTCTAGTGTATTTGCATTGTTTTCCCTGGACTTTATATATGTTATGTTTTGAATGGCTACTTTATGATATTTGCATTTATGCCCTTGTACGTGGTTTAATGAGCATGTGTGTTTATTCTCTGGCTAATTTGCAGTTTTGGCCCTAAGGTTTTCATCTGTGTTATCATTTGGCAGGAAGTTTTATTTTAACTACAACATGGTCCCTGCAATCTGTGTGTCTTGTTTTTAAATAAATAAATATCAAATTAAGTTCAAAAATTCTATAAAGTTTACTATTATCTCCTACTAGTACGTAATATTTATTATAATTTTGGGATTAATTTCGTTGAGTATTTTATTTTATAAAAATAAAAAACCCATAAAAAGATTACTGCATATTTTATAAAATACATAAAAATTTAAATTTATTTTAAAAATTTAAAAAAAAATAGTGAGTGTTTGTTTGTTTGTTCTCTACTTCCACTACCATTTTTTATTTGAAAATCCTTATAAAAACCCTAAAAATATTAGAATTCTAAAAAACTTATAAAAATCATAAAAAATCTAAAAAAAATAAAAAATACAAGTCCATTCCTTTTTGTAGCTCTTTTTATATATTTTCTCATAAAATTACTTTAAAGGACATTAGGAAACTATAAGTATTTTTGTTTTGTCATTTTGCCCTGACTATGCATTGTTTCCCTCTTTAACTTTTGTTTGATTTTTATAAAAATCACAAAAACATCATAAAAACCCCATGAAATTACATAAAATACCTTAATATTTGAAGAACACAAAAATAATCTTATTCCTGATTTTTGAGCATTTTAGTTCTGAATAAAAATTGAGAAGGATTGATTGTGTGCATTGTTTCCTTACTTGTTTTTATTACTTAATTTAAAAATATAAAAATATGCAAAATTAAAAATCAATAAAAAATATACATTTTTATTTTATGAATTTTGACTACTTCGTAGGATTTCTCATTCTCCTTGATTTCGACCCTGGTTGCTATACCAGTTAAAATAAATAGCGGAGTCCGCAGACATTTTCTATGTATTTTGATTGATTTATCTGATTTATCCTTTGATTGTGTGTTTCTCTATCTTTTTCTTGATTGAGCATTGTCCTGCTGACTAGGGTCGCAACGACCACTAGATTTCTATTGATGCCTAACCCTAGTCGGCGGGACGCTCATCATATGGCGGTACCGGTAATGGCTGGAGCAGAGGGTGATGGCCAGGGGCTGTCGTTACATGCGAGGGGAGGAGTGAGGCATGGAAGCATTACACGCATGCAGCAACGAGCGAAGGTTGTAGGAGGCAGAGACCAAAGGGAAGAAGGGGAGAGGCAGGTCATGTGCTTCGCACGTGACCTAGGAAGAGGTTGAGGTCATGTGCGATGCACGTGACTAGGGGCTGTAGGAGAGAGAGTGGGGTGCCATGTGGCATGCCTAAAGACTGCCACGTGTCACCCCAAAAAATTTTCGAAATTAAAAGAAGAAGAAAAATAGAAAAGAATTAGAAAGGGACCTCAGATCGAAAAATTTCCTTCAAGAAAGTTGTCGTCTTGACGAGATCTATAACTTTCACGAAGGACCAGGGAGAAGAAGAGGTCATCTATGTGAAGTGAAATTTTTGGTGGTCTTTATGTCTATACAAAACCAACTTTTGGGGATTTTGTAATTTCTTTGGTGGTTTTAAATTAAGATAAAAATTATAGAGAAAATATGATAAAATACAAGAAAATTAATTACACACTAATCTATTTTTTTGGATTTTAATAAAAAAAGAATAAAGAAATAAAATATAAGTTTGAAATACGAGGATTTTGTACAGACACACAACAGACACTTAGACACAGTCAGTTTCTTTGATTTCAGTCTCGATTTGGACATGGATTTTTAAACCATTTAATAAAACTTTCATCAAAGAACAAAAATGAAGAAGAAATAAAATTAAAAGGGTTAATTATATACATAAAATTGCAGGTCAAAAATAGCGAAAAGTTGAAATGCGCAAAAGAGGCCCAAAATCCAACTTTCACATATGAGTTCCAAATTTTACGAAATTGATCTTGTTTTGAAGGTATTTGGAAATGAAGTACTTTAAACGAGAGTAGACAAAAATCTGACATTGTATGAGGAAGATATGCACGCTTTAGTCCGTCAGATGTGAAATTGGACTTTAGGATTATTGGAAACTTATTTGAGTTAGTAATTTTTATGTAATTTTTTATTTATTCTTATTAGTAATATCTACACAACGGAGGTGGTTTCAGGTCAATTGGAGTTAGGATGAATTAATTAAAAACTTTAGAAGTTAGTTGCTTTTTGGGTCAATTTACACTTGGGATTTTTAATGCAATTATGCATGATGAAATGCAAATATTATTTACACATGTATGTATACTAAAGATGTTCTATTAATGATTAAATGCAAATGGATTTTGGGGCACATAGCTTAATTGACCAATTTTAGCATGATGAATACGAGATTCATCAGAGACTTTTATTTTTAATGAATTTGATGTTGTTTGATACTTGTTTAATTATCTTTTATATGGATTATAATGAAGCTTAATTTAATTTATGATGAAATGACAAATTACTTAGTGAATTTTCTTTACATTTGTTGACTACTGATTTACAAACAATTACATAGTCATCCAAATTGTAAAATAAAAAGCTGAATTGAAAAGCTTGATTCACGTTGAATTTATTGATACGTTTCTCGCAGTCATTTAACAATATTCTGAATCTTGATTTGGTGTGAATTTGAATAAATCTCACAAGGAGCTTAGATGCAGTTGTCTTAAATATTGTTAATTAGTAAATGCTTCATGATGTGGTGTATTACAGTGAATCGAACTTGCTTGGTCTGTAGTTTGTACACTAAATTCAGGAACAACGTTCTGGCAAACATGACAATTGTGTCCGAAAGAGGAGAGCAAAGGCAACGAAGGCAAAGCCCGTTCAGTCAAAGATGAATAGAGACTAGATCCTATAATAGCCACCACCCCTTCATATCATATACTATAGCGTGGATCGACCACGAGGATAGTTATTTCAATCCATTCGGGAGAATTACATACATACGTAATATATATCTGGATTTTACGCGGATGTTTTGTTGCCAGCACATCTTATCTGCCTGGATCTTTTGTTTGCATGCAGTCAACGATCTTTAATCTCCTGACAAACTAACGATGTGAACACCAAATCCCAACCGTTTTCCATCCAATTGCTAAATTAAACACATGTTGATGATGGATGTTCCTCGGAAAGCGTGCCCCTAAAGCCCCACACCGTACAAATGCTAAGATGCAACAGGGTGATATAATGTTCGTCTCGGGTGCATGTCGTGCCGAGCTCGGTAGCAAGAGCTTGTAACCCATGCGGGGGCAATAAGGTGGTTGGATGTTGGATCTTGACCTCTTTGGCGGGTCTGTGCGGGGGCTCTCTCATGGCTCGCCCATTCCAAGTTAACTGTTGGGCTTCGGCTTCCGGATGAAGGTTCGGATTCCGTTGCTCCCTAAAGCGGAGGGCAATGCGTGAGGCTGGTTTCACAGAGCAGCAATCACCTCCCGCTCTTAACGGTGGAAGGACAACGAGCTTGCGCTCCTCCGACCCAATATTCCAAGAGGTTGAATCCCAAACACACAACTATCTTTTTACGTCATCCGTGATGTTTATTCTTGTTGCATTTAGAGTGATCAAATAAAGCTTTCCTGATCGACCACTCTTGGCCGATCAACCCAAAGTTGATGATCGATCATTTTTTGCTCAAACTTTATTTACAAATGTAGAATGTTTCTATATAGACATGTAATTGCTATAAGTTATTTTCAACGTTTATGAGCACTATATAAGCACCAATATACCCCTTTTAAAGAATACGCATTGATGTACATTGCATGACTATTCTCTCTCGTTGTACTCTATCGCTATAATTGTTTTTTGAAATATTATTACGCATTCTATACACATTGAGGAGGGCAATGGCTGAGGCTGGTTTCACAGAGCAGCAATCACCTCCCGCTCTTAACGGTGGAAGGACAACGAGCTTGCGCTCCTCCGACCCAATATTCCAAGAGGTTGAATCCCAACACACAACTATCTTTTTACGTCATCCGTGATGTTTATTCTTGTTGCATTTAGAGTGATCAAATAAAGCTTTCCTGATCGACCACTCTCTGGCCGATCAACCCAAAGTTGATGATCGATCATTTTTTGCTCAAACTTTATTTACAAATGTAGAATGTTTCTATATAGACTGTAATTGCTATAAGTTATTTTCAACGTTTATGAGCACTATATAAGCACCAATATACCCCTTTTAAAGAATACGCATTGATGTACATTGCATACTATTCTCTCTCGTTGTACTCTATCGCTATAATTGTTTTTTTGAAATATTATTACGCATTCTATACACATTGAGGAGGGCAATGCGTGAGGCTGGTTTCACAGAGCAGCAATCACCTCCCGCTCTTAACGGTGGAAGGACAACGAGCTTGCGCTCCTCCGACCCAATATTCCAAGAGGTTGAATCCCAAACACACAACTATCTTTTTACGTCATCTGTGATATTTATTCTTGTTGCATTTAGTGTGATCAAATAAAGCTTTCCTGATCGACCACTCTTGGCCGATCAACCCAAAGTTGATGATCGATCATTTTTTGCTCAAACTTTATTTACAAATGTAGAATGTTTCTATATAGACATGTAATTGCTATAAGTTATTTTCAACGTTTATGAGCACTATATAAGCACCAATATACCCCTTTTAAAGAATACGCATTGATGTACTTGCATACTATTCTCTCTCGTTGTACTCTATCGCTATAATTGTTTTTTGAAATATTATTGCGCATTCTATACACATTGAGTGTATTCTACTTGTGATTCCGAAGAAGAAGTCTTTGGTATAGAATACGCATTGATGTACATTGCATACTAATCTCTCTCGTTGTACTCTATCGCTATAATTGTTTTTTTGAAATATTATTGCACATTCTATACACATTGAGTGTATTCTACTTGTGATTCCGAAGAAGAAGTCTTTGGTATTTGATTCAGAGCATGAAGTTTGTTATTTGTGACACAAGGATGTAAAAAGTTTGGTGTTTATTCAAAAGCATGTAAGTGTTTGAGTTGCTTCGTGAGCAAATAACTATAATAATGAAAGTTCATTGGCATGACCGATCACGATCCCGAGTTGAGAACTTACGTTGTGATTTTCACTTACTTAGGTTTCCACAAAAATATCACCATGCAATTGGTTGCTTCTTTGATTTGATTTCTTTATATGTGGCTACTTCGTATATTGAAAATTTTTATTAGCCATAACTTGTTATAGCGATTTTTACCCCCGCTATTGCATACTATTCTCTCTCGTTGTACTCTATCGCTATAATTGTTTTTTTGAAATATTATTGTGCATTCTTACATATTGAGTGTATTCTACTTGTGATTCCGAAGAAGAAGTCTTTGGTATTTGATTCAGAGCATGAGGTTTGTTATTTGTGACACAAGGATGTAAAAAGAAAGCATCTAAATGTTTGAGTTACTTCGTGAGCAAATAACTATAATAATGAAAGTTCATTGGCAATGCGTGAGGCTGGTTTCACAGAGCAAAGATCACCTCCCGCTCTTAACGGTGGAAGGACAACGAGCTTGCGCTCCTCCGACCCAATATTCCAAGAGGTTGAATCCCAAACACACAACCATCTTTCCACGTTATCCGTGATATTTTCTTGTTGCATGTAGAGAGATCAACTAAAGCTTTCTTGATCGACCACTCTTGACCGATCAACCCAACGTTGATGATCGATCATTTTTTGCTCAAAGTTTATTTTTCAAATGTAGAATGTTCTTATATAGACATGTAATTGCTATAAGATATTTTCAACATTTACGAGCACTATATAAGCACCAATATACCCCTTTTAAAGAATATGCATTGATGTACATTGCATACTATTCTCTCTCGTTGTACTCTATCGCTATAATTGCTTTTTTGAAATATTATTGCGCATTCCATGGCGGGGGCTGTGCGGGGGCTCTCTCATGGCTCGCCCATTCCAAGTTAACTGTTGGGATTCGGCTTCCGGACGAAGGTTCGGATCCCGTTGCTCCTAAAGAGGAGGGCAATGCGTGAGGCTGGTTTCACAGAGCAGCGATCACCTCCCGCTCTTAACAGTGGAAGGACAATGAGCTTGCGCTCCTCCGACCCAATATTCCAAGAGGTTGAATCCCAAACACACAACTATCTTTTTACGTTATCCGTGATATTTTTTTGTTGCATGTAGAGAGATCAACTAAAACTTTCTTGATCGACCACTCTTGATCGATCAACCCAACGTTGATGATCGATCATTTTTTGCTCAAAGTTTATTTTTCAAATGTAGAATGTTTCTATATAGACATGTAATTGCTATAAGATATTTTCAACATTTATGAGCACTATATAAGCACCAATATACCCCTTTTAAAGAATACGCATTGATGTACATTGCATACTATTCTCTCTCGTTGTACTCTATCGCTATAATTGTTTTTTTGAAATATTATTGCGCATTCTTACATAATAATTGTATTCTACTTGTGATTCCGAAGAAGAAGTCTTTGGTATTTGATTCAGAGCATGAAGTTTGTTATTTGTGACACAAGGATGTAAAAAGTTTGGTGTTTATTCAAAAGCATGTAAATGTTTGAGTTACTTCGTGAACAAATAACTATAATAATGAAAGTTCATTGGCTTGACCGATCACGATCCCGAGTTGAGAACTTACGTTGTGATTTTCACCTACTTAGGTTTCCACAAAAATATCACCATGCAATTGGTTTCTTCTTTGATTTGATTTCTTTATATGTGGCTACTTCGTATATTGAAAATTTTTATTAGCCATAACTTGTTATAACAATTTTTACCCCCGCTATTGCATACTATTCTCTCTTGTTGTACTCTATTGCTATTGTTTTTTTGAAATATTATTGCGCATTCTTACACATTGAGTGTATTCTACTTGTGATTCCGAAGAAGAAGTCTTTGGTATTTGATTCAGAGCATGAGGTTTGTTATTTGTGACACAAGGATGTAAAAAGTTTGGTGTTTATTCAAAAGCATGCAAATGTTTGAGTTACTTCGTGAGCAAATAACTATAATAATGAAAGTTCATTGGCATGACCGATCAGAATCCCGAGTTGAGAACTTACATTGTGATTTTCACCTACTTAGGTTTCCACAAAAATATCATCATTCAATTGGTTGCTTCTTTGATTTGATTTCTTTATATGTGGCTACTTCGTATATTGAAAATTTTTATTAGCCATAACTTGTTATAATGATTTTTACCCCCGCTAGTAAAAAAGTCGTATCTATAGGTATCCATAATATCTTCTTCTTGGTTCATTTTTTCGTAAATTGAGCTCGAAGAAGGTAGAGATAAGAGGATCCTATGGAGAATATGATCGAAAATCTATAACAAAGCTTGACCACAATGATCGAATTTATTACTTTCTCAATAATTATTTGAGGATTTTGTAAATGTCCTTAGATTTATAGATATAGAACATAAATCTCATGTGTTACATTAATGACATGAAATGAATATTAAGTGAATATAATTGGATATAAATAATGAAGACATAGCCATTTTTGGATTCATTATAAAACAATGCTTAAAATGGAGCCTTATGAAGATAATCTGAGAGTTCGGAATGAAGATGCAGACTCATATTATTTTTATTGAGAATGGGACTTAAATTCTATGAGATCAACTCTTTCATTGTTCCATGGTATCTTGGAGAAGGAGCATGTGACAGAATGTCAACTAGATTCCCCTACGGCTACCTTGTTATGACTTCACTCGAGTCTCTGACCCCACTGTGGTATGCATCAATAAGATGAACAAAATTCTTTGTGTCCCCCGTAGCACACATAAGGAATGCTTACTCCTTGCTCCAATGCTTCGAGTAAGACCTATTCCCAGGGTATGATGGGTGGTGTGTACAAGGCTCTTTTATCCTCCTTCTAGCTCAAGTATATATAGGTCAAATCATTCTCAAATCAGCTTTTGACGCCCTGACATCTAGCTCCTTATTATAACTCCTTTTATAAGTGGTGTCATGGTTATTTGATTGTAACATGAGTATACATCAAGGAAACATTAATATTGTTTCCTTGCTAGTTTCTCCAGGGGCAATAAAGGGCATTGGATTTTGAAATTTCTGATTTAAAAATTAGTGGTGGCACATAATCCTTTTTATTCAAAATATGAATGCTAAATAATGATTAAAATGATATTTGACGAAGAAGATCTCGAATAGAATAAGAAAGAAAGTTATCAATTTTAGTATTCTACCTCATTCTCAAATTTCAAAGCTAATTTGTAACGTGGTATATGAATAAATCAAATGACACACCATGCTTAAGAGGAATTCATGGATGTTATATGTGTTAGTATGAATGAATCAAATCAGATTTTGACTATGGTTAAATTCAATTTATAGTTTAACATGATCTCAATGTAATCCTATCAGTTCAAATCATATAAGCACCTCAATCCATTCTAATAACACTGGATTGGCTCAGATAAGGGATTTTCCACTCCTTGTGCATCCCTACCTACAAAGCTAGATATTTTTTTAATTAGTATCCCATTTGAGGTTAGTAAATGCATACAAATTCTTTTTTTCCTTGCATAATACTAAGGGATTTTTGCACCCTAAACCTGATCAACTTTGCTAATTACTTGCTCAACCAAGTATTTTTTGTAATTATCCCAGAACCGGTAAATTTACTAACTCTTACATCACAACCCCTGTGGTTAATTCCCATCCATTTGACTTTTAAAATTAGAAGAGGTTCTGATAAAAATATGTTATATAAGCCTTTCATGTTTATAAAAATTACAAACCCCATGCCATTTCTCTTCCTCTTCCTCCCCTGTTAAAGTTAGAATCGGTTCTGATAAAAATATGTTATATATATCTTTCTTGTTTATTAAAGTTACAAATCCCATTCCATTTTTCTTCCTTCTCCTCCTCCCCTCCTCTACCCTTCCTCTATTTGTCAGCATGTGTGTCACTCTTCTTTCAAATTGTTGAAGCTGCTTCTTTAGGTACACCGTATTGAGAATCTTGGTAGAGAATAGGAGAATGGAGATGCCCTCTCCCCCTCTAGTTCCCTCTCTACTAATATCACTTTATGTATTTCAACATTTGCCTCATTCCGATGACGGAATACCACTTGGTGGAGTTGATCGTGGTGGTAGTGCTACTAGTGGGAGGAAAAAAGACAGTTCTTGGTGATCTTGCTTGTGGCAGTGGCTCCACTTAGTGTTGATGCTCCTTCGAGGAGGCAAGACAGTGATTGGAGACACAACTTGCAATGGTGGCACTACTGTGCGAGGATTAGATGTGCTCGTGGTGGTGGCTTGGCTTGGTGGCACTACTCGTGAGAGGAAGAGCTGCAGTTCCAGTGGTGGTGACTCCACTTGGTGGCCTTGCTCATGGAAGGAGGAGGGGTAGTGCTTGTGGGAGGAGGAGAGGCAATGCCAGTGGTGGTGGCTTGTGAGATGGACGATGCTCGTGGGAGAAGGAGGGGCAATGCTCAAGGCAGTGGCTCTGCTCGTGGTGTCGGTCAAACACAAAATAGATGAATAACAAAGAAGTAGAAGGTGAAAATGATTATTTACAAAGGATGGAAGAACAAGAAGTCTCATGAATGAGGGTGATGGCTGATGAATACTCATTCTTCACTCTTTATTCTTATATTTTAGCTACAAAAACCTTTGCAAATACATGTAGATATGTGTAAATAGGAATAATTACCAAAAGCATGCATTGTGTAAAAACCTATAATTAGCATGTTTTTGTGCAAAAATAAAAGAATAAAGATTAAAAAGAAAAAGAGGGAAATATTTAGAATAAATATTGAGCAACCTAACCTAAGGGAGGGCTCAGCATGGGCCTGACCACATAAAAGCCAAAGTAGAGGGAGATAGGGGCTCATGTGTAAATATTTATGTAAATAAAATAAAGGTATTTTCCTCACCAAAAATATGCTTGTAAATACTTGCACATATTTATAAGTATAAAAACAAAGGAAAAAGATAAAAATCAAAAAGACTAAAAACACCACTTTCACCATGTACATGAACCACTCCTAGGTATTTATTTAACCTTGTAAATAAATAAAATTAATTTCCAAACTTTTTGTAAATATTCTATATGGTATAATGTAAATAAATAAAATAAAAACAATTAAAACCAAAACAAAATAAAAATAACAAAATTAAAAACACAAAAATATATTGTAAATATACCATGTATATAAATGTATATATGTATTTATTTTACCTATGTATATAAATAATAAAAATAAAATAAAAATATCTTTTTATTCCTTATTTTATAATGAAAATAAATAAAATATGAAATAGGAATAAAATTGCATAAAAATAATAATTAAAAATCAAAAATTAAAAACCCTAGTAGTGTACATATACCTATATAAGACATATAATGTATATACCTTATTTTTATTTCTAAAAATTAATTAAAAATCACTAAAAAATAGAAAAAAATAAAAGAAAAATATTTTATGTTTTGAGTTTTTGCTAAATCGGCCCCTAGCTGCCCTTAATTTTCACATCAAGATCCAGCCACGTGGCCTGTTCCCATTGGGTCCTGGGAGTGTTGACCGCCCGGTCAACTTCCCCCCCAGGACCACCCCGTCTCGGATCTGGGCGAATGACCCGATTTCTCCCTTTTCTATCCGCTTGATCCGACACCCATTTCACCAAACCCCGGGTCCGACTTCTTCGCGATACACCCGAGACCCTCGCCGGAGCCGCTACATCGAGATCCGCGTTCCTGATTTCCCTACCCGCGCGATTCTTTCCGGATCACCTCCACGTATAAAGCCAAGCTCCACCACCTCATTTCTCCATCTTTGGCTCATTCGTTCCACCCCCAGTGACATCCATCGCATTGGCGAGAGTGACAGCTCGCCCCCTGTGGTGTCGCAGCGAGGAGGGAGAGCGAGACCATCGATCCGGCGAGCTACGCCGCCGTCGCTCCGCCATCAGCTGGAGCTTGAGCCTCGGAGGGAGACGCTCCTCGAGGCGACGACCAGGAGCTTCCCCAGCTCCTCCACAGTCTCTTCGACCACCCAGGTAACCTTGTAGGTCCTTATCTTTCTTCGATTTCCATTTACGCCCAATTCGTATCGCCGCCGTCTCTAGCTGATTCCGACCATCCCCTCACTCCGTTCGATCATCGGAATCGTCCATCGCATCCGCCTCCCTGCGACGCACCTTCTTCACCCCTCCATCCAACCCAGCTCGCACAGGAGCTGGGAGCCGAGCTCCTCCGTCCACCCCCTTCGCCGGAGCTCGCCATTTCGACCCACGAGCCACCGTCACCTTGCCTAACCGGGTCGAGGCAGTTTGCCCTCGACCCGCGAGTCTTCTGGTTCGCTTTGCAGGTCAAACGAAGGCCATCTGAGGCCCTTCGTCATCCAGCCAGGAGGCTCAGCTCCGCCGACCTCACCCGAGCTCCTCGGAGCTCGGCTGGATCATCGGAGCCCACCACCAGACGTGGGAGCACTCCACGTCTCTTCTCCGACCTTCAGAGTGCTCCCAGGAGGAGCCTAGCGCACGCCCGAGGCCGGCGAGTCTCGCCGGCGACCTGTTCATCCAGCATCCTCCGTCGCCGTTCGATGGCCCCTCTCGCTCCAGTCTTCATCAGAGCCGTTCATCTTCAGAGCAACCACCACCGTTCGATCTGAAGAGGCAAGATCTGGAGCGCCCATCGTTCGCCACCTTCAGATCCTCCACGTGGCGCGCATCCAGCGGTTCACCTTAATAAAGGGTAATTTACCCTTAGGCCCTGTCTTTTCTTTTATTTCGTTTTAGTCCTGTAAATATTGAATTTAGTTGTTTAGTTTTAGGGTTATTTGCATAGAGGACCCCGTACTTTATTTTCCTTGCATTTATGCCCCTGTGCGTTGTATGACACGTGTTTCGTTACGTGTGTCTCTGGTTTATTTGCAACTCATGCCCTTGTAGTTCTGGTTGTTATCAATGGAATGAATGTTTTAGTTTATTTGCATTTATACCCCTGTGCGTGATTTATTTCAACATATGCGTGATATTTTGGTATTTTGCGAATAGGCCCCTGGACTTTTGGTACCTGTTACCAATAAGTCCTCGGGACTTATTTTTATTACATTTGGGTCCCTGAGTGCCCCAGGCACGTGCGTGGCGCGTGTTTTGCTGGGTAAATTGCACCAGACCCCCCAGACTATTGGGTATTTGCACTGTGGTCCCTGTGCATTGTGCCCTCTTTCTATTTTTGAATAAAATAGCAAATTACCTCCAAATCCAACGAAAATTGGACACATGGCTCCTGCCATGGTGTAAAATTTTCGTGGATTTTTGAGGACATTTTTGTTTTTATTTGATATTTTTAAAAAATAAAAAACCCTTAATTTTGCTACTGTCTAACTTTAAAAATCACAAAAAAATATTAAATAGAGCATAAAAATTACAAAAAAAATTTTCTGTTGTGTGTTTTGCTGTGTTTGATTTTCTAGCCAATTTTGGCTATTTTTCATTACTGAAAACCACTAAAAATGGAAAAATACATAAAAACTTATAAAAATTCTAATAATTAAACCAAAAACCCAAAAACAATAAAATTGGCGCCTACATTTTCCTCATTTTATCTTCTTTACAGGAAAATTACCTCCTAGCCATTTTGGGGCTCTTAGATATTTTATCTAGGCCTTTTTGGCTCGGCTGGACAGTACCATTTATTTCAGTCACTGTTTGATTTTGAGAAAATTAAATAAATATCAGAAAATTCTCAAAAATTCATCAAAAACACTAAAAATATAAAACACATAAAAATATTTTTGTTGAAATTTTTGATTGATTTTCAGTGCATTTAATAATTTGTTGAAGTGTGTGCTTGTTTACCTTTCTTATTTTCTTAATACATTAAAAAATCCAAAAAAAAATATAAAATAAATTAAAAACCACTAAAAATACTTTCTTCTTTTATTTTATTCTTTTTTACTACTTCGTAGGCCGAGAGGTCAATCCGTGCTCCTTAAGTTCGACCCTGGTCGCTATACCAGGTTAATCCAATAGCAGGACCGCTATTTTGTGTTTTATCTGTTTTATCTCTACTAGTGGTTCATTTTTCTTGATTGAGTGCATCTGAGTGACCGAGGTCGCAACGACCATTTCTGTACCTTTACCTTAGTCGTTCAGATCGCTCATCAGAATGGTGCCGTTGCCGGGGAGCACGGCTTAGTAGTTTTTGTTTTAGCTTTATTTTTGTTTTCGCGGCTTTTCGCGGCTCTTTTAGAGCTCACGCTTTTTTGCGGCTTTTGTTTATATTTTATTTTTGTTTTATTTTATTTTATTTCCTTTTTCTTTTATTTTTGTTTTAGTTTTTTGTTTTATTTTGAGTGTTTATTTTATTTTGTATTTTTGCATTTATACTCTCATTTTCTTTCATTTATTTTTCTTCTTATTATTTTATTATTTTTATTGGTCTGACCACTCATCTCTTTTTCTTGCGAGGGCCCGAGGACCGAGGCGGCCGATTTCGAGAAGCCGGTGCAACCGAGGAACTTGGAGGCGGCTCCTTTCTGTACGGAGCCGCAGGAGAGAGCAAGAGAGAGAGTGGAGTGGGAGAGGATTAGATAGACTTTTTGCTTTTATTTGATTATTATTGTAATAATACAGTGACTCAAACTGGACTTGTGGACTATTGGACTTAGCGGGTCTGTTTCGCCGAGCACCGGTGTGCTCGGGGGACCCTTAGGATTTTCGCGGCTTTTTGCGCGGTTTTGGTTTTCTTTTCATTTTTCTACCTTTTTCGATGTTTACGCGGTTTTCATCGAGCCCCTAGCTTTAGGATTTTCTCTTGCTTGCGCCGTAATTAGTAGGGTCCCCACACTTAACTATTTGCCTGTTCCTATAGTGCGCTAATTGGAATCACTAATAATCAATTAATAAAAATAATCGACTCATCTCCTTCGTAGCCTACGTGCCGCAGCCCACCCTGTAAAGCGCTTTCTCCTACCCCCGATTTGTCGGGCAGAGGAGGGGTGGGCCAAGACCAGACCCTTTGGCTTGGAGGTCAGTGACTGATTAGACGGTTCTGCGAGTAGAAATTGCTGATCTAGGACTCGGTTTTTCCCGCTGCATCATTTAGGGTAGTTTACTTTGCTGTCTTTAAATTCTGCGCGGATCACTTGCATGTAGAGTACTGGAGACAAGGTACGCATTTCTGACTCAGCATGCATCATTGATTTCATCGCGCATCGGCTTTTTCGTCTTCTCCCCCCTGTTTTGGACTAAATAACCAGGAGAACCGAAAAATTCGTTAGGCCTTTGTTTTCATTTGAAAAATATTAAAAAGAAAAATCATAAAATTGGGACTGGTTAAAACTATTGACCCTAAAAGACACTTCACTTAAAAATTTGTCTTGGGGAGAGCAACCCCCTCATTGCTTGGTTTGTATGCGCGAGAGAGTGACCCGCACCCGAGGTAGAGCCCTCCGGTGTTATTCCCGACTGATTACCGACTTCTCCGTGCGGGCCAGTCGGTTGGGGTAGCATCGGGTATCCTAACAGGTCACGTAAGCGCTCTGATATCTTGTGTGTTCACCTAATAAAAATTGACAAGATAATTTAACCGAGCTTTTACGGTCTTCAGCTCGCGTTGCGTTGGTGAACCAGGGGTTTGCATTGTGATCATAGTTTCTCCAGATCTCATCCGCACTACTCGCCAGATCAAGATGATGGGTAGATGCTCTCTTAGGCAGCCTCTGGCTGCACCGCTCTCGGGCACGTCTACCCAATCATCTAGGTTGGCCCGCGAGAGCCGAGACCAGCTCTCCGAGCCCGAGTACGACTCCGCCCTGTTCCCCCTCGACCCCCTTTCTTTCAGACCTGAGCGACATGAGCCCGAGGAGAGATTGATAGGTTTGACAGCACCTGAGTTGGGCTCATTTGATTTTGCAGCAGACGTCATGGCCGGTAGTTCAGAGGACCGCTCCAGGACCGAGCACATCGTGATGGATCAGGGAGCGATCAAGTCCACCCTGATCACCTCGTTAGAGACCGTCCAGCAGCAACTGAGGGATCAGGGAGCATTCATGCTCGATATGAGGAGAGAGATGGAGCAGATGAGAGCAGAGCGAGAGCAGAGGAGAGAGGGACCGAGGATCCCAGATGATGCGGATGCAGCCGCCGCAGCAGCGGCAGCCGCCGCAGCCGCGGTCGGAGGACCACCGAGACCGATGCGGGAGTTACACAACCCCGGATCGACGCTGACGCACCACTGGGTAGTACTTCCAGCGATCGTGGGGACTTCAAGTTCTCCCCGAACACTTTGCAGCTACTCCCCCGCTTCCACGGACTCGCGACAGAGGAGCCCCATCTCTACCTCCAGGAGTTCTTGATGATATGCAGCACTGTCCACGACCGTCAGGTGGACCAGGACACGATCAGGATGATCGCCTTCCCCTTCTCCCTAGTAGACAGAGCAGCCACCTGGCTGAAGCATCTGGGGAAGTTTGTTTACACCTGGGAGCAGCTCCGCACCGAGTACTTGAACAAGTACTATCCACTCGGGCGGACGAATGCAGCGAGGGCCCTGATCAGCAACTTCTCCATGCTCCCCAATGAGCAATTCCACGAGGCATGGGAGAGGTTCCGTGAGCTCACAGACCGATGCCCGCACCACGACATCTCAAAGCCGAACCTTGTTCAGAGCTTCTTTAGCGGGTTGACACCAGAGCTCCAGGGCCTGGTGAATGCTTCTTGCGGCGGGTCCTACTTCGCCAAGGACCACGACCAGGTCTGGGCCATTTACGAGGAGATGGCCGAGAATTATATGGTGATGTCCCAGACCCGGTTGTACACACAGGGGAGACCCCAGCAGCAGCCAGGACCCGTGCAGTACCAGCGGATAGCACGGGTCGATGCCGGTCCATCCAGTTCTTCCGCAGTGCAGTAGTGATGAATACCCATTCATCACTCTTTATTCTTATATTTTAGCTACAAAAACCTGTGCAAATGCATGTAGATATGTGTAAATAGGAAAAGTTAGCAAAAGCATGCATCTTGTAAATACTTATAATTAGCATGTTTTTGTGCAAAAATAAAAGAATAAAGATGAAAAAGAAAAAGAGGGAAATATTTAGAATAAATATTGAGCAACCTAACCCAAGGGAGGGCTCAGCATGGGCCTGACCGCATAAAAGCCAAGTAGAGGGAGATAGGGGCTCATGTGTATATATATTTGTAAATAAATAAAATTATATTTTCCTCACCCAAAAATATGATTGTACATATTTTGTATATATTTAAAAACTATTGAAAACAAAATAAAAATTTAAAAATCAAAAAGACCAAAAATATCCCTTCACCATGTACATAGACCACCTTCTTTATTTATTTAACCTTATAAATAAATAAAATTATTTTCGAAACTTTTTGTAAATATTCTATGTTATATATTGTAAATAACATAAATAAAAAGAATCAAAACAAAAATCAAATAAAAATAACAAAATTAAAATTACAAAAATATATTGTATATATGCCATGTATATATATGTATATATCTATTTATTTCACCTATGTATATAAATAATAAAAATAAAATAAAAATATCTTTTTATTCCTCATTTTATTCTATAAATAAATAAAATATAAAATAGGAATAAAAATGTACAAAAATAACTAATTAAAAATCAAAATTAAAAAAACCTATATTGTACATATACCTATATATAGCCCTAATATGTAAATACCTTATTCTTATTCCCAATAATTAATTAAAAATCACCAAAAAATAGAGAAAAATAAAATAAATATTTTTCATGTTTTAAGTTTTTCGAAATTCGGCCATTTTATGGCCCAAAAAAATCAAATAAAAATTCAAAGCTTGGCGGGCTCTGATTGGTCCACGGGGGATTGTTGACCCCCGGTCAACTCCCCCCCCAGGACCACCAGAGCCGGGTCCTCTGTGCCCGACCCGTTTTCTCCCATTTTTCCACAGATGACCCGATCGCCAACCCCCCAAATCCCGGGTCCGGATCACTCCACTCGCATCCGGCATCCTCGCCGGAGCCGCTCCCTCGGGATCCGCGCGCTCCTGAGCTCGCCCGATCACCATCTTTCCGGACCCCTAGCTGTATATAGCCTGAGCTCCGCCCCCATTTTCACGCATCTTTGGCTCTCCACCCTCAATCCCGTGACCTCCATAGCGATCCCTGAGGTGACAGCTCGCGATTGCCCTTGTAGCAGTGAGGAGAGGGTGGCCGGACCACTGATCCGGCGACTTTGCGCCGCCGTGCTCCACCCCGTGCAGGAGCTCGAGCCTCAGGCCTTGGCGACCTTCGAGGCAACGACCAGGAGCTGCCTAAGCTCCAGCACAGCCTTCCACACCACCCAGGTAACCTTCTAGCCTTCCTGTTTAGCTTAATTGTGAGTTACTCCCAAATCATAGTACCGCCGAGTTCCGTCGATTCCGGCTATATCACACATCTTTTCGATCATCGGAACCTACGCTCACCATCGCCATCCCTCCGCACACATTCTTCGCCCCTTCGTTCAACCCAGCTCGCACAGGAGCTGGGGTTCGAGCTCCTCCATCCTCCGCTCGCCGGAGCTCGCTCGCCCCGACCCACAGTTCACCTTCACGCCGCTTCATCGGGTCGAGGCACCTTGCCCTCGACCCGCGAAGCTTCTGGGTTACTTTGCAGGTCACGAGGAGGCCATCTGAGGCTTCCCAACATCAGTCCAGGAGCTCGCCCTCCGTCGACCTCGCCGGAGCCTCTCCAGGGCTCGGCTGGGCCATCGGAGGCTACCACCAGCTGCGGAACGTCAGTGCGAGTCTTCTCCGACCTTCAGAGGCAGCTGAGGAGGCCCACAGCACGTGCACGAGGCCGGCGAGGTTCTTCGAGGGTCCTCCATCACCGTCCGATAGCCCTCAGAGCTCCAGTTTCAATCGTCGCCGTTCATTCATCAAGGAGCAGCCACCGTTGATCATCTCGAGGGTCGATCCGGATCGTTAGCACAGAGGAGAGAGGCACCAGCACTTGAGCACCGTTCGATCGTCCACGTGCCCTCCTCTGCGCCGTCGATCGGCCCACGTGCGAAAGAGGAGAGAGGCGCCTGAGACCAGAGCCGTCAGATCCGCCACGCGTCCACCATCCAGCCGTCGACGTAATAAAGGGGTAATTTACCTTAGGCCCCCTCTTAGTTTCTGTTTTACGTGTCAGTCCTGTAAATATTTTATGCATTTTCTTTACGTAGGGTAAATTGCACATTGGACCTCGTGCTTGTTAATATTTGCATTTATGCCCCTGTATGTATGAGCCACGTGCTTCGTCACGTGTAGTTTTGGTTTATTTGCAATATTAGTCCTGTAGTTCTGGTTGCTTTATGAATGAATAGAAACTTTCTGGTATTTGCACTTATGCCCCTGTGAGTGTTTCTATTCCGCATGTGCGCCTGTTAGTGGGTTAATTGCATAACAGCCCCTGGACTTTTTGGTACGAGTTACCAAAAGGTCCTAGGACTTGTTTTTATTACCAGAAGGTCCCTGAGTGCCCCAGGCACGCACCACGCGCGTGACTTGCTGGGAAAATTGCACCTGGACCCCCAGAGCTTCGGGTATTTGCACTTAAGTCCCTGTGCACAGTGCCCCCTTTTGATTTTTGAATAAAATATCAAATCACCTCCAAATTCGATGATAATTTGACACATGGCTCCTGCAATGTTGTAGGATTTTTGAGAATTTTTGAGGACATTTTTGATTTTATTTGTTATTTTTAAAAAATTCAAAAACATCTATTTTAGCTACTGTCTAGAATTAAAAATCCCAAAAAAATATAAAACCCCCCCAAAAATTCTAAAAAAATTAGTTACTGTTCTTTGTGTGTTTCTTGATTTTCTAGCCAATTTTGGCTATTTTTCATTGCTTAAAAACCCTAAAAATTCAAAAATACCTAAAAACTCATAAAAATCATAATAAATAAATTAAAAACCCAAAAACAATAATTTTGGTGCTCAAATTTTCCTTATTTTATCTAGTATACAGGAAAATTACCTCCAGGTCCCTCTGAGATACTTAAATATTTTATCTTTGGGTTTTGGGCCTGGCTGGACAGTACCTTGTCTGTTAGTACTGTTTGATTTTTAGAAAATAAAATACACCTTATAAAAATCCCAAAAATTCACCAAAAACACTAAAAAACCTAAAAAACATAAAAACAATTTTTCTTGAATTTTTGCTTGATTTTTGGTGCTTTTAATAATTAGCTAAAGTGTGCTTTTATTTGCTTTCTTTTATTTTCTTCACTTTTTAAAAATCCAAAAAAATATAAAAATTATTAAAAACCACTAAAAAATCCTTGTATTTTATTTTATTTTATTTTTACTACTTCGTAGGCCTCTGGCCAACCCGTGCTCCTTGTGTTCGACCCTGGGTGCTATACCAGGTTAATCTCATAGCAGGACCGCTCTCTTTTGTGCTTGATTGATTTTACATGTCTTGAGTGGCTGATTTTTCTTGATATACCTAGTCTGAGTGATTGAGGTCGCAACGATCTATTTAGTACCTTTACCTTAGTCATTCAGAGCGGTTATCAGAATGGCGCCGTTGCCGGGGAGCACGGCTTAGTAGTTCTTTTTGTTTTTATTTTTCATTTTTCGTTTCGCGGCTTTTCGCGGCTCTTCGGAGCTCGCGGCTTTTCGCGGCTTTTGTATCTAGTTTCTTTTTGTTTTATTTTGTTTTATTTTGATTTTCTTTTATTTTTATTTTTGTTTTATATTGTGTGTTTATTTTATTTTTCATTTTTGCATATATACCCTGTATTGTATTTTCATTTCTTTTTCTTTTCATTTGATTATTTTTACTGGTCTGACCACTCTTTTCTCTGTCTTGCGAGGGCCCGAGGACCGCGGAGGCGACTTTCGAGGAGCCTGAGCAGCCGAGGAACTTGGAGGCGGCTTCTTTCTCTACGAAGCCGCAGGAGAGAGCGAGAGGGAGAGTTGAGTGAGTGAGGATAGCTTAGGACTTTAGTTCATTTATTATTATTATTGTAATAATACAGGGACAGGACTTGGACACTTTTGGACTTGTGACCGTAGCGGGTCTGTTTCGCCGAGCACCGGTGTGCTCGGGGGACCCATTAGGACTTGCGCGGTTTTTCGCGGCTTTCTTCGCGGTTTTGTTTTTCTTTCTTACTGTCTTTTCCGGTTTTTCACGGTTTTTACTCGAGCCCCTAGATTTAGGACTTTCTGGTGATTGTGACGTAATTAAGTAGGATCCACACACCTTAATGACATATCTGTTCCTATAGACCGTAATTGGACCTACTTAAAATAAATAATAAAAATAACCGACTCGCTAGCCTCCGTAGCCTACGTGCTGTAGCCCGTCCTGTAAAGCGCTTACTCCTACCCCCGATTTGTCGGGCAGGGGAGGGACGGGCCAAGACCGGACCCTTTGGCTTGGAGGTCGGTGACCGGTTAGACGGTTCTTCGCTAGAAGTTGCTCGTCTAGGACTCGGCTTCCCGCTGCATCATTTAGCTTAGTTTTATTTCTGCCTTTTATTTTATGCGCGGATCATATTGCATGTAGAGAGCTGGAGGCAGGTACGCATTTCTGACTTCGCATGCATCATTGATTTCTCGTGCATCGGCTTTTTCGACTTCTCCCCCCTGTTTTTGACTTAATAATCAGGAGAATCGAAAAATTCGTTAGGCGATTTGTTTTCTTTGAAAAAAAGAATATTAAAAAAGTGAAATCATAAAATTGGGACTGCTAAGATTATTGACCTTAAAACTCGCTCACCCTAAAAATTTTGTCTTGGGGAGAGCAACCCCCTCATTGCTTGGTTTGTATGCGCGAGAGAGTGACCCGCACACTAGGTAGAGCCCCCCGTTGCTAAACCCGACTGATTACCGACTCTTCCGTGCGGGCCAGTCGGTTGGGTTAGCAGCGGATATCCCAACAGGTCACGTAAGCGCTCTGATATCTTGAGTGTTCACCAAAATAAAATTGACAAGATAATTTGACCGAACTTTCACGGTCTTCAGCTCGCGTTGCGTTGGTGAACCGGGGGTTTGTTTTTAGATCATAATTTTTCCAGATCTCATCCGCCCTACTCGCCAGATCAAGATGATGGGTAGACGATCTCTTAGGTAGCCTCTGGTTGCACCGCTTTCGGGCGCGTCTACCTCATCATCTAGGTTGGCTCGCGAGAGCTCAGACCCCCTCTCCGAGCCCGAGTATGACTCCACCCTGTTCCCCCTCGACCCCCTTTCTGACCTTCCTGAGAGACACGAGCCCGAGGAGAGACTGATACATTTGACAGCACCTGAGTTGGGCTCGTTTGATTTTGCAGACGTCGATATGGCCGGAGCAGGCAGTTCTGATGATCACTCCCGTCGACCAGAGCACATTGTACTAGACCAGGGAGCGATCAACTCCACCCTGATCGCATCACTCGATACAGTCTAGCAGCAGCTCCGCGATCAGGGAGCATTCATGATAGAGATGAGGAGAGAGTTGGAGAGGCTCCGAGCAGAGCGAGATCAGCAGAGCGAGCCCGAGGAGATCCCGGATGCAGATGCACAGGCACGAGCCGCAGCAGCAGCAGCCGCGGCCGCCGCCGCAGCGGCAGCAACCGCAGGAGGAGCAGGACCACCTAGACCGATGCGGGAGTTGCACAACCTCGGATCTACACTGATGCACCATTGGGTGGTGGTTCCAGCTATCGTGGGGGACTTCAAGTTCCCCCCGAACACCTTGCAGATGCTTCCTCGGTTCCATGGACTTGCTACAGAGGAGCCCCACCTCCACCTCCAGGAGTTTTTGATGATATGCAGCACTGTCCACGACAGACATGTGGACCAGGACACGATCAGGATGATCGCCTTCCCCTTTTCACTGGCAGACAGAGCAGCCACCTGGCTGAAACATTTGGGGAGATTTGTCTACACCTGGGAGCAGCTCCGCACCGAGTACTTGAACAAGTACTATCCACTCGGGCGGACGAATGCAGCGAGGGCCCTGATCAGCAACTTCTCCATGTTCCCCAACGAGCAGTTTCACGAGGCTTGGGAGAGGTTCAGAGAGCTCCTGGACAGATGCCCGCACCACGACATCACGAAGCTGAACCTAGTTCAGAGCTTCTTCAGCGGGTTGTCACCAGAGCTACAGGGCCTGGTGAATGCTTCTTGCGGCGGGTCCTACTTCGCCAAGGACCACGACCAGGTCTGGGCCATTTTTGAGGAGATGGCAGAGAACTACATGGTGATGTCCCAGACCCGGCTCTATACTCAGAAGACCCAGCCACATCAGCCAGGACCCGTGCAGTACCAGCAGATAGCACGGGTGGATGCAGGTCCATCCAGTTCGTCTGCAGCCGCAGCAGCACAGGCAGAGTCGTCAGCTGCAGACATGGGTATCATTAGCGAGAAGTTGGACCGCATGGAGATGATCGAGAAGAAGCAGTGCCAGAGTATCACGCAGATGGAGCAGATGGCACAGGTCTTGAGCGACATGAAGACACAACTCATGTGTCTACAGGAGGCACAGACGGCTTCTCAGCCCCGTCTTCAGTCGCGAGGCGACACCGGCAGCAGCAGCAGCTCGTCCCAGCGCTCCAGCACCCCCGTGCAGCCTAGACAGGTTCACCTTGTACAGGCGGAGCCGTACCAGCAGCCGCAGCCCACCTACCAGTCTCCACCATCTCCAGAGATGCAGATGGTGGTCTACCAGCCGGACCAGCCTCTGGCAGTACTCCCGCCAGCCCCCTTCGATGCCGAGCCGTTGATGGATGTCAACGGGATTTGGTACGACCATCCCCAGCCTGGGATCCGACGAGACCATCCCGGATTCAGGTGGGGGAGTGGTGGTGCCCAGCCCCAGCAGCATCCGTCAGGACAGGGAGGGCAGTACTCCCATCAGAGAGACCAGCACCAGCCGCAGCAGCAGCCCCCAGCGTATCAGCAGCAGTCATCCTACGGTCCGCGTCCCTATCAGCAGCAGGGACAGTCTTGGAGACGTGAGCAGCAGGCTCACCAGGGATACCAGCAGCACCCTCCATCCTACTCCTCTTACCCACCACAGCAGTTCCAGCAGCCTCACCCACAGAGAGGCCACCCGTCGGGCTCCCACGAGAGCCCCGCCTTGGATGACATCGCCCGCCTCCTCACGGACCAGCAGGCCACATTTAGACGGGAGATGGATGAGTTCCGCCAGGAGATGCGGGACCTGGTGAGAGGGAAGGCCGCCATACCGGCCCAGATAGAGCCCAATCCGAACAGCCTCAAGAGGAAATCTGAGCAGGTAGTACATACCAAGTTAGCCACTCCTAGTGACCCATTTGATGATACTTCTTCGGATCTATTTGATGCTGATTTTGTCACACTTAGGAGCGGTAGGACCCCAGCAGGCGGCGACGCCTCATCTGAGCACCATCCCGAGGCGCCACAGGAGGAGGAGGAGAGCGGTACTGAGGCCGCTCCAGACGATGACGGTGGTACTGAGGCCACCAAGGATGCTGATCCCACCGGCGGTACTGAGGCCGCCGCTTCACCAGATCTAGGAGGTGGTACTGATGCCACCCATTCAGCCGAGCCAGCCAGCGGTACTGATGCCGCACGACGTCTACCTTCAGCAGCAGCAGAGCAGCCAGCCCGTGGTGGTACTGAGGCCACCGGTGTTTGTACAGACAGAGATGTTGTTTTTCCTCGTGTTCATGTATCTCGGAACTCTGCTATGAATAAAGGAAAAGGTTTACTTTCTTCTGGTCCCACTGTGGTGCATGATGTATGTGTGGATCCGGTCCTTGAACCGTCTAGACCTTTTCCTAGTCCTTCATCTGAGAAGGACCCAGTGATCCCCTTCCCTAGAGCCCTTCAGATGGGGAAGGGGAAGAAAAATGATCCAAAAAAGAGAGAGCTTGAGGAGTTCAACCAGAGCATGATTGACCGATTCCACATTCAGCTGACCCTCCAGGAGGCTTTGCAGCACATCCCCCTTCTCCAACGTTCTTTGAGAGAGAGGACTACAGTCAGAAGGAGAAGGAGGAACCACACTTCAGAGATACATGTGCTAACCAAAGCCACGTGCTTTGCGATCCAGAACCGACTGCCAGCCAAGAGGCCAGATTCAGGGGCCCCGTATGTCAGATGCCAGATCAGTGAGCAGTGGTTCGACCGTACTCTTCTAGATAGCGGATCGTCGATTAACCTTCTTCCGGCAGCCCTTCTCGACCGCTTTGAGTTGGGCACTCTTCGACAGAGCAGGACAGTCCTTCAGTTCGCTGATCGATCTGTCAAGAGGCCGAAGGGGTTATTACGAGACGTTATCGTCACTATTCAGGGCCTGCAATTCCCCATGGACATCGTAGTGTTGGACATGGAGATCCCTGAGTCAGTGGCCGATACCCCCATCATCCTTGGTCGTCCGTTCTTGGCCACAGCCAAGGCGGTGACTGATCATGATAGCGGGAAGGTGTACTTTCGCGTCCAGGGCGAGAGTATACAAATAGAGACGGTCGAGGACTATAGAGCCAGATTCAGATCCCGCTCAGATGCGAGTACAGACTCAGAGCAGCTGACAGACGCAGAGCCAGACATCCACCAGGACTGTGATTTTGTGATCACAGATGATGAGGCAGCTTGGGCAGACCTTAAGACACAGACCACCCTCTCACTTTCAGACACAGCTGATGCAGAGATGACAGCAGAGGAGAGTCTGGAGAGCACAGACCTGGTTCAGGATACCATTGAGGCAACAGAGCTGGTCCTTGATCGCAGCACGATGATTAGTGATGGAGGTGCTGAGGCCACCTTGTTTTCCGGTGGTACTGATGCCACCACTTCTGATACAGATCCCTCGGATTCAGAGTCTGATTGGGCCGATTGCTATGATCAGATGCCAGACCTGAGTCCATCTGAGCCTATTGATGAGGAGGAGGTAGATGCAGAGCAGAGCAGAGACAGTGCAGTAGAGCAGCCTTCTCCCGATCCAGTTTGCGAGAGTATGCTTTCACTTTCCCAGGCAAATTTGGCCGACCTTGCTCCTTTCACTCAGTTTCTTCCACAGCCAGATTTGCCGGCACCCAGCATTCCAGAGCTGAAGCCGCTCCCTACTTCGCTGAAGTATCGATTCCTTGCGGGCAAGCCAGAGATGTACCCAGTCATCATCTCCGCCGAGTTGACTGGAGAGCAGGAATCCCGTTTGATGGGGGTTCTTGAAAAGAACCGCAAGGCGATCGGATGGAGCGTAGCAGATCTCCATGGGATTAGTCCATCAGTGTGCTCCCACCATATCTATCTCGAGGAAGGGGCAAAGCCGTCGCGTGAGTTCCAGCGGCGTCTGAACCCCAACCTGAGAGAGGTTGTGATGAAGGAAATATCAAAGTGGTGGGGTGCAGGTTTTATTTATCCCATTTCCGACTCCAAGTGGGTCAGCCCCTTGCATGTGGTGCCCAAGAAGACGGGCATCACGACTGTGATCAGTGAGTCGGGAGAGGAGATCGCTACACGAGTACCCACCTCTTGGAGGGTTTGTGTTGACTACAGGAGACTCAACCAAGCCACCAAGAAGGACCATTTCCCCCTGCCTTTTATTGACCAGATCATTGAGAGACTGGCAGGGAAGAGCCATTATTGCTTCCTGGATGGGTACTCAGGCTACAACCAAGTGGCCATCGCTCCTGAGGATCAGGAGAAGACCACCTTTACCTGTCCCTTCGGCACATATGCTTTTCGACGCATGCCATTTGGGCTATGCAATGCCCCTGCGACTTTTCAGAGGTGCATGCTGTCGATCTTCTCGGACATGGTAGGGGAGTGCTTAGAGGTCTTCATGGACGATTTCTCGATCTACGGCGACGGATTTGATTCTTGTCTTGACTGCCTAGATCGAGTACTCCAGCGATGTATTGAGTATCACTTGGTGCTATCTTGGGAGAAGAGTCACTTCATGGTGACTCAAGGGACGATGCTTGGCCACATCATCTCCAACAGGGGCATGGAGGTTGATCCGGCCAAGGTTGATGTCATTAGGAAACTCACACCGCCGTCCAATTTGAGGCAGCTACGGTCATTTCTGGGGCACGTTGGATTTTATAGGAGATTCATTCAGGATTTTAGCAGGATCGCCCGACCGTTGACTGACCTCCTGACGAAAGACACCGAGTTCCTTGTCGATGACAAGTGTCTTTCGTCGTTTGCTACTCTTCAGCAGTGCGTGATTGAGGCTCCTGTCCTCCAGCCGCCTGATTGGTCTCTCCCATTCGAGATCATGACGAACGCCTCCGATTTTGCCGTAGGGGCAGTGCTGGGACAGAGGAGGGATGGAGTACCATTTGCTATACACTATGCTAGCCGCACATTGGATTCCGCCCAGCGGAATTACACGGTCACAGAGAAGGAGATGCTAGCCGTGGTGTTTGCCCTGGATAAGTTCAGATCATATATCATTGGAACTAGAGTGACTTTGTTTACAGATCACACCGCCATCAGGTACCTCATGGCAAAGAAGGATGCCAAGGCCAGACTGACTAGATGGATCCTTCTACTCCAGGAGTTCGACATTGAGATTAAGGATAAGCCTGGAGTCAAAAATGTGGTGGCGGATCATCTCTCCCGATTAGAGCAGCCTGAGGAGTCTGAGCAGATTGATCCTATTAGAGATACCTTCCCAGATGAGGCGATCCTTGCTATCGCCTCACTCCCATGGTACGCCGATATTGTGAACTTTCTCGTTGCTGGGAAAGTACCACAAGATTGGCCCAGGCAGAGGCTTGAGACCTTCCTAGCGAAGGTCAAGTCTTACCATTGGGAGGATCCCATCCTTTACCACGAAGGAGGGGATAGCGTCTGGCGTCGGTGTATTCCTCAGGAGGAACACCATAGCGTCCTCACTTACTACCACAAGCTTGAGGCAGGAGGACATCATTCTGGGAGGAGAACGGCACAGAAAGTGCTCCAATCCGGCTTGTGGTGGCCTACCCTCTTCAAGGACTCAGATGAGTTCGTGAAGAGGTGTACTGACTGTCAGAGGATGGGCACTTGTGGACAGCGTGATATGATGCCGATGCAGCCCATTCACTTTTGTGAGGTTTTTGACGCATGGGGCATCGATTTCATGGGTCCATTCCCTAAGAGTCAGGGATTTGAGTACATTCTGTTGGCCGTAGACTATGTGAGTCGTTGGGTGGAGGCTATCCCCGCCCGAGCCGCTGATGCGAGGACAGTTTGCAGATTTCTGAGGAAGCATATCATCACGCGGTTCGGGGTTCCACGAGTTCTGATTTCTGATGGGGGATCTCACTTCATCAACGACCAGGTGAAGGCACTTGCTAGCGAGTTCGGCATAGATCATCGTGTTGCTACACCGTACCATCCACAGACGAATGGTCTAGCCGAAGTATCGAATAGGGAGATCAAGACTATTCTGCAGAAAGTCGTCCGCCCTGACCGAAAGGATTGGTCACAACTTTTGGACTCGGTCTTGTGGGCATATAGGACGTCTTTCAAGACACCTTTGGGCACATCTCCCTTTCGCCTCGTATATGGCAAGCCATGCCATTTACCTGTTGAGCTGAGGCACAAGTCACTTTGGGCAGTTATAGACATACTTATGGATCCAGATGGTATAGGAGACCAGAGGAGGGCAGAGCTAGCTGCCCTGGAGGAGCTTAGAGATGCAGCTTTCTCAAGCAGCCTACATTATAAGGAGAAAGTCAAGGAGTGGCATGATTCTCATATCAGCCACAAACATTTTGAGATTGGACAGAGAGTATGGCTGTTTGATGCGAGGCTTAGATTATTTCCAGGGAAGCTACAGAGCAAATGGAAAGGACCTTATCTGGTTCGGAAGGTACACGACAACGGTAGCATCGACATATCTGAGTTGTCTTCTGAGAGTACCTTTCGAGTGAACGGCCAGCGGCTCAAGCCATTTCTAGATCATGAGCCGCGGGTCGTTGATGTTGCCCCTATTCATTTTGCGTGAGATGTGGTCTTTGACTCACATCTAATGCATCTCACGCCTGAGCTTTACTGATCTTCCGTTGTATATAGATCCAGATGTCCATATCATCACATTCTTTAGTCCCACATCCCCTTCTCCATCTTATGATTATGCTATACTTAGGGTGCACTTTACCCTAAGTATAGGGGGGATGTGAGACCTTTCGGGTATTTCTTTCGTTTCTGTCTACCCCTGTTTTGCCCCCTATACTTAGGGATATTTCACCCTAAGTATAGGGGGGGTAGACCCTGTACATTCTCCACTCGGTTTTCCCTTCGTGTACAGCCTGCTATACTTAGGATTACCTGATCCTAAGTATAGGGGGAAGACCCGAGACCCTCTTGACTTTTTATTCTTCTCCTTTTGTATAGCCTTCCTTTTCACTTCCCTATACATAGCACGAGTTATGTCTTCTTCATCGCTCTTGACTCTGAGGACATCGTTCGAGCTAAGTATAGGGGGGTGTGTATATATTTCATATATACTTTAGCCAAAACTCGTACTTTATGTGAGTGTGTTAATAAATAAAAATGGCTAAAAACCACAAAAATTTAAAATTTTTTTCATGTACGTAATCTTCTTTTATTTGCACATACATAGCTAGTGTACAAATTATTTTTGTAAAAATGATTTCAAAAATCTTTTGTGTGTAAAGCTTGTGTAAATATTTTTGGTATCAAAATTATGTATACAGTACAAAATTTTTCCAAAATGTTTTGAAAATCAAAAGTTTGCAAAAATCTTGTGTAAATGTGTGTAAATATCTTTTTGCAAAACTTGCACTTCATGCATCATCATTCATGATTTCAAAACATTTTTCAAAAATTTTGCATGATTGTAAAATATTGTGTAAATATGCATCTTTCTGTACATATGTATATAGTTTTTCTGGATGATAGTTGACATTTAAACTAGCCGGGAATCAAATTGAGAAATGGAGCTTGATTAAGATCTTAATCCACCTAATTCTAAGAGGAACCTTATAGGGCTTAGGTTTAAGGCTTTTCAGGTCCATGGTGACTTAATTCTTTGAGTCCACTAGGCTATGATCACATGTCATCTCAATGAGCCTAAGTAGAGCACTTAACAACAACACATGACTCATATAGATTATGGCTTTACTTGGACAACCGCACTATGCACCGAGTTCTCTACGGATGAGGTGGTAAGGAGGCAGTCTTCCTTGACTTGGGGTAGCATATGAGGGTAGTACTTCTAGGCGGAACCTCTCTTCTTCATTTAGTGAAGGAAGTGTGTCTCAACTTGGTCTGGTTGCCATGAGGTCTAACGACGGGAGTTGTGGGTTGCAATAAAGCTTCAAAAGAGGGATAGTCTACTGGCTCAAGAGGAAAAACTCCTTGTATATATGCTGCACATGTATATGTTGTATAGATGCACTCGAAAAAAAAATGTGCAAAAAGAAAAGAACTCCAAAAAAGTGGTGGGTCTGAGAGAAAATGATAATCCCACCGGAGTATGTATATAAGTGCAATAAGCAAAGCTTGGTTTCATGATCCACCTGTTGTAGCTTGCAGCAGGGAGACTTGGCTACACTGGTCAAGCTCCCAAGGGTACTTGGCTACACTGGCCTTGACCCATTCTCTTCTTCCCCCTCTTCTTGAGCCGGTTGTACTTGAACTTAGAAGGGAATACCCCGCTCCTCGAGGAAAGAGTGGCCAGATTGAGGTCATAGAGTTACCTTGTTGGGGAGGGTTGTCAAGTTGCCATTTCTGAGGTGGAGAGCTTAGACCTCACTTTCACAGGACAAGAAAAGATTCATGGTCTTCAGGGTTTGTGATTGATGACTTGTTCTGATCTGGAGCATTGAGGAGTCTTGGTTATAGATTGGTGGAACTTAGAGGCTGTTAGGTTTTAAGCTTAAGTCTAAATAAGGTTCCGACACATTAATAATCCAAAGATCTGATTGAGCTCCATACCTCAATTTAATGAAGGAAAGTTTAATAATCAACCTTGATCCATGTACATTCTCTTTTTCTTTTTCTTTCTTTCTTTTTCACTTCTTTTTCAAATAAGTGTTTGCTAAGGGACTAGCAAAGTATAGTATAGGGGGGTGATGAATACCCATTCATCACTCTTTATTCTTATATTTTAGCTACAAAAACCTGTGCAAATGCATGTAGATATGTGTAAATAGGAAAAGTTAGCAAAAGCATGCATCTTGTAAATACTTATAATTAGCATGTTTTTGTGCAAAAATAAAAGAATAAAGATGAAAAAGAAAAAGAGGGAAATATTTAGAATAAATATTGAGCAACCTAACCCAAGGGAGGGCTCAGCATGGGCCTGACCGCATAAAAGCCAAGTAGAGGGAGATAGGGGCTCATGTGTATATATATTTGTAAATAAATAAAATTATATTTTCCTCATCCAAAAATATGATTGTACATATTTTGTATATATTTAGAAACTATTGAAAACAAAATAAAAATTTAAAAATCAAAAAGACCAAAAATATGCCTTCACCATGTACATAGACCACCTTCTTTATTTATTTAACCTTATAAATAAATAAAATTATTTTCGAAACTTTTTGTAAATATTCTATGTTATATATTGTAAATAACATAAATAAAAAGAATCAAAACAAAAATCAAATAAAAATAAAAAAATTAAAATTACAAAAATGTATTGTATATATGCCATGTATATAAATGTATATATCTATTTATTTCACCTATGTATATAAATAATAAAAATAAAATAAAAATATCTTTTCATTCCTCATTTTATTCTATAAATAAATAAAATATAAAATAGGAATAAAAACGTACAAAAATAACTAATTAAAAATCAAAATTAAAAAAAAACCTATATTGTACATATACCTATATATAGCCCTAATATGTAAATACCTTATTCTTATTCCCAATAATTAATTAAAAATCACCAAAAAATAGAGAAAAATAAAATAAATATTTTTCATGTTTTAAGTTTTTCGAAATTCGGCCATTTTATGGCCCAAAAAAATCAAATAAAAATTCAAAGCTTGGCGGGCTCTGATTGGTCCACGGGGGATTGTTGACCCCCGGTCAACTCCCCCCCAGGACCACCAGAGCCGGGTCCTCTGTGCCCGACCCGTTTTCTCCCATTTTTCCACAGATGACCCGATCGCCAACCCCCCAAATCCCGGGTCCGGATCACTCCACTCGCATCCGGCATCCTCGCCGGAGCCGCTCCCTCGGGATCCGCGCGCTCCTGAGCTCGTCCGATCACCATCTTTCCGGACCCCTAGCTGTATATAGCCTGAGCTCCTCCCCCATTTTCACGCATCTTTGGCTCTCCACCCTCAATCCCGTGACCTCCATAGCGATCCCTGAGGTGACAGCTCGCGATTGCCCTTGTAGCAGTGAGGAGGGGGTGGCCAGACCACTGATCCGGCGACTTTGCGCCGCCGTGCTCCGCCCCGTGCAGGAGCTCGAGCCTCAGGCCTTGGCGACCTTCGAGGCAACGACCAGGAGCTGCCTAAGCTCCAGCACAGCCTTCCACACCACCCAGGTAACCTTCTAGCCTTCCTGTTTAGCTTAATTTTGAGTTACCCCCAAATCATAGTACCGCCGAGTTCCGTCGATTCCGGCTATATCGCACATCTTTTCGATCATCGGAACCTACGCTCACCATCGCCATCCCTCCGCGCACATTCTTCGCCCCTTCGTTCAACCCAGCTCGCACAGGAGCTGGGGTTCGAGCTCCTCCATCCTCCGCTCGCCGGAGCTCGCTCGCCCCGACCCACAGTTCACCTTCACGCCGCTTCATCGGGTCGAGGCACCTTGCCCTCGACCCGCGAAGCTTCTGGGTTACTTTGCAGGTCACGAGGAGGCCATCTGAGGCTTCCCAACATCAGTCCAGGAGCTCGCCCTCCGTCGACCTCGCCGGAGCCTCTCCAGGGCTCGGCTGGGCCATCGGAGGCTACCACCAGCTGCGGAACGTCAGTGCGAGTCTTCTCCGACCTTCAGAGGCAGCTGAGGAGGCCCACAGCACGCGCACGAGGCCGGCGAACCTCGCCGGCCACCTGTTCTTCGAGGGTCCTCCATCACCGTCCGATAGCCCTCAGAGCTCCAGTTTCAATCGTCGCCGTTCATTCATCAAGGAGCAGCCACCGTTGATCATCTCGAGGGTCGATCCGGACCGTTAGCACAGAGGAGAGAGGCACCAGCACTTGAGCACCGTTCGATCGTCCACGTGCCCTCCTCTGCGCCGTCGATCGGCCCACGTGCGAAAGAGGAGAGAGGCGCCTGAGACCAGAGCCGTCAGATCCGCCACGCGTCCACCATCCAGCCGTCGACGTAATAAAGGGGTAATTTACCTTAGGCCCCCTCTTAGTTTCTGTTTTACGTGTCAGTCCTGTAAATATTTTATGCATTTTCTTTACGTAGGGTAAATTGCACATTGGACCTCGTGCTTGTTAATATTTGCATTTATGCCCCTGTATGTATGAGCCACGTGCTTCGTCACGTGTAGTTTTGGTTTATTTGCAATATTAGTCCTGTAGTTCTGGTTGCTTTATGAATGAATAGAAACTTTCTGGTATTTGCACTTATGCCCCTGTGAGTGTTTCTATTCCGCATGTGCGCCTGTTAGTGGGTTAATTGCATAACAGCCCCTGGACTTTTTGGTACGAGTTACCAAAAGGTCCTAGGACTTGTTTTTATTACCAGAAGGTCCCTGAGTGCCCCAGGCACGCGCCACGCGCGTGACTTGCTGGGAAAATTGCACCTGGACCCCCAGAGCTTCGGGTATTTGCACTTAAGTCCCTCTGCACAGTGCCCCCTTTTGATTTTTGAATAAAATATCAAATCACCTCCAAATTCGATGAAAATTTGACACATGGCTCCTGCCATGTTGTAGGATTTTTGAGAATTTTTGAGGACATTTTTGATTTTATTTGTTATTTTTAAAAAATTCAAAAACATCTATTTCAACTACTGTCTAGAATTAAAAATCCCAAAAAAATATAAACCCCCCCCCCCAAAAATTCTAAAAAAATTAGTTACTGTTCTTTGTGTGTTTCTTGATTTTCTAGCCAATTTTGGCTATTTTTCATTGCTTAAAAACCCTAAAAATTCAAAAATACCTAAAAACTCATAAAAATCATAATAAATAAATTAAAAACCCAAAACAATAATTTTGGTGCTCAAATTTTCCTTATTTTATCTAGTATACAGGAAAATTACCTCCAGGTCCCTCTGAGATCCTTAAATATTTTATCTTTGGGTTTTGGGCCTGGCTGGACAGTACCTTGTCTGTTAGTACTGTTTGATTTTTAGAAAATAAAATACACCTTATAAAAATCCCAAAAATTCACCAAAAACACTAAAAAACCTAAAAAATATAAAAACAATTTTTCTTGAATTTTTGCTTGATTTTTGGTGCTTTTAATAATTAGCTAAATTGTGCTTTTATTTGCTTTCTTTTATTTTCTTCACTTTTTAAAAATCCAAAAAAATATAAAAATTATTAAAAACCACTAAAAAATCCTTGTATTTTATTTTATTTTATTTTTACTACTTCGTAGGCCTCTGGCCAACCCGTGCTCCTTGTGTTCGACCCTGGGTGCTATACCAGGTTAATCTCATAGCAGGACCGCTCTCTTTTGTGCTTGATTGATTTTACATGTCTTGAGTGGCTGATTTTTCTTGATATACCTAGTCTGAGTGATTGAGGTCGCAACGACCTATTTAGTACCTTTACCTTAGTCATTCAGAGCGGTTATCAGAATGGCGCCGTTGCCGGGGAGCACGGCTTAGTAGTTCTTTTTGTTTTTATTTTTCATTTTTCGTTTCGCGGCTTTTCGCGGCTCTTCGGAGCTCGCGGCTTTTCGCGGCTTTTGTATCTAGTTTCTTTTTGTTTTATTTTGTTTTATTTTGATTTTCTTTTATTTTTATTTTTGTTTTATATTGTGTGTTTATTTTATTTTTCATTTTTGCATATATACCCTGACTTGTATTTTCATTTCTTTTTCTTTTCATTTGATTATTTTTACTGGTCTGACCACTCTTTTCTCTGTCTTACGAGGGCCCGAGGACCGCGGAGGCGACTTTCGAGGAGCCTGAGCAGCCGAGGAACTTGGAGGCGGCTTCTTTCTCTACGAAGCCGCAGGAGAGAGCGAGAGGGAGAGTTGAGTGAGTGAGGATAGCTTAGGACTTTAGTTCATTTATTATTATTATTGTAATAATACAGGGACATGACTTGGACACTTTTGGACTTGTGACCGTAGCGGGTCTGTTTCGCCGAGCACCGGTGTGCTCGGGGGACTCATTAGGACTTGCGCGGTTTTTCGCGGCTTTCTTCGCGGTTTTGTTTTTCTTTCTTACTGTCTTTTCCGGTTTTTCGCGGTTTTTGCTCGAGCCCCTAGATTTAGGACTTTCTGGTGATTGTGACGTAATTAAGTAGGATCCACACACCTTAATGACATATCTGTTCCTATAGACCGTAATTGGACCTACTTAAAATAAATAATAAAAATAACCGACTCGCTAGCCTCCGTAGCCTACGTGCCGTAGCCCGTCCTGTAAAGCGCTTACTCCTACCCCCGATTTGTCGGGCAGGGGAGGGACGGGCCAAGACCGGACCCTTTGGCTTGGAGGTCGGTGACCGGTTAGACGGTTCTTCGCTAGAAGTTGCTCGTCTAGGACTCGGCTTCCCGCTGCATCATTTAGCTTAGTTTTATTTCTGCCTTTTATTTTATGCGCGGATCATATTGCATGTAGAGAGCTGGAGGCAGGTACGCATTTCTGACTTTGCATGCATCATTGATTTCTCGTGCATCGGCTTTTTCGACTTCTCCCCCCTGTTTTTGACTTAATAATCAGGAGAATCGAAAAATTCGTTAGGCGATTTGTTTGCTTTGAAAAAAAGAATATTAAAAAAGTGAAATCATAAAATTGGGACTGCTAAGATTATTGACCTTAAAACTCGCTCACCCTACAAATTTTGTCTTGGGGAGAGCAACCCCCTCATTGCTTGGTTTGTATGCACGAGAGAGTGACCCGCACACTAGGTAGAGCCCCCCGTTGCTAAACCCGACTGATTACCGACTCTTCCGTGCGGGCCAGTCGGTTGGGTTAGCAGCGGATATCCCAACAGCTCACGTAAGCGCTCTGATATCTTGAGTGTTCACCAAAATAAAATTGACAAGATAATTTGACCGAACTTTCACGGTCTTCAGCTCGCGTTGCGTTGGTGAACCGGGGGTTTGTTTTTAGATCATAATTTTTCCAGATCTCATCCGCCCTACTCGCCAGATCAAGATGATGGGTAGACGATCTCTTAGGCAGCCTCTGGTTGCACCGCTTTCGGGCGCGTCTACCTCATCATCTAGGTTGGCTCGCGAGAGCTCAGACCCGCTCTCCGAGCCCGAGTATGACTCCACCCTGTTCCCCCTCGACCCCCTTTCTGACCTTCCTGAGAGACATGAGCCCGAGGAGAGACTGATACATTTGACAGCACCTGAGTTGGGCTCGTTTGATTTTGCAGACGTCGATATGGCCGGAGCAGGCAGTTTTGATGATCACTCCCGTCGACCAGAGCACATTGTACTAGACCAGGGAGCGATCAACTCCACCCTGATCGCATCACTCGATACAGTCTAGCAGCAGCTCCGCGATCAGGGAGCATTCATGATAGAGATGAGGAGAGAGTTGGAGAGGCTCCGAGCAGAGCGAAATCAGCAGAGCGAGCCCGAGGAGATCCCGGATGCAGATGCACAGGCACAAGCCGCAGCAGCAGCAGCCGCGGCCGCCGCCGCAGCGCCCAGCTGTCCAGAGCTTAAGCCGCTCCCTACTTCGCTGAAGTATCGATTCCTTGCGGGCGAGCCTGAGATGTACCCAGTCATCATCTCCGCCAATCTGACTGGAGAGCAGGAATCCCGTTTGATGGGGATTCTTGAAAAGAACCGCAAGGTAATCGGATGGAGCGTAGCAGATCTCCATGGGATTAGTCCATCAGTGTGCTCCCACCATATATATCTCGAGGAGGGGGCAAAGCCGTCGCGTGAGTTCCAGCGGCGACTGAACCCCAACCTGAGAGAGGTCGTGATGAAGGAAATATCAAAATGGTGGAGTGCAGATTTTATTTATCCCATTTCCGACTCCAAGTGGGTCAGTCCCTTGCCTGTGGTGCCCAAGAAGACGAGCATCACTACTGTGATCAGTGAGTCGGGAGAGGATATTGCTACACGAGTACCCACCTCTTGGAGGGTCTGCGTTGACTACAGGAGACTCAACCAGGCCACCAAGAAGGACCATTTCCCCCTGCCTTTTATTGACCATATCATTGAGAGACTGGTTGGGAAGAGCCATTATTGCTTCCTGGATGGGTACTCGGGCTACAACCAGGTGGCCATCGCTCCTGAGGATCAGGAGAAGACCACCTTTACCTGTCCCTTTGGTACATATGCCTTTCGACGCATGCCATTTGGGCTATGCAATGCCCCTGCGACTTTTCAGAGGTGCATGCTGTCGATCTTTTCGGACATGGTAGGGGAGTGTTTGGAGGTCTTCATGGACGATTTCTCGGTCTACGGCGACGGATTCGACTCCTGTCTTGACTGCCTAGACCGAGTACTCCAGCGATGTATTGAGTACCATTTGGTTCTATCTTGGGAGAAGAGTCACTTCATGGTGACTCAAGGAACGGTGCTTGGCCACATCATTTCTAACAGGGGCATGGAGGTTGATCCGGCCAAGGTTGATGTCATTAGAAAACTCGCACCGCCGTCCAATTTGAGGCAGCTACGGTCATTCCTGGGGCACGTTGGATTTTATAGGAGATTTATTCAGGATTTCAGCAGGATTGCCCGGCCGTTGACTGACCTCTTGACGAAAGACACCGAGTTCCTTGTCGATGACAAGTGTCTTTCGTCCTTTGCGACTCTCCAGTAGTGTGTTATTGAGGCTCCTGTCCTCCAGCCGCCTGATTGGTCTCTCCCATTGGAGATCATGACGGATGCCTCCGACTTTGCCGTAGGGGCAGTGCTGGGACAAAGGAGGGATGGAGTTCCATTTGCCATTCATTACGCTAGCTGCATATTGGATTCCGCCCAGCGGAATTACACGGTCACAGAGAAGGAGATGCTAGCCGTAGTGTTCGCCCTAGATAAGTTTCGATCGTATATCATTGGATCTAGAGTGACTTTGTACACAGATCACACCGCCATCAGGTACCTCATGGAAAAGAAGGATGCCAAGGCCAGGCTTACTAGATGGATCCTTCTACTCCAGGAGTTCGACATTGAGATCAAGGATAAGCCTGGAGTCAAGAATGTGGTGGCGGATCATCTCTCCCGTTTAGAGCAACCTGAGGAGTCTGAGCAGATTGATCCCATTCGAGATACCTTCCCAGATGAGGCGATCCTTGCCATCGCCTCACTCCCGTGGTACGCCGATATTGTGAACTTTCTCTTTGCTGGGAAATTCCCACAAGATTGGCCCAGGCAGAGGCTTGAGACCTTCCTCGCGAAGGCCAAGTCCTACCATTGGGAGGATCCCATCCTTTACCACGAAGGAGGGGATAGCGTCTGGCGTCGGTGTATTCCTCAGGAGGAACACCATAGCGTCCTCACTTACTGCCACAAGCTTGAGGCAGGAGGACATCATTCTGGGAGGAGAACGGCACAGAAAGTGCTCCAATCTGGCTTGTGGTGGCCTACCCTCTTCAAGGACTCAGATGAGTTCGTGAAGAGGTGTACTGACTGTCAGAGGATGGGCACTTGTGGACAGCGTGATATGATGCCGATGCAGCCCATTCACTTCTGTGAGGTTTTTGACGCATGGGGCATCGATTTCATGGGTCCATTCCCTAAGAGTCAGGGATTTGAGTACATTCTGTTGGCCGTAGATTATGTTAGTCGTTGGGTTGAGGCTATCCCCGCCCGAGCCGCTGATGCGAGGACAGTTTGCAGATTTTTGAGGAAACACATCATCACACGGTTCGGGGTTCCACGAGTTCTGATTTCTGATGGGGGATCTCACTTCATCAACGACCAGGTGAAGGCCCTTGCTAGCGAGTTCGGTATAGACCATCGTGTTGCTACACCGTACCATCCACAGACGAATGGTCTAGCCGAGGTGTCGAATAGGGAGATCAAGACTATATTGCAGAAAGTCGTCCGCCCTGACTGAAAGGATTGGTCACAGCTTTTGGACTCGGTCTTGTGGGCATATAGGACGTCTTTCAAGACACCATTGGGAACATCTCCCTTTCGCCTCGTATATGGCAAGCCATGCCATTTACCTGTTGAGCTGAGGCACAAGTCACTTTGGGCAGTCACAGATATTCTTATGGATCCAGATGGTATGGGAGACCAGAGGAGGGCAGAGTTAGCCGCCCTGGAGGAGCTTAGAGATACAGCATTCTCAAACAGCCTACATTATAAGGAGAAAGTGAAGGAGTGGCATGATTCTCATATCAGCCACAAGCATTTTGAGATTGGACAGAGAGTAAGGCTGTTTGATGCGAGGCTTCGTTTATTTCCAGGGAAGCTACAGAGCAAATGGAAAGGACCCTACTTGGTCAGAAAGGTACACGACAACGGTAGCATTGATATATCCGAATTGTCTTCTGAGAGTACCTTTCGAGTGAACGGCCAGCGGCTCAAGCCATTTCTAGATCATGAGCCGCGGGTCGTTGATCTTGCCCCTATTCATTTTGCGTGAGATGTGGTCTTTTGACTCACATCTAATGCATCTCACGCCTGAGTTTCACTGATCTTCCGCCTTGTATAGATCTAGATGTCCAAATCACTACATTCTTTAGTCCCACATCCCTTTCTTCATCTTATTATTATGTTATACTTAGGGTGCACTTTACCCTAAGTATAGGGGGGATGTGAGACCTTTTGGGTATTTCTTTTATTGCTGTCTACCCCTGTTTTGCTGCATATACTTAGGGATATCTTACCCTAAGTATAGGGGGTAGACCCTGTACATTCTCCACTCGGTTCTTCCCTTAGTATACAGCTTGCTATACTTAGGATTACTTAATCCTAAGTATAGGGGGAAGACCCGAGACCCACTTGACTTTTCTATTGCATTTATTCGTCTTTGTATATAGCCTTTCTTTTCACTTCCCTATACCTAGCACGAGTTATGTCTTCTTCATCGCTCTTGACTCTGAGGACATCGTTCGAGCTAAGTATAGGGGGGGTGTATATATTTCATATATACTTTAGCCATAACTCGTACTTTGTGTGAGTGTGTTAATAAATAAAATGGCTAAAAACCCTAAAAATCACAAAAATTAAAAAAAATTTTCATGTACATAAACTTCTTTTATTTGCACATAAATAGCTAGTGTACAAATTATTTTCGTAAAAATGATTTCAAAAATCTTTTGTGTAAAGCTTGTGTAAATATTTTTGTATCAAAATTATGTATATAGTACAAAATTTTTCCAAAATGTTTTGAAAATAAAAAAGTTTGCAAAAATCTAGTGTAAATGTGTGTAAATATCTTTTGCAAAACTTGCACTTCATGCATCATTCATACATGATTTCAAAACATTTTTCAAAAATTTTGCATGATTGTAAAATTTGTGTAAATAAGCATCTTTTGTACATATGTATATGGTTTTTCTGGATGATAGTTGACATTTAAAGTAGTCTGGAATCAAATTGAGAAATGGAGCTTGATTAAGATCTTAATCCACCTAAATTCTAAGAGGAACCTTATAGGGCTTAGGTTTAAGGCTTTTCAGGTCCATGGTGACTTAATTCTTTGAGTCCACTAGGCTATGATCACATGTCATCTCAATGAGCCTAAGTAGAGCACTTAACAACAACACATGACTCATATAGATTATGGCTTTACTTGGACACCAGCACTATGCACCGAGCTCTCTACGGATGAGGTGGTGAGGAGGCAGCCTTCCTTGACTTGGGGTAGCATATGAGGGTAGTACTTCTAGGCGGAACCTCTCTTCTTCTTTTAGTGAAGGAAGTGCGTCTCAACTTGGTCTGGTTGCCATGAGGTCTAACGACGGGAGTTGTGGGTTGCAATAAAGCTTCAAAAGAGGGATAGTCTACTGGCTCAAGAGGAAAAACTCCTTGTATATATGCTGCACATGTATATGTTGTACAAATGCACTTGAAAAAAAAATGTGGAAAAAGAAAATAACTCCAAAAAAGTGGTGGGTCTGAGAGAAAATGATAATCCCACCGGAGTATGTATATAGAGTGCAATAAGCAAAGCTTGGTTTCATGATCCACCTGTTGTAGCTTGCAGCAGGGAGACTTGGCTACACTGGTCAAGCTCCCAAGGGTACTTGGCTACACTGGCCTTGACCCATTCTCTTCTTCCTCATCTTCTTGAGCCGGTTGAACTTGAACTTAGAAGGGAATACCCCGCTCCTCGAGGAAAGAGTGGCCAGATTGAGGTCATAGAGTTACCTTGTTAGGGAGGGTTGTCAAGTTGCCATTTCTGAGGTGGAGAGCTTAGATTCACTTTCACAGGATAAGAAAAGATTCATGGTCTTCAGGGTTTGTGATTGATGACTTGTTCTGACCTGGAGCATTGAGGAGTCTTGATTATAGATTAGTGGAACTTAGAGGCTGTTGAGTTTTAGACTTAAGTCCAAACAAGGTTCTGACACACTAATAATCCAAAGATCTGATCGAGCTCCATACCCCAATTTAATGAAGGCAAGTTTAATAATCAACCTTGATCCATGTACATCCTCTTTTTCTTTTTCTTTCTTTCTTTTTCACTTCTTTTTCAAATAAGTGTTTGCTAAGGGACTAGCAAAGTTAAGTATAGGGGGGTGATGAATACTCATTCATCACTCTTTATTCTTATATTTTAGCTACAAAAACCTTTGCAAATACATGTAGATATGTGTAAATAGGAATAATTACCAAAAGCATGCATTGTGTAAAAACCTATAATTAGCATGTTTTTGTGCAAAAATAAAAGAATAAAGATTAAAAAGAAAAAGAGGGAAATATTTAGAATAAATATTGAGCAACCTAACCAAAGGGAGGGCTCAGCATGGGCCTGACCGCATAAAAGCCAAAGTAGAGGGAGATAGGGGCTCATGTGTAAATATTTATGTAAATAAAATAAAGGTATTTTCCTCACCAAAAATATGCTTGTAAATACTTGCACATATTTATATGTATAAAAACAAAGGAAAAAGATAAAAATCAAAAAGACTAAAAACACCACTTTCACCATGTACATGAACCACTCCTAGGTATTTATTTAACCTTGTAAATAAATAAAATTAATTTCCAAACTTTTTGTAAATATTCTATATGGTATAATGTAAATAAATAAAATAAAAACAATTAAAACCAAAACAAAATAAAAATAACAAAATTAAAAACACAAAAATATATTGTAAATATACCATGTATATAAATGTATATATGTATTTATTTTACCTATGTATATAAATAATAAAAATAAAATAAAAATATCTTTTTATTCCTTATTTTATAATGAAAATAAATAAAATATGAAATAGGAATAAAATTGCATAAAAATAATAATTAAAAATCAAAAATTACAAACCCTAATAGTGTACATATACCTATATAAGACATATAATGTATATACCTTATTTTTATTTCTAAAAATTAATTAAAAATCACTAAAAATAGAAAAAAAGTAAAAGAAAAATATTTTGTGTTTTGAGTTTTTGCTAAATCGGCCCCTAGCTGCCCTTAATTTTCACTTCAAGATCCAGCCACGTGGCATGTTCCCATTGGGTCCTGGGAGTGTTGACCGCCCGGTCAACTTCCCCCCAGGACCACCCCGTCTCGGATCTGGAAAAAGGACCCGATTTCTCCCTTTTCTACCCGCTTGATCCGACACCCATTTCACCAAACCCCGGGTCCGACTTCTTCGCGATACACCCGAGACCCTCGCCGAAGCCGCTACATCGAGATCCGCGCTCCTGATTTCCCTACCCGCGTGATTCTTTCCGGATCACCTCCACGTATAAAGCCAAGCTCCGACACCTCATTTCTCCATCTTTGGCTCATTCATTCCACCCCCAATGACCTCCATCGCATCAGCGAGAGTGACAGCTCGCCCCCTGTGGTGTCGCAGCGAGGAGGGAGAGCGAGACCATCGATCCGGCGAGCTACGCCGCCGTCGCTCCGCCATCAGCTGGAGCTTGAGCCTCGGAGGAAGACGCTCCTCGAGGCGACGACCAGGAGCTTCCCTAGCTCCTCCACAGTCTCTTCGACCACCCAGGTAACCTTGTAGGTCCTTATCTTTCTTCGATTTCCATTTACGCCCAATTCGTATCGCCGCCGTCTCTAGCTGATTCCAACCATCCCCTCACTCCGTTCGATCATCGGAATCGTCCATCGCATCCGCCTCCCTGCGACGCACCTTCTTCACCCCTCCATCCAACCCAGCTCGCACAGGAGCTGGGAGCCGAGCTCCTCCGTCCACCCCCTTCGTCGGAGCTCGCCATTTCGACCCACTGATAAACACCAAAACCCACTAAGACCCGGGTGAAGGTAATGAAACAAGGGTCGTTGCGACCCGGATCTCAGAGACGGTGTGTATCAAGAAAAATCGAACCGCGAAATGAGTCAAAAATCAAACAAGGCAAAACAAGCGGTCCTAGCTATGATATTAACCTGGTATAGCTCCCAGGGTCGAACACAAGGAGCACGGATTGGCCGTAGGCCTACGAAGTAGTGAAAATGAAATAAAAATAAAAGAAAATGTTTCTTAGAGGTTTTTATGAATTTTGATATTTTTTTTTGATTTTCAAATTATAAAGAAAATAAAAGAAAGTAAAATCTAGGCAACTTCAACAATTTATTAAACACACCAAAAATAATGCAAAAATTAAGGAAAAATTGTTTTTGTGTTTTTTAAGTTTTTAAGTGTTTTTGGTTAATTTTTGATAATTTTCTAACGGGTAAATTATTTTCTAAAAATCAAACAGTGCTAAAAATGAAAGGTACTGTCCAGCAAGGCTTAAGACCCAAAAATAAAATATCTAAGGATCTTAAAAAGCCCTGGAGGTAATTTTCCTGTAATCTAGAAGGAATAAGGAAACTTTAGGCACCCTAATTATTGTTTTTGGATTTTTAAATTAATTATTATAATTTTTATGGGTTTTTAGGGGTTTTTCAATTTTTAAGGTTTTTAAGTGATGAAAAATAGCCAAACTTGGCTAGAAAATCAAACAGCAAGCAAACAACAGTATCTAATTTTTTTAGAATTTTTGGAGGTGATTTTATATTTTTTTTGGTATTTTCAAACCTAGACAGTAGCTAAAAAGTAGGTTTTTGAATTTTTAAAAATACTAAACGAAATCAGAAATGTCCTCAAAAATCACTGAAATTCCTACACCATGGCAGGAGCCATGTGTCAAAATCTCATTGGATTTGGAGGTGATTTGATATTTTATTCAAAAATAACAAGTGGGCACTGTGCACAGGGACGAATGTGCAAATACCCGGAAGTCTGGGGGCCTTGGTGCAAAATTCCCAGCAAGTCACGCGCGTGGCGCGTGGCTGGGGCACTCAGGGGACTTTTGGTAATAAAAACCAAGTTTCTGGACCTTTTGGTAACTCGTACCAAAAGTCCAGGGGCTTGGATGCAAAAATCCCACTAAAATCCGCACCTGCGCATAAACAACACTCACAGGGGCATAAATGCAATTACCAAAAAGTTATCATTCATTTCAGAACAACCCAGATCTACAGGATAAAAGATGTAAAAAGCCCAGCTAAACACGTGACGAAGCACGTGGTCACATACACACAGGGGCATACATGCAATTAAAACTAAGCACAGGGTCCACAATGCAATTTACCCTACGTAAATAAAGTTCTAAAAATATTTACAGGACTAGAAATAAAACGACAAACTAAGAGGGGGCCCTAAGTAATTTACCCCTTTATTCGTCGACGGCCAGATGCGCGCCACGTGGAAGATCGGTCGGCTCTGGTGCGTTGGCGCTCTTCCTCTTCTTCTCTCGGGCCGAATCGACGCTCCAGAAGGAGCCACGTGGAGGATCGGACGGGTCAGGTCTCAGGTGGCTCCCTCTCTCTGCTCTACGGTCCTGATCAGCCCCTCCAGGTGATCGACGGTAGCTGCTCCACGATGAACGGACGGCTGGGATTAAAACTGGAGCGGAGGAGCTATCGGACGGTGCTGGAGGCTCCTCGAAGAACAGGTGGCCGGCGAGGTTCGCCGGCCTCGTGCACGAGCTTGGGACCTCCTCAGCTGCCTCTGAAGATCGGAGCAGGTCTGCCTTGGTATGCCGCAGCTGTGGGTGCTATCCGATGGCCCAACCGAGCCCTGGAGGGGCTCCGGCGAGGCTGGCGGCGCGAAGGAGCTGGCTGGAATGTAAGGGGGTCTCAGACGACTCCCTTTGGACCTGCAAAGCAAACCAACAGCTTCGCGGGTCGAGGGCAAAATGCCTCGACCCAAAGAAGCGAAGTGGGGGTGATCGGTGCGGCGGGGCGAAGGAGCTCCGGCGAGCGACAGGTGGTGGAGCTCGACTCCCAGCTCCGGGGCGAGCTGGGTTGAGTGGGAGTGCGAAGAACGTGCGTGAGGAAGTGGCGAAGGTGATGGGGTGCTCCGATGATCGAGATATTAAGCGAGATGGCCGGAATCAGGGAAGCACGTCGGAGAGTGGATTTGGGCGAAATCTGAAATTACACTAAATGGCGGAGCGAAATGGATACCTGGATGATGCGGGAGACTGGGCTGGAGCTTAGCTAGCTCCTGGTCCTTGCCTCAAGGGTCGTCAACGCCCGAGGCTCGAGCTCCGGTCAGACGTCGGAGCACGGCGGCGCAAGGCAGCCGGATCGATGGTCCAAGCACCTCCTCCTCGCTGCGACACCGGTGGATGCAAGCTGTCACCTTGCTGGTTGCGATGGAGCTCACTGGAGAGAGAATGGGGAGCCAAAGATGGAATGAGGAGGCGGCTGAGCTCGGGCTTTATAGTGCTAGGGGTCCGGGAAGAAGAGGATCGGGCGAGCTCGGGAGCGCGCGGATCCCGAGGGGGCGGCTCCGGCGAGCATGCCGGATGCACAAGGAATGATCCGGACCCGGGATTTGATGGGTTGGCGATCGGATCTGGTGGGGGTAATTGGGAGAAGTCGGGTCGAAAAGCAGATCCGCGGCTCTGGTGGTCCTGGGGGAGGTGTTGACCGGGGGTCAACAGTCCCCCGTGGACCAATCAGAGCCCGCCAAGGCTGGAATTTTTATTTTATTTTTTTAGGCCTTTAAATGGCCGAATTTTCAAAAACTTAAAACACAAAATATTTTTGTTTTAATTTTTTCTATTTTTTTGTGATTTTTAATTAATTTTTGGAAATTAAAATAAAGTATATACATAGTAGCTATACATAGGTATATATACACTATATTGATTTTTGATTTTTGATTTTTAATTATTTATTTTTATACATTTTTATTCCTATTTTATATTTTATTTATTTATAGGATAAAATGAGGAATAAAAGGCTATTTTTATTTTATTATTTATATACATGGGTTAATTAGTTAGTTATATACATGATATATTCATGGTATATATACAAGATGTTTTTTGTATTTTTAATTTTGTAATTTTTATTTGATTTTTGTTTTAATTCTTTTTATTTATTTTATTTACAAAACATAAAAAGGAATATTTACAAAAAGTGTTGGAAATAAAGAAATTTATTTACAAGGTGAAATAAATATGAGATAGGGGTTTATGTACATGGTGAAAGGTTGTTTTTAGGATTTTGATTTTTAACTTTTTATTTTGTTTTTAATAGGCTATAAATATGTACAAATATTCACAAAATATTTACAACATATTTTTGGTTGAGGAAAATATTTAATTTATTTATTTACAAATATATACATAAGTGAGCCCCTATCTCCCTCTACTTGGCTTTTATGCGATCAGGCCCATGCTGAGCCCTCCCTTGGGTTAGGTTGCTCAATATTTATTCTAAATATTTCCCTCTTTTTTCTTTTTCATCTTTATTCTTTTATTTTTGCATAAAAACATGCTAATTATCTAATTTTACAAACATGCATGCTTTTGCTAACTAACCCTATTTACACATATCTACATGCATTTGCATAGGTTTTTGTAGCTAAAATATAAGAATAAAGAGTGATGAATGGGTATTCATCACCCACGAGCCACCATCACCTCGCCTAACCGGGTGGAGGCAGTTTGCCCTCGACCCGCGAGTCTTCTGGTTCGCTTTGCAGGTCAAACGAAGGCCATCTGAGGCCCTTCGTCATCCAGCCAGGAGGCTCAGCTCCGCCGACCTCACCCAAGCTCCTCGGAGCTCGGCTGGATCATCGGAGCCCACCACCAGACGCGGGGGCACTCCACGTCTCTTCTCCGACCTTCAGAGTGCTCCCAGGAGGAGCCTAGCGCACGCCCGAGGCCGGCGAGTCTCGCCGGTGACCTGTTCAACCAGCATCCTCCATCGCCGTTCGATAGCCCCTCTCGCTCCAGTCTTCATCAGATCCGTTCATCTCCGGAGCAACCACCACCGTTCGATCTGAAGAGGGAAGATCTGGAGCACCCATCGTTCGCCACCTTCAGATCCTCCACGTGGCGCGCATCCAGCGGTTCACCTTAATAAAGGGTAATTTACCCTTAGGCCCTGTCTTTTCTTTTATTTCATTTTAGTCCTGTAAATATTGAATTTAGTTGTTTAGTTTTAGGGTTATTTGCATAGAGGACCCCGTACTTTATTTTCCTTGCATTTATGCCCCTGTGCGTTGTATGACACGTGCTTCGTCACGTGTGTCTCTGGTTTATTTGCAACTCATGCCCCTGTAGTTCTGGTTGTTATCAATGGAATGAATGTTTTAGTTTATTTGCATTTATACCCCTATGCGTGATTTATTTCAACATGTGCGTGATATTTTGGGTATTTTGCGAATAGGCCCCTGGACTTTTGGTACCTGTTACCAATAAGTCCTCGGGACTTATTTTTATTATATTTGGGTCCCTGAGTGCCCCAGGCACGCGCGTGGCGCGTGTTTTGCAGGGTAAATTGCACCAGATCCCCCAGACTATTGGGTATTTGCACTTTGGTCCCTGTGCATTGTGCCCTCTTTCTATTTTTGAATAAAATAGCAAATTACCTCCAAATCCAACGAAAATTAGATACATGGCTCCTGCCATGGTGTAAAATTTTCGTGGATTTTTGAGGACATTTTTTATTTCATTTAATATTTTTAAAAAATCAAAAACCCTTAATTTTGCTACTGTCTAACTTTAAAAATCACAAAAAAAATATTAAATAGAGTCTAAAAATTACAAAAAAAAATTGTCTGTTGTGTGTTTTGCTGTGTTTGATTTTCTACCCAATTTTGGCTATTTTTCATTACTGAAAACCACTAAAAATTGAAAAACACATAAAAACTTATAAAAATTCTAATAATTAAACGAAAAACCCAAAAACAATAAAATTGGCGCCTAAATTTTCCTCATTTATCTTCTTTACAGGAAAATTACCTCTCAGCCATTTGGGGCTCTTAGATATTTTATCTAGGCCTTTTTGACTCGGCTGGACAGTACCATTTATTTCAATCACTGTTTGATTTTTAGAAAATTAAATAAATATCAGAAAATTCTCAAAAATTCAACAAAAACACTAAAAAATATAAAACACATAAAAATATTTTTGTTGGAATTTTTGATTGATTTTTAGTGCATTTAATAATTTGTTGAAGTGTGTGCTTGTTTACCTTTCTTATTTTCTTAATACATTAAAAAATCCAAAAATAATATAAAATAAATTAAAAATCACTAAAAATACTTTCTTCTTTTATTTTATTCCTTTTTACTACTTCTAGGCCGAGAGGCCAATCCGTGCTCCTTGAGTTCGACCCTGGTCGCTATACTAGGTTAATCCAATATCAGGACCGCTATTTTGTGTTTTATCTGTTTTATCTCTACTAGTGGTTCATTTTTCTTGATTGAGTGCATCTGAGTGACCGAGGTCGCAACGACCATTTATGTACCTTTACCTTAGTCGTTCAGATCGCTCATCAATGGCCTCTACTCTTCAGTAGAGGAGTCCTTCAATTTGTCATTAGCAACTAGACGATGTTGGATCATTGATCTCTTCACCAGACTGGAATCGGTTGTGCAACACGATATGTCACCTCACACTACCTCTATCCTCACATGAATTTTGAGTAATCGATGGATATGGCAGATGGTCCAATGGCTTGGTGAGGTCATCCGACGGGGCAGCTGTAGAGAAGGATGGCAGTGGGGAGCACGTAGTGGAGGGAAGCACATTGGGGGCATATTGCATGGGGCAAAATGTGGGGGAGGAGCACCATGAAGAGGGATGCAAGGCTGTGGGGGTGAGAGAAGGCTTTGGGAGGGGATGCGGAGGAAGCACATGCGCGGGGGTGA